>JACEOJ010005892.1:0-43778 GCA_013761285.1 Campoletis sonorensis | reverse complement strand
TTTTTTTTTTTTTTTTCTATGACGTATCGAAAACTGAATCAGCAAAAACAGCACTTTCTGTTTGAATCGGACGATTATAATATTTCGCAAAAACTTGTGAACTTTTTGACCAACCGGCCGTCGCTCTGATAATATCCAAGGAAATGCCTTTAGAAAATGCAGCGGAAGTAGAGGCATGACGAGTTGAATGTGCCGAGAAAATTGTTGTATCAATGCCACTCTTTTTCATAACACCTTTGATCCATCTGCTGATGGTCTGCGTCCCAACTTTTTTATACGGTTTTATCGTCGCTAAGAACAGGCTGTTTTCCGTTCCTCTATATTTTGCCGTTTTTTCTAAATAAACTTGAACCGTTGAGGCAACGCACAGCTCTGGTTTCTCTTCAAACTCCGGAATAATTAATACTGGCTGGCTTTTTCCCGGACCAGACGTTTTTATCAGCTTTGTAATTGTTATTTCCAGTCCCTTTGACGATTTTTCAATTTTATCCACTTCAATGGAAGAAAGTGTCTGGGCCCTATGAGCTGTTGACAGAGCCAATAGCATTACTGTCTTATCGGTAAGATCTAACATTGACAAGCTCTCTAACGGATACAGTTTCGCTAAATAACCCAATACAATATCGACGTCCCAAGTACCTGTGTATCGTGGCAATAATGGCCTTAACCTATAGACTCCTTTAAGAAAACGCGTAATAATTGGCCTATCACCAATTTTGTCTACGGGAATTAACGATATTGCTGACCGATAACAATTTAGAGAGCCATATGAGGCTCCTTCTCTGAATTTCTTAGACAAAAAATGCAGTAAGCTCTTCTCATCCGGATTCAAAAATTCTACTTTCTCCGTAATGCAGAAATTCCACCACTGACTCAAAGCTGACTTATATTGTTTCATCGTTGCCGTTGATAAAGATGCTAACACAATATTTAGTGCCTCCTTTGGGACCTGCTGTTGTCTAAATGCCTTGCTGAGACTCTCGTCGCTATTAAACCGAGATCCCTGGCCCTGGGATGACTGATCGACCTACACGGTAAATATAACAGATTATTAGACGGTCCAAGCACTATTTGTTCTCCTACTGAGAGCGATTTAAATAAGGGAAACCAGGCTTGATTTGGCCAATCAGGCACCACGAGAATTCCTTCTGCTCCGTCTCTTTTAATTTTCGCCAGAACTCTGAGTATTACCGAGAACGGTGGGAAGGCATAAAAACTTAAACTTGACCAATCCATCGTGAACGCATCAATTATCATCGCACCTACATCCGGAAACCAAGAACAATATTGAGCGCATTTATTGTTTTGACTGGAGGCGAACAAATCAACATCTGAACTTCCAAATGTCTCGACAATGAAATTAAATGCTTCTGGATTGAGTGTCCATTCTGTATCGATGTTCTTTTGTCTAGATAATTCGTCCGCCTCAATATTTTTGTCCGACGGAATGTACGGAGCTAGTAAAAAGATATTTCTCTTCTCCGCCCATTGCCAAATTTTCCGAGCCAATGCGTTGTACTTTGGGTATCTTGTGCCCCCCATTTTGTTAACAAACGCTATAGCCGTCGTGTTATCTATGCGAAGCAAAATCTGACAATCCTTTCTGTCGTTAGCTAAACCATCAAGACCTAGCCATACTGCTATTAATTCTTTATAATTTATGTGCCAATCTATCTGACCTTTTGTCCATAAACCATAAATCTTTCCTTCATTATTTACTGCTCCCCAACCTGTGTTGGATGCATTAGTGAAAATAGTCGTCTCGAAATTACCTGATTTTATGGAACTGTATCCCTTCTTAAGATGTTTCTTCCACCAATCTAAATCTGAATTAATTGAACGCGGGATTGCCATTTTGGAATTATAATTCCCGTTGTTCGCTGCTAGAGCCAAACACTTTTCCCTTTCCATTATTTTCGTATAAACCCAGCCGTACTCCATCGCTAAGCATGCTGCTACCAATTTGCCTATGAGCTCCGAAAATTGTCTAATAGAGCATTCTTTTAACCCCTCGAAATCTCTTATTGCTCTCAGTAACCTCTCTTTTCTCGTCGGTTAATTCGATTGAAAATCTGTCCGAATCTAAAATGAACCCCAAATATTTGCAGCGTGTTGAGGGTCTAGTGTTGCTCTTATCTTCGTTAATAATAAAACCCAAAGACTCTAACAGTTTTCTTGTTTCAACGATATTATCCCTTGAATTAACAAAAACTCTATACGAAGTTACCTCTGGTGCACAACGAAAGAATATGAGAAGGCGGCGGAAGCGACGCCACGAGCGGGGTCTATATCCCCACTCTCAGTTTTCTGCTTTTTACTCTATACGTTGTGGCCATCTGGTGGACTCGAGAGTCACTACATATTTGTAATCTCGAGAACGAGGCGGGAAATATAATTAGAGAATCGCGACCGCTTTCGTGAACTCGCATGACGCTGCTGCACTCTCAAAGTATAGTTTCATTGCCAATAAAAATTGATGAAAGTTTACCATCGTACGTTGAGCAAATACGTACAGAGTACTTGTTGAATCCGAAAATTGTTATAAATATTTTGCTCATTCGGTACCGTCTTGTACCGAAACACAATACCGAGACACAAAATACCAGCTTAAACAAATGCGAGCATACAGAGTAGTCATTAGATCACTCCACCCAACCACTCCCACACAAGAAATCAAGGAAGCCATTGAAGACCTTGGACACCAAGTACGGAATATCTTCAATGTTCGTCACGCAAAAACAAAAAACCCGTTACCCATCTTCTTTGTAGACCTCTAACCTAGTAACAACAATGAAGATATATATAAAATTGATACCTTGTTGAATGCCAAGATTGTAATCGAGCCTCCCAAGAAAAAAACAACGGTAGTGCAATGCACTAGATGCCAAAGATATGGCCACACTAAAGCATATTGTCGTAGACAGTATAGGTGTGTAAAATGTGGAGACGACCACGACACCTCCACCTGTACTAAAACAAGAGACACAGCCCCCAAATGTGCCCTGTGTGACGGCGAGCACCCCGCTAACTATAGAGGTTGCAGAGTTTACCAAGAAATAATTGAAAAGAGGAACCCCACAACAAGACACACAAGCATTCCCACGATTAACAACGAACAAACCGATACACGCCCACGGAACCACATCCCGAGAAAAACACTAAGCTACGCCGAAGCGACTGGCGCGAGCACCAGTAGACAGACCGATGACAACAATAACAGAGAAAACACAAATGAAATAGTAATGATACTCGAGAAAACATTCCAAGAAATTAGAACAATGATCCAACAACAAACCCAACTATTAATTACCATGGTCAACCTACTAACCACAGTATTAACGAAAAGCTCCCAAAAATGAATAAGTTTTATAAAATAATACTCTGGAATGCCAACGGTCTGGTGCAAAGACGCCAGGAACTTACTAGTTTTTTACATACAAACAAAATAGATATTATGCTAGTTTCAGAAACCCACTTCACCTTCAAAAGCTATTTAAAAATTTATGGTTACACACCATACGATACGAAACACCCTGGCAACGTCGCACATGGTGGCACCGCAATAATAATAAAAAACACAATAAAACACTATGAGATTGAGAAATTCGAGGAAAAACACATACAAGCCACAAATAGAGTCGTCACTGATCTAAACAATAGACCAATCACCTTATCGGCTGTTTACTGTCCCCCAAGACACGCAATTAAGGCGGAGATGTTTATTGAATTTTTTAAAAGCCTGGGACCTCGCTTCATAGCAGGAGGCGACTTCAATGTCAAACACCAGTGGCGGGGCTCGAGAATCATCCCCACCAGAGGTAGGGAACTACTAAAAGCCATGGAAAGGAAAATATATAACCGACTATCCACCTCAAAGCCCACATACTGGCCCACGGATATTAGGAAAATCCCAGATCTACTGGATTTTTTTATAACAAAAGGGATAGCAGATAATTTTACTCACACAGAAGCGATAACCGACCTATCTTCGGACCATTCTACAGTGATGCTGACGCTGAGCACCGGATTAATCCATAAACAAAACCAACCCACTCTTTCTAACAAAAGAACGGACTGGGGTCTATTCAGAGAAAAAATCACCGAAAAAATAAACCTAAAATACCCAATGAAAAATGGTACAGAAATCGACGACGCAACAGAACACCTCACACGGCTAATCAAAGAAGCTGCTTGGGCAGCAACACCGGCAATAAACCCAAAAAACAATAGTTTTAAATACCCGACGCACATCAGGAGCAAGATCACAGACAAAAGAAGGTTGAGAAGGAAATGGCAACTGAGCAGAAATCCGGCAGACAAAACCATCCTAAACAGAGTCACACGTGAGCTGACTCAATTGATACACTATTACAACAACGACACATTCCAAGCAAAACTATCGAACCTATCCAACACAAAAGACACCGATTACTCTCTATGGAAAATCACAAGAAATATGAAACGACCACAACACCAAAATCCTCCTATCAAAAAAGATGACGGACACTGGGCCAGTAGTGACGTCGAGAAAGCCGAGGTTTTCGCGAAGCATCTAGCAGAAGTCTTCACCCCACTAACCAACCAAACAGGCGATGACGACGCCGAAATAAACGACTTCCTGGATGCAGCTCTCCCGCTATCTTTTCCAATTAAGCCAGTTACCCACCAAGAAACATTGCGAGTTATCCTGAAGGAAACCAGCACAAGAAAAGCCCCCGGATATGACTTAATTACAAGACCATTATTCAAAGAACTTCCACATAAAGGACTCGTTTTTATTACGAGCTTATTCAACGGAATTATCCGCACGGCACAAATTCCAAACCAATGGAAGTTCGCCCAAATCATCATGATCCCAAAGCCAGGTAAACCACCGAATGAAAAAACATTATACAGGCCCATAAGCTTGTTACCTATTCTATCGAAAATCTTCGAGAAAATACTACTCAAAAGAATCAACGCAGAAATACACCTAAAAAAGCTCACTCCTGACCACCAATTTGGATTCAGGAACAACCATGCAACGATCGGAAAATTAACAGAGTATACAACACCATTATGAACACCCTAGAAGACAAAAAATACTGCTCAGCAGTGTTTCTCGACATTCAGCAAGCCTTTGATAAAGTATGGCATACCGGACTCCTGTTCAAAATCAAACAACACCTACCCCAGTTTTTCCTGTTGATGAAATCATATCTATCCAATAGAAAATTCCAAGTCCGATATGCACAGGATTTCTCAAACTTCTATGCAATCAAATCTGGCGTACCCCAAGGGAGTGTTTTAGGTCCAGTGTTATACACAATCTACACCGCCGACTTACCAACTGGCAGGAACATCACAACAGCAACATTCGCCGACGACACTGCTATCCTGGTGACACACAAAAACCCAGAAATAGCATCCAAGAAACTCCAACGAGCATTAAACAAAATACACCAATGGATGGGACAATGGAGAATAAAGGCAAGCGACTCAAAATCCGTCCACACCACGTTCACGCTAAGAAGAGGGAACTGCCCCAGTGCCCAACTCAACAACAAAACTCTTCCAGTCGTAAACGAAGTGAAATATCTCGGTATGCACCTCGACAGAAAACTTACCTGGGCTAAACACATCAAAACAAAAAGGAAAGAACTGGACCTGAAATTAAAACAAATGTACTGGCTCATTGGGCGAAATTCCCATTTATCGCTATACGACAAACTTACCATCTACAAGGCCATACTGAAACCAATATGGACATATGGAATTCAGTTGTGGGGAACAGCCAGCAATTCGAACGTAGAAATAATTCAAAGATTCCAATCGAAAACGCTTAGAGTAATAGCGAATGCGCCGTGGTACGTCAAGAACACCTCAATACACAAAGACCTCAAAATCAGCACCGTCCACGAGGCGACAAAAAAGTGGAGTAAGATCTACCAGGACCGATTGGAAAACCATCCGAACCAGCTGGCCGCCAAAATAATCGAAGACAACTTCGAAGGAACGAGGCTCCAACGACACAAGCCGGGACATCTACTGCGAAGATTCAATTAAAAGCGCAAATCTTCGCACTTCATACTTAATACAACCCTCAACTAGAGGCGAAACAATGGATCGCCACCTGTATCCCTTTCTACCGGCACGCAAAACTATTTATTGTTATTATTAATAACAGATTATAGTTGTAAAAATACAAACGAAAAAAAAGACAAAAAAAAATCATGGGAATTGACGTGACAAGAATTTCCCATCTCAAAAATAACCTTATAGCGAAAAAAAAATCCAAATGCTCGGTAAACGACACGGTTTGATAGAAAGAATTCTGTTTAGCTTGAAGACATTATTTTATATTGAAGATGATTGTAATATTTTCATAATATTTATAATGTATATAAATATTATCAAACAAACGATTTAATTAATCAAACAATCACGAACACACGACAAACAATCATTATGAATAAATAAAAATTGTAGAATTCATATACGGGGGGCCACTTTCACAGCGCTGAACTTTTGGCCGTTTTGATAATGGCTTGCCCGACTGGGGAACGGGCCTTTTCCCTGAAGGCGCTTCACGTTTAAATGGCTTCGTGAACCGCTGGTGCCTGGCTTCGACGACGGCTGATTTTTTATGTTCTGCGACAATTTGTCCAGGGTATTTGTTTCTTTTATCTGCTCCCCCACGTTCTGCCCGAACAGGAACTCGTCTGGCTTTGTATTTTCCAGCATATCACTGATCTGCTTTTTTAACCCCAGCGTGATGACCTTCCTTCTCGAAATCGTTTGTTGGTGAAAAGCTTGAGCCACCAACTGTGCTGTGTCACTCAACTATTTGATGAAAGTGACTATATCAAAATTTTGTTCATTTCGAAGGAGCGCCGAAATTACAGCTCCCAGTGGCAACAAAGTCGAGCTTAACAGCTGTTGCGTATCGACCATAGCTTTGTCCCTCTTCGACACTGATTCCGACATCACCAGTTGGATTTCTGGATTTATTTTTGGGACTTCAAAGCCTTACACTTTTGCATAACATGCCCCCTAACCTGTCTTGCCGCTCGTGCAAGCTCGTCAGGGTGAATCTCTGATCTGTCTTGCCACTCGTGCAAGCGCATCAGGATTGTTCTCTGATCTGTCTTGCCGCTCGTGCAAGCGCATCAAGATTGTTCTCTGATCTGTCTTGCCGCTCGTGCAAGCTCATCAGGAAAGGCCTCGGATCTGTCTTGCCGCTCGTGCAAGCTCATCCGGATTTTTTTTTTGTTACTTTACCTTTGTCTGATCTGGAACTTTCGACTCGGTCTCCTTCGTCTCCGCTCGACTCGATCTCATCGTCGCTTGCGTCGCCATCTTGATCGCTTTTGTCTGAACTCAACTCTTGCAGTTTGATCATTTGTCCTTGCATTTCTCTCATGCGTTTTATGCATGTCCGCTATCAGTGCGTCTTTAGCACTCATCTTTTTCGGCATTTTGATCCACTCTAAGTACGAAGAAACCACCTAATCTCTATCCTAACCTCTATTTTAAACTCACTCGAACGTATGCTCTCCAGCGCACAACGAAAGAATATGACGCAGTAAGAACGAGCTGGAGCCGCTGGGGGCGGTAGGTTCGTTTTCAACTCACTCTAAACGTTGTGTGGCATCTGGTGGACACGAGGGTAACTACATTTTGTAATTTCGAAAACGAGTCGCGAAATATAATTACACAATAAAACTGAATGAGAACCACGGTTAAGCTTTTTTTATTATACAATTTTTGTTCCGTCATCAATTTAGTTTTCGAAGTCTCAAAAAATTATAGCACAAAACTCTGTCACGTAAATATTAAATAACACAATTTGTAATTAGCGATAAAATTACAAATTTCACTTAAAACTAGAATACCTGAAAAATACACTTGAGGTCAGGTATTTTATTGTTTGTTGTTATTATCATTTTTTGATAGTACGAGAAATGGTGTATTTACAAATTTTCAGGAGAAATGATCGTCCATGTTGCGTCTTCGAAATATTCTCAAACAAAAACTCACAGCTTTTTTAAAATTAAACACTCAAACCTCAAATATTATTTCCATGGCCTTAACGAGTATTTATAGAAAACCTAATATTCGGGGTGTACAATTTTCGAAAAATCTGAAAATATCGTTTTTCAATTAACAATTAACACAATTTAAAAATTTCTCAATTATAAATTCGACGATCCAGTGTTTTTTTGTTGTTTCAAAGGTTTTCACAGTTTTTTAAATAATAATTTTAACAAATTTCTTCCGTTTTTTTTCCATTTCGTTTTCATCATGAAAACTCGATCACCGATTATCGACTGGAATTTTTAGACAATAATTGAGAGCTCGAATTTTCACGTCCAATCAGCAAACATGAAAATGTCAAATCCTAAACTGAATTTTACCCTTTCGTCTAGTTCGCCTCATAAATACTGTTGATTGTCGTGCAATTACATGCTAATTGTACATTTTTACTATATCACAGGCTCCCACGCGATAAATCGCATTAACGTTATTCTTCCTATATCACAAATCGTCTAAAACGATAGACATTGAGTTTGTTTCATTGGAAAACAACGAAATTGTGTGTTTTTTTGTTTTTGGTAGATCGAAAAAATTTTCTACCTTTAAACTACGTCAAACGGTTTACCATTTATTTTTGGACTTTTTTTTCTCAAAAACCAAGATATTCACGAAAAAATAGATTTCGATGATGAAAAATTCCGGAAAGAGGAGAAATCATTTCCAACTCAATCGTAAATCATGTTAAAATCTTTGAGAGTCAATAAAATTTACTAAAAATTTTTCGAACTCGTTTTTCCTTCAAAAATTTTTTTTTTACGAACTCGAAAAAAAGCGTCCAAAGTTTTAAGGCGAACGTTTGTTTGCTCTGGAACGGTGGAGACTCGAAAATAGTTGGAAAAACGTATTTTCGAGAATCCTCAAATGTTTGATTCGCGTTTATTATTGCTTGTTTCTTTACAGTCGTTGATCCCGTCGTCGGAATCTGTAGAATGGATTTTGACTTCGGTCAAAGCGTCGTTATCGACGGTGGCCAGTTTCATGGTTGCTCTGTATCGTTCGAAAGGGTCTTGACTGGGTTTTTCGATTTTGACTTCCATGAGAGGTTTATAAGAATCGATGGAGACTCGTGGTTTGTCATTGGGATATTTATTCGTGGAGCTTTTGCGACTGGAGCTGGCGACCGATTCGGAGCCGCTGGGTTGTGAAATGTTTGAAACTTTTCTATCGTCGTTGCGTCTCGTTTCCGTCCACGCTCCAATGGAAACTGGCGAGACTCTGCGGCTCGTGCTTTTGGTGTCGGTCGTGGCAGTCGAGCAGGAAGATATTGATTGTTTTTTCGTTGGAGTTTCAGATCCGCTTTTCATCTTTTCTGTAGAAATAACATTTTCAGAGGATCGAACCGCTCCGTCCGTTGAATCCCTTCGAGAAATTCTGGGTCCGGTTTCGATGCTCTTGACGCTTTGGAGGGCTTGATAAACCGTCCGGGAGTTAGGATCATCAGGATCACCGGAAGTGCCACGTTTAGGCTCGAAAATGAAGGGATTCATCGTGCCGACCGTGGGTCTGACGTCGTCGTCGACGAAAGCAAATGGATTGTTGTTGGCGGAAATTGCTCTGATCATCGGAACAGCGGTCCTCGAAGTTCTTTTTTCACCAGATTCCTTCGGGATGTCCTTCATTTTAGAGGATTCAGGACTCGAAGAGTTTTGCAAAGATTCGTTGACTTTTGAGGCGAGCATCTCTTCGGACTTTGGCGAAACAATCGTAACAGTTTTTTGGGATGATTTTGAAGATTGATCCTTGCTCCCACCGAGGATTCTCACTCCGTCGACCAAAGGACTTATCGGAGGCGGTGTTGGACTCTTCTCACTCCTCGAACCCTCGGTATTCACGTCACTCAGACTAAAAGCTCGCACTCGCTTTTGTAAACTTATTTGATTGATCTGTCGTTGCAACATTCCTGCTCTCCAACGAGGCAATCCTTTTGTTATCGTCGGAGGTCCCTGCGACGCTTGTGACGTTTCTGCTGGACGAAGAGAAAATCTTCGCACTCCTGTCGTTGATGTTATTGGCGTTGAGACTCCTGGTGCACCCTCCTTCTCGACCAACGACTCTTTTGGACACTCGACTACGAAACCATCGGAATTGTACACCGGCGGCGAAGGCGTCGGTGGTCCGGGGCGATCCTTCGCGTTTATTCCCTGTGATGAATAAAAAAATTGTTTATTTTTTATGGAAATTCTTATTTGCTTATACGAAAGCAACTGGACATTTTGTGCCCTTTGAATTTTATTCGGTTGAAAGTATTTTAATAAATAACTCGATCGTGGCACTCAAATTTTGCCATTTTAAACAATATCAGCCTTTCAATCAAGTTATTTCTCATACTCCAAACTCGATACTAAACATTTTTTCCCAAAAAAAAACATGCTTTATTTTGAAAATTGGAAAAAATCTAACGTTACCGAGAATTACACTAATTTGTACACTTTTATCTTTATGTTTTCGTTCTAGATCAAATATTTCATAGGAAATCATTTTTCTCTCAAAAAAACATGCTTTAATTTGGGAATTGATCAAAATTTTCACTTTTACAAGAATAACTGTGAATTGTAAACTTTTATTAATAAATTTCAGTCTTATATGAAAGATTTAATGTGCCAAAGGTCATTGTCCGCACTTACCGAAAGATACGGTGACCCATTCAGTGGTGAATTGCCCAAAGGTGTAACAACGGGTCTCAATGAGAATCGTCTTCTGGGTTTGACAGCAGGTTGAGCCAAGCTGGAGCGTCTGTTATAGGCAGGAGTGGAAGTGCCAGAATGTTCAGCAACACGGAGAGAGAATCGTCGACCAGCAAGATTGTTGTTGGCGCTGGTGATGGTATTTTGATTGGATTGATTGGCGGAAGCTGAGCTGCCAGGAAGTGGTGAAAAGAGTGCGAGGAGGCTGGGTAATTTGGGAGGTGTGAGGCAGGCGGTGCCCATTTTTCTTTGTGGTTTTTTGGTGTACTCTTCGGGGACTGCGCCGGCGACTCTGGTATGAAGCGCAGTGAGAGCTCGCAAGAAGTCAGCGAGTGAAGTTTCTTCGAGTAGATTGCTGCCTTCGAGGGAGCTGGCGAGATTGGCTGCGCCGGTGTGAGTGAAATAGGGTCTCGACGAGGAGTCCATGGGGTCGTAGTCCCTAGAAAATCCTGGTTGTCCGGAGTTCGTAGTAAAACCACCGGAAGGTTGGGTCAAGTACGTTTCGTTGTCGTGATCGAGGTCGAGTCCGGAAATCGAATTTCTCGATCTGGACTCATTGTTTTCTTTTTTGTTCGACAATTGTTTGATCCAACGTGGCAAAAGTGTTTTTGGAACAGAAATTGGCAGCGTCAAATTAGCGAACTTTGATTTTGACTCTTTTCCAGCCACGTTTCCGCTTCCACCGTTCGCTCCATTCCTTCGCGCTTTTATTATCTCCTGGATTTTCCTCGACGCCGAGGGACCTGACCAGGTCCATTCGACCTTCTCCTGACCTATGCTCGGATCGTACCTCGGATCCAAACGTACTTCACTCGCTGCTCGGGAACGCGGCTTCCTCATTGTCAACCCGGTACTGTCGCCTCCTAATTTCCACTTCGAATTGTTCCAACCCTTCTCGCTCGTCAGAATCTCCTTGTCACTGAATCCTTGGACTCCACCGACCCCCAAATCGACGTCTGCACTCTGCTCACCCTCCATCTCGTTACCATCGTCCGGAGGCGGAGGAATGTAACCGAGAATATTCACCAAACGCGCCAATAATTCCGCTGGTTGCACCATCGCGTGGGTCGCGAATGTTGCGTTTTTGTCGATTCTCTGGAGATCTGTTTCTGATACCACTCTCGCGACCGGAGTTTCCTGTTAGCAATCAATTAATATTACAGTTTTGAAAATCCAATGGATTCGGAGGACAGCCAACAGATTTGTATCGATAACTTTAAAATTTTCTCTGGATTATGTGCAAAATAGTTTTTATTTTTTATTTTTCATTATTATTTTGAAATCAGAGACAATCAGTCTCAAAAAAATGTCTTGAGTGGAATTTGAAGGGTTCACAATTTTTTTTTTAATTCATCAATCAATTGGTTACTATTTTATTGACCATTCGACCGAATTTTTGTGTCATTTTGTTTTTTATGACATGCAAGAAAATACTTTCGAGTTCATTTGAAATATTTAAAGTCTCATTAAAGGGTATTTGACAGTTTTGATAGACGAAAATTCCCATTTTTTTTTTTTCTAGATGCGAACTGCATGTTTTAAACGAAAATAGGGCGGTATTTTTGATGATATATTTTTTGAACTTAACATTTTTCATTTTTTACCCAAATTTCATCCAAAGGCTGCTTATTGTGACAAAAAATAAATAAAAACACCGCAAAGATGTAAAAAAAAAAAAAGATAAAGGTAGAATTAAAAAAATTAATAAATTTTGAGAAAAATGCAATTGGTTGGTTGAAAAAATATCGAGAATTCATAAATACCATAGGAACGACTTCACTATTTGCCCGTCGTCTCGGATGCGGTGGTGTTGGAATAGACAATCCTCCATAAGTGAGATCGCGAAGATCAGGGAAACTGTTGCTCCGTTGAAATTTGGGTGACGGTGCTTCGTAATCGTACTCGTCCACATAAATTGGCTACAAAATCAACCCAAATTTCATATAAATTCAAATTCAATCCGAAGGATCGATTTTTTTTTTCATGTTCAAAAGATTCAAATTCAAATTCATTTCGAACTAACCTTGACCTTGGAAAGTTGAAGCTCGTTAAATACCCGTCTTAAGTAACCGACCTCCTTGTTGAACTCGTTCCATATTTTACTCTGTGTGTGCTTCAAGTTCATGGCGAGCTTGTGTTCGAGTCTAACGATTTTTTTGCTACGCATACCCGTTGCAATGAATGTCATTATCATCACTATGTAACCGAGGCCAAAAGATATCCAGGCGATGAGAAAACTTTTGTACAGAATAAAAAGAACGCCTTCTCCTTTCGTGTTGTCCTGACCTGGAGATTTTTTTTTTTTTTTTTTTAGACAAGAGTTATGTCAGTTTTTCCAAATTATTCAATCTTAAATTTCATTAATTTTGCAATTTTTTGGTGTAAAAATTCCAAACTATAATTGAAGCATTTATTTAAGTTCGAAATGTCTATTTTTTGTAAATCTAGAAGTGAGCAGTATCCACTTTGGGCCGAAGAATTAATTGTTGATATTTTATTTATTTTTCGATCGTTTTTTATTGACCCTTGGGTTTCTGGTTCAGGGTCAATTTGACCAATACCGTGAGAGATCTTTGTCAAGAAAACCGAAATTCACATTTTTTTTTAAGTTTCAACCACTAAGTAAAGCAAAGCGTTTGCCACAATTGAATCTCGTTCCATTTGCTTAGTCGGGAATTCAGCGATTGTTTGAAAAAAAATGCCTCCAAAAATGTCCATTCTACTGAGAGTTATGAACCGGCAAAGTGGCATGGGCCGATTCGATTAAATAATGAATCATGAATTAAAAATTGACCTAATTCGCCAAATTTCAATTTGATTGGCTCAAATTTAGCCACTACTGTAAGACGCTGAGTCAATTTGACCCGAAGGGTACTCCATCCGGTCATCACCAACGTCTTTCCGGTCGGATTTAGAAGAAAAAAAATCACAATTACCCTCCAGACATTCCCTGATATATGTGCATCATAAAAATTCGAGAAATACAAAATTTTGTTGATTGAAAAAATTCTGACAAACTTTGACTTTAACAAAAGTGAACACTTTACTTAAAAAAATCGAAATTTATTCAATTTTTCATATTTTTGTTATCTGCAATCGTGCATTTATTGATGGAGAACTTATTTTACTTGCGAAATTAAAAAATCGTTAATTGTTCGAGTCAAAACGACCCAGCGTGTCAACAAGGGGTCAATAGATTTTTTTTTTCTTTTTTTTTAGAGGGGATCGCTCATTTACTTACCTCGAAAAGATTTTCCACTGGAATATATGCGAGAGCGTGTACAATTGATATCATTTTGTTAGTATGTACGATTTATCATCGACATAAACAAGGTTATTGTCTCAGCGATCAATCGATTCGATATCTCCATCGAATCATACAAATAATTACATATTGTCAATTGCAAAAGTATCATCGTCAGCCTTGTATAAAAATGGAGAATTTATTTGTTTGTTTAATTTAAATACGAGATTAAAGAAAATGATATGACGTTTTGGTATCTTTTTATTCTTCTACTCCATTATGACTAAACCGCATGTTTTTTTACGTGCATTTTTTTTATCAGATTTTTTACCGTAAATATCAAATGAACAAAAAAAGTATAACTTATAAAATCGTTTAAACTTTATTGTCAAAATAACCCGCAATCACACAAAACATCTGATTTTCTTTTTTTTTACCCAACCCCCAAAGCCAAACAATAAAAAAAAACGTGAACCAACATTTGACTTCATTATTATTGTTGTTATTATTATTTTTTGAATCTCCAAACTTATCTCAATTATCACCAAACCCAAACAGCCAACAAATGTGAACAAATTTTGTTATTTTTTTATCATTACTTCTTTTCGAATATTATTATTTTCAATTTTTTTATTTTTTATTTTTAATCCCACAACAGATTCTCTAACTTCTCGTAATTATTTCGAAAGACTATTTGTTTTCCAATATGTAAAATATGAGATAATGAAAATCTTGAAAAATTATTTTGGATTTTAATTTTGTTATCAAATGCTTTGATGGGAGTGGGATTTAAATTATCGTAGTGAATGAATCTTACCTGCAACGAAATCACCAAAACCAATGGTTGTGAGGGTTACGAAAGCGTAATAAACCGCTTCCTCGTAAGACCATTTCTCAAAGTGAGAAAATACAAAGGCCGGAAAAAAGATGAACATTACGAAGCCAGGAATAAGATACATGAGTATTTGCACAGCAAGACCAGCTTTTCGGGTCTCCAGAGGTGTGCGCTTTCTCGAATAATCACTTTGATGACTGTGCTGCTTGTACGATTTGTATTTTTTGTGAGCACGCACAAATACGATGCCAAAAAATTCGCCGAGTTGGGCCAACAATATTCCATTCATTGGAATACCAACCACTCCGTAAAATATCATCAGGATGCGACTCAACATCGTTGTCGGTGCCAAATTTCCGTATCCTGGAAATTTCACAAATTTTCATCCTCCCAACTCCAGATTTGCAAAATCTCGTATCATGAAAAATCTCCATATATAAATGAATCCTCTGTAAATATTTGTTTGGCTGCTTTTAACTCGACAACCGCTCAATCGATTTCGATAAATCCTTCACAGGAATTAAGCTCATGTATCAAAATAAGTTTTGAACTCACTGCTTTTTGATAAATTATTTATTCCCATAATGCCAACCGAATGAATCAATTTATTCATCTGATTTTCAACTTCGTAAATTCACAAGTTGTTAAATTATTTAATTAAAGTAAACACTAATTTGATAAACTTTTGAGCCAATTCGATATAATCCAATTTCTCATTAAAAAATCACGTGAATTTTAATTTTGCCATAAAAAAAGGCTCGTCAATATTTTTCTCAAACCAAAAAATGGATTTCATATCGAAAAAGTACCATAATCTCGTTCCCAATATTTACCACATGGTTTTTTTTAAATTTGAAGTGAATCATCAGGGAAAATTGCCACAAAATCAAAATAATCAATAGAATAGTCTAAACATAAAAGTGAGCAGTTGCAGATAAAAAGATAATTAAGTCAACAATTAAAAGGTGTAACGAATTTTCTCCACAAGAATTTGTCAAAAGGTTCATTTGACCGAAATGAAATTTCTCGTTGTTTTAATACGTTCGTGGAAATAGCCCGAGAGAATAATCTAATCTCAATAAATATATATATGATTTTAAAAGGAAGCGATAATCTCGACGCGTGAGTGAATCGTGAAAAAAAGAAAAAAATTAATGAAGTTTATTATGAAAAAACTTGCCTATAGTGCTGACGACGGTGTAGGCGAAGTAGAAACTGTTGTAAAAGTCCCATTTTAAGGGATCGGTCTCGCCTTCGGTGTAATTGTAAACCGATTTGCCGCAATAGTCGGTCAATCTTTGAAGGATGTCGTGCTGTTCAGGGGAGTCGTCCGGGGTATAATGTTTGTGTAGTAGAGCTGAAAATTTAACGAGGCAATACGTTAAACGTGAACAGATTTCTAAGCTGTTTTGTTCTCCTCCTTATCTCATCGTAATCTCATTTTACTGTAAATTCCAACCGATACGTATATTCGAAAGCGATTAATACGTAGAAGGATAAGTGTTAATGACGCAAAGAGTGACGACACGACCACGAAGTATCAGCCAATTATTCCGTGGTCAGGACAAACCGCAGACTATTACGACTGAGATCTCATTTTTATTTGCATAATTTATTACGTTTTTGTCTATTTCCCCCTGCGGGAAAAACCGTACACGATTCTCATAAATTTTCTAAGGACATTGTCGCAGGGATCCTTTTCTAATGATCTTCGTAGAATTTTTAGAAGGAAATGTAAACATTTCTTTTTTTTAAGTCACGTACAATTATTAGAAGACAAAAAAAAGTCGTAAAAATTCTGAAAATACATTTACAGGAAAGAATAAATTTGAAACTGTTCGCGATTTTTTTTTTTTTTAAATTCTCTATTAATTTATTAATCTCTCACGAAGATGTAAATGATTTCGCGACGAAATGAAAAACATTTTTTTAAACTTGAGAGATTTATTTTTGCCCATTTTTTTTCATTCAAAAAACGAAGCCAAAAAGATATTGACACTGTGAGGATTAATTAAGAATTTCTTGAAAAAAAAAAAAAAAAAAAAAAAAGCAGTCGTACATCAAATCGCTTAAAAATAACGAATTGAATTTCCAAAGGTGTCAATAAAAATGTGACATTAGGAAATTTTCCATTTAAGTCATTAGTTTTGCAGATTCATCATCATAAATATATCGCCAGATTAATAAAAACATGAGAAATCCTAGTTCATCGTCAATTTATTCGATTTTAGTATGAAACTTATGAAAAAATAGTTATAGAAATTTTCCAATACTTTGACAAGTCTAAAGCAACCATTTTCCCTCAACTTTCAAATAATTATCGAAAAAAGAATTGATTTTCACGTCGAAAATCTTTGGTTGTAAGTGAAAGACGATAAAAAAAAGTGATTTTTCACGATGTTTATGTACAGAGCCGTGTACCCAGTGGGTATCTTAATACCAGAAAGTCTTCCGCTTTATCAAGATTGGTCTGAAACAGGGCCGAATTAGCCGGATTCTCTGATCAATTTTCAACTGGGATAATACACTATACGACGTTATAATAGACTTTGAGATAGACCCGAGCTCTCTGTACTCTCTAAACGGGGCTATCTTTCAACCAATTGCTTTCAATTATCTTATCAGCTGATATTTGCCCTTTTATATGCGTTAATATATCGGTGTGTGTATTTATATGTAAGCATAGTATATCTCGAGAGCCAAGTTCCCAGAGATTTTTTGTTGTAGCCAACAAACGAATGGGGTTGTGTATAATCTTCAGTCTTTACGTTTCTCTTTCTCTCTCTCTCTCTCTCTCTCTCTCTCTCTCTCTGTTTCTCTCTTTCTTTTCAATCGACTAAATACCTCGAGACCTCAAACGAATTCTCGATACGGAGAATCCAAGGAAAAATGAGTCTCCATTGACGCATTGTCTCTCATTCACTCAATTACAATGAATGTGTGTCGTTTTATTAGCAGGAGATTTTTTCATTTTTATTATTTCCTTTTTTTTACGTCACTCAGATTTGACGTGAATGAATCACTCGATCGGATAAGCGGACAAAAGTTCATGAAACTTTGTTAGAAATATAACTATTTATTTTTTCCTTCATAATAAAACAACGAGACCCAATAATCTAAATGAATTTATATCTCCTCGACGATCTCTTCGACGACTGTCACCTCTCGATCAATATCAACAAAGCTCGAACTTGTTTACATACTTTTTTTTCTTATGGACGGAGCCCTGCTAATTTTTTTTTTTTTCGTGAATACAACTAGAATTCGCTTAAACAGTTATCGATTTTTAGAGAATTTACGGTCGGAATGATTTACTGATTTTATGAAATGAGACTCAAAAGTGGAGAGAAAGTCGTGGTTTTTCGATTCTTTTTTTTCTGTGCACGTGCGTATTTGACTTTGGGATTTCAGGATTGACACCAACAGGTCGAGCGCAATATTCTAGAAAAAGTATTTCAACGATCGACTTCAAACTTTTTAAACAGGTCGATCACAATATTCTTAAAAAAGGTTTTCCAACGATCGACTTCAAACTATTCAGAGCCTTTAATAATAATTCATTTCCTTTTTCATAAAATAAAAACTTTTTTGAAGAATTGTTGTACATCGACAATTTTCAAACATATTTTGACAAAAAAAAACAGACAAAAGTTCTGTCTGTCAAAAAATCAAAGTCTATTTTTTCTATTAAAAAATTTACTTTAAATACTAAAAGAAAATTATTCCATTTCGCTTATGACATTTGAATGGAACCCTTTGAAGCAAAAGATAATTTAAATCGATTAGCTCCATATGAATAAATAGTTTTTCAATTCTGCGAAATGGTCTCTGGTCCACACACACATTTATATACTCTCCAGAATCTAATTACGACAAGCATATAGGAACAAGCGATAGGAACCGTGAGTCAAGGGCGATCGCAATTTGCAAATCCCATTGTCGATGTCATTGTTTCACTCTCTGTCTGTCTGTCTGTCTGTCGGTCTCTCTCTCTCTCTCTCTCTCTCTTTCTTCATCTCGGCATGGAACAAAGCTATGATACACGAGTTTCATAGCCTTCCAGTCAACCAACAGACGCAATGATGCCACGCGGAGGGCACGGCTCTGCATACAAAAATCGTTCACGACCATTCGAGCCCTCTCTATAGGTAGTTTCGTACTCTACAGTCCGTTTCAATTGTCACTTGACGATAAATTAAAACAAATACAAATTTCACGGTTCAAATGTCAAAATGTCAAAAATTTCGAATTTGAATTTAAAAAAATCAATACAAAAGAACCAAAACATTTTCTCTTAATTTACAACAATATTTTGGCATCGAAACAATCAAAACTGAAGCGAAAAGAAATTAAAAACTTAAAGTTTCTGACGTGGGGATTAAAAATCATGATTTTTATGACCTTTTTTCTATTTTTTCTTTACTCATCGATTTCTTTCAATGAAATCTCGAAATTTCGTTATCAATTTTTTCTTTTAATGCTTGGCCATCAAAAATATCGTTTTAGAAATTATTTGACAATCTCATCGTAACAATAAGCAAACAAAAGAGGTTTAAAGTGTCAAACTATAAATCGATGTTCACTGGATCGTCCTGTCAAAGCGGAAGCATCGTGCTCGTGAGCGTATGAATATTTCGTGTTTTTGTTTTTTGTTTCTTTTTAAAAAGACAGTCAACACGAGCACGTAGTATCGAGCACGCGTACGCGTACGTAAATGGTATGCGTCACATGGGTGAATTGTGTACGAAGAAAAAATAAAAAAAAGTCACGAGGGTCGTTCGCTCGGATTACTAATACCTAACTTGCGACATGCAGCGACGATCGTGGCCGCGAACTTAAATCTTCCATCAATGAGTTCGATCATGAATAAACAAAAAATAACCTGCACTTGTGAATGATATTGTGTGTGTGTGTGTGTATGTGTGTGTGTAGAGTTTGTGGGAAAAAAATAGAATATTGAGATCCAAAAACAACAATAACACTTTTGTTTTTATCATCTTAAGAGGTATTATTATTTATTAAAAATTAAAAATAAAAGAATTTTTAGTTTCTATTGCGTCTTTGTTTATTTATTTATTCATTTATTCATTCGTTCTTTCTTTTTTTTCTTTTTTTCTTTCTTTCTTTCTTTCTTTCTTTCTTTCTTTCTTTCTTTCTTTCATCCATTCATTCATTCATCCATTTAGACATTTATGTAAATTTATTTATTTATTTATAGAACATTTTTGTAAACTTGAAGCTTTCGATTATTGTTGTAATCGATTGAAAAAAGAATGAAAACGCCAGTACTTCGATGGATCGAAAAATTGTTGAAATTGAGGTGATCATCGTTTTGTACGGAATGAATGAAATAATAGAGATCGGTGGATGACAGAAGCAATAAAACGAATGATGCAGACTCTCGACTCACCATTGATCTCAATGCGTTCTTGTCTGGCTTTAGCGACTTGATCGATTTCGAGTCGACTCTCGATGTGATAGAAGATTGATGCGCCGAGAAGAAGGTAGGTCAGGAACAGCATAAGCAAAACCATCCATTGCCGTTTAGACATTTCTTTTTCTTATACTTGCTCCGAATAATATTCTCAAAATCGAAATCGGAGAATAAATCTTCTCAATAAATACGTTGATATAAATAAAATAAATGATCACTGTGCGTCTGTCACTCGAATAAAGTAAAGAGTGACGGATTTATTGGCCGGAGATCGATGAGTTTGATTTATTTATTTTCTTTAGCTCCTGACGAAGATTCGCCTCAGATCTGTGTCCTTCGGGCAATTAATACGTGGAATTAAACACACGAAGGAATAATTAAATAAGAAAAATCAAAGTGAATAAAAGAAAATTTAGAGGAATTTTTCGTCACGAAATCATCGTCGTTCCCACGCTCGATTTTCTCGCTTTTAATTTTAATTCACGCTCCCAACGTTGCACCAAATACTCCTCATCAAGCCCTTCCTTCGAATGTTTCTCGATTTTATCGACTTTCATCGAAGAATACGAAATTCACACTCGCGAATGGAATTAAAATTTTTTTTTTTTCAAATTTATCCAACAACTTTCTATTTAAATATTTATTGGTCTGGCTTTTTTCGATTTTTTTTGGCTTCAACTTTTTTGAAATCTTTTCAAAAGATTCGCGGCTCGCGAGCAACCCGTTGTGCCGCTTCTGCCGGTCGCGCCAACGACTCTTATGTGCTGCTTGCTGCTCTCCAACGATTACTTCTTTCCTCCTCGTTCTGATTTTAATCGAAACCACCAACCCGCATGATAGCACTCTTGTTGTGGTCGAGTCCCGCTACACTTTGAACGCCATCCGCGTGGACCCCTCTTTATCTTCCCCACGTGCCCCTCTCACTCCCACGCACTTTTTTCATCAAACTCCCCCCTCAACCGTGGCAACTCAAAACTCGATGTCGTTCCTTTTTTTTTAATATCGATACACTACACTCTCTGTTTTATCTCTTCTCTCGAGCTTAACGCAACGAAGAAGGACTCTTCGTGATCGATGAACTTTCATTCGATATATTTTAACTGCTCCGTTTTGTCATTGTCAAATTCTAGACATTTTTTTTCTATTTCACTATCAATTGGATGAGAAATCCCGAGGAATTTTATATCCTTGAATCAACATCTTTCCTGTGAGATAATTAGCACTCGAACAAAATCGATTATTCACTTAGAAAAGTTTCGTAACCGAAAGATCGATTGCAATCTGTCGATTTTTTTTCCTTTTTTCAATCATTGAACTCTGTCTCTGAATTATCAATTGTGGGCGTTCGTGATTAGAAATTTTGCGTGTATTTAGTCGCCGCTTCGAGCTTCGACGTTTTTGTTATTGAACGAAAAGTATTTTTTAACGAAATCTTCAAGTTTTGTCGAATTGATTTGTTGCTTTTTTATTTTATTCTTTTTCACTGAATATTTCTTGTAATAATTCAATCGAGACAGAAAAACTATTTCGTGAAAACATTTTTTTGATCACTTTCAATGTTCGAAAATTTTCAACTCTCGAGAAACAGATTTTGTTCCATAATTTCAGTTAAATGTTTTTTTTTTTTAGTCGATGTTCTCCGTAAGTTTTCAAACGATACTAACCGCTCTATTTCGTTTTAAATTGGAAGCACCAAAATTACCTGCGCTCCTGCGCTGGAGAAAAAGTTTCCTGATGGAGGGGAGAAATCTTGTGAAAGATTTTTTCATGCGCATTTTCATTAGTTCGTCATTACTTTTAAAACTCAAAGGTTTTGAAAGTCAAAATCTTCGAAACTAAAAGTTTGCCATCCCTTACTTAACCCGTGTCCGAAAAATCTTTGAATTACGATTCAAATATTGATTAGAAATCATAGAAATGTGATTGTTAGAATTGAGCAAAATGAAACTCTTGAGTAGCCCGAAATAAAATATTTGGTAGTAAAGAATCCTGTGAGGTTTGAAAAAAACGAGGGACTTCAATTTTTATATATTTTTGTTGAAACCAGTTTAATTATCCGTTTGAAAAAATTGAATTTCAATAATTTAGTCTAAACTCATAATAATTATTGTATTCACCATTATTTTTGAGTTTTAAACTAAATTATTCTCGAATTTGGAGATATAGATTTAAAAATTAGAAAAAACCCCATAGGAAATGGTTTTTTTTCTTTTTTGCCATCGTGTGACATGGAAATAAACGTGATTTATATTTGAAAAACATTTTTCTTACTTTGTAGCTTAATAGCGTTTGAATGGACGCAATACTCGATATCTAGTTCGTATCTGACGGAAATTTTTAGCTGATGATTCGTTCGAATTGTTGTGAGGAACTCGAGACGTCAATTTGTGGAGAAGCAGACGTCGAGAAATGAAGAAAAAAAAACGGACTTTTTGTGGTATTTATTGAAAAAGTAACGTAAGATAATAAATAATTAATAAAATTGCAATTAGTTTGTGATTTTTCTCACATGTGTTTTCATTGTTATGATTATTGTGCGTTATCCTGACGGAAACATTATTGAGATTCGATGAGTTTGATTTATATCCGAAACTCTTGATCCACGTGTCAAAACGATTAACCTCATTTCCAGTAGTCAAAATTGAAGACAATACGAAAGTGAGAGAGAGAGAGAGAAAGAGAATTAAGTGTCATCGACCCCTTCGACGACAAACCCATAAATTTGCAAGATTTATCGTGAATTCAAATCTTTGTAAAAAAAAAAAAGTTTGTATGGGATCGAACGACGTGAGAATTTTCTCATTCGCGATGGATCAACGTATTTTTTTTTCTTTGAAACAGAATGGTTTTCAGTTCAGTTGTATTTTTTCTTCAGAAAATTGTTGACGAGGGAAAACGCGTCATTATTAAGAGCGTTGATATCATTGATTAAAAGTGACGTTCCCAATGAGAGGAGAATTGAATTCGAAAAGTGGAAAAAAAAAAGACGGGAAGTCGAGCGAGAATGTACTGAATGTGGAAGGCACGTAAAAAGAGTGTAATAATGGAGGCGATTGGCAACAGTCTGAATGTTATTTGTTTTGAAACCTTCGGGAGAGATTTAGGAAGATTTTTCGAGTGTTTCGTTGCAGTCAATCTCTGACGTTTTAATCGCGAAGATCATGGCCACGTTTCAATGATCGATTATCCAAGTGTCGATCGAATGAATGATTTTTATTATTTTCGGGAAATTAATTAACGTTGAAAGTGATAAGAAATCGTGGGGGTGAAAAAAAATGATTAGGAGATATAATCGGCTTCGTTACATTTTAACTGTAATAGTTAATTGGATCGATTGAACACGTCATCGAGATTGGACTTGACAGGAATAAATTTAACACTCGAATAATCCGCTGGGAATAACAATTGAAAAATATCTTCAAAACAGTCGGAAAAAAGCACAATAAGACGTTTAAAGAGTTCGTGAATCGTTTTGAAAATACGTTTGAAACAATGCGAACGAAATGATCGAATCGTGTGTTCTCTCGAACGTCAGGATTCCGGTCTTTTCTCTTTTCGATGAGCGAAGAATAGTCAAGTATCGTCACGAGGGGGACTGTTCTCTTAGAATAAATGACATTGAGGCGTTATGTTATAATCGTTCTGATCCTTCCGAATACGACGTTTTTTTTCTTTCACTCACGAGTCCGCGTGCAACTCGACAATGAGAATCCCTTCGACAATGGATAAAATAAAAACATGCAGTGAAAAAAAAAGCACGTGGAAGAAAAAAAAACACTTATTTTTCATTCTTCCTCGGTTTCTCACAGTACAACAACACATTCTTGCATTCTCGTGTTCTCGTGCACGTAGCTTCGCGACTCGTTTGCTCTCTATTCATCGTAAACTTCTATATAACAACAACAAAATGTTTGCTCAGGTTGGATAAATGCGAAAAAGGAAATAAAACGTAGTCTACGACGTAACCTTGTTTATATGGCACACCCCTAGTGCACTTGAACGAACAGAAAACACACACGATCATTGCCATGGCAAAAGTATACACAATTATACGTCACTTCCCTTTGTCGCGAAAAAAAGACATTAAAACTGAGCTCTAATTCTTTCGATTCGCGCTACGTGACAGAATCATCTATCAAAACTCACAATTTTTATCATTTATTTCTTTTATCGAATGATTAATCGGCTTCACTCGCCAATAACATTTAACATCGGACTCTCTCTCTCTCTTTCTACATATGTATATTTATGAACGCAAAGAAAATTCTTCAAATCGAAGAAATATACGATAATAATAAAAATGTCGAAAGACACGAGGACAAACAAGATCATCGGCTCTCTCGCCTTCGCACCTCATTTTTTTCACACTTCGCAACATTACAACCCGCCACTATTTGCTTCAACTCGTAATTATATATAGACGTAAATAGAACTTATCTCTATGGGCTATTTCCTGTCGAATTATTAGGCTTGGAAAAAAAATGCTAAGTGGACACATTCCACTCGAGCTCGTCAAGTTATTAGGCGATCTACATATCGGTACGTTTACACCGATAACGAAGAATAACCCGACTCTCGGATCAATTTCTAAATATTCATTCGATATCCTGTTTGCGATTTTTAAAAGCAATTGGAAAAACAAAAACCCCCAATTATCTTTGAAAATCATTTTCTCTAATTTTCGATACGGAAACTTCTAGACGACTACAGTTTTTCTAGAATTTCAACCGCATTCGATTCATACATTTTTCCTTGAATTCTATTCACAAGAAATTTCACTGGTTACGAAATCTGAACTCGAAATTTGAAAATCCAGAATGAAGTCGTCTCTGTTAGAAAAAGTGTAAAATTCTGGAAAATATCTGCAGAAATCAACGGTAACGGAAGAAATCTGCATTCTTGATTCTTTGTCGAAAGTTTTTATTGTACAATAAATTCAGGAAAAAGGAAAGCAGATGATATTTTAACTCTATTTCGAAAATTCAATCATCCAAAAGTGCATGAAATTCACTGAAAATTCGAGTGTTCGTCCAATTGTAAGTTTTTAAAAAACATAGTTTTAGTGGCCCTTCCATTTTTGTGACGTTTCTTAGATAAAATCCTCAAATTACGAGAAAAAAAATTTTTTTGAGTACAAACCTTTGATTCTTCAAAGAAACAAACGAGTGTTTTTATTTTGAATCACAATCGAGACTCAAAACCTCCCAAGTCAACAAAATGTTTAACATGAATTTACCATCATTTTTTTACAATAAAAAACAACGATTCCTCAAACCAGGGATTACGTTACGTATTTGTAAGAAAAAAAAAATCATTAATTTATCATTACGACTGGTGTGGATTAATCTAGAAAATGAATCTAAGCGATTGTTCAACAAAATGAATGGCTGATAATCCGCGCGTCTGATCGATTGAACACGGAATGCTCTATATTTTTTTTTAATGTCAAAGAAAAAAGAGATGATATCTTTTGCTCGTTGTATCTGTGTGTGCTCTGGACATTTGAACGAGCCTGGTGAGAATTTAGCGTATCTGTAACGTTGGAATTATTTGCCCAGCAGATCATCCACGACTGTTTGTTTTTTTCGTAATGAATATCCATATAAGTCTATTTTTTCTTCTCATCCGTATGAGCAAAATTATTTAGAGTATTGTTGCGTGAGCTCGAGGCCAAGAAATTCATTATTTTAAAGCGTTATCGTTGCTACGTGCCCCACGCACTGGCCATTATGTGCGAGAGTAAGGAAATGGTTTAAATAAAGATTTCATCTCGCGCGCGGTCTCGTGATTCTCGGACGAATCTTGGACACTTGTTCAAATTGTTTCATTCGAGACATTTTTCAGACAATAATGGCACTGGGTAAAAAGCCTTGGTATATTATTATCATCATCATCTCGACTTCTTCCTTTACCATTTATTTTATTTTATACGATTTATCAATAAAAATATTTATTATGATTTTTATTTTTATTAATATATCACCTGATTGATGGACTCCACGATGTCTACCAAAGGATTAACCTTCGATCGGTAAATGTGTATTTCCAAAAGATATTATTGAGAGCCATGGAAAGAGTTCTTTTGTTTACAGGAGAAATTGAAATAATATATAAATACGATTTTGAAGAATGAATACTTGACTTTTTATGGAACAGAAGAATTATTTTATGGGTGAATTGAAATATTTAAAAATTTGTGTTGAATTAACACAGTGGGTGGAAAATACTGGTTATTGAAAGGAAATGTTACAATTCGTCCGCAGCGTCCGACGTAAACACTGTCACAAACGTCCGCTGCGTAGACTCGAATTTTAGTTCGTTCGGTTATGTCGTACCCGCAGTGTGTTTAGGGTTATAATTGAAGTGTTTTATTCTTTGTTTTAGTTTTTTTCGTGATATTTAACCGATTCGATGAGTTTTAGGTCAAAGACAAATTTTTTCAGGTAAAAAATAAATATTTTTCATGCCTATACGAGAAACAGCTCGATGTATTTGAAAGGATAATACAGAAAATAGAGTTAAAAGTTATGGCTTGGATGCGAGTGACGCTACTTTCATTAGATTAATTTACATTAATTTAGCTATAATTGTTTGCCGAGCGAATAAGTGCGGGAAAGAGAGAGTTCGAGCCTATGAAAAAAACACTCTCTTCGTTCTGGACTAGCTGACGAAAATATTTTTCTGTTGATATAAACAAAAGTCTACTTTTTTGATGCTGTGATGAACGGAGGAAAGAGAGACACGATGAAAAAATATCTCTCTCTCTCTCGCTCGCGTACACATGGAACTCACTCAGCTGCGATTCGTTTTCGCTTTCGACCTCTTGGAATTTTCATTTATGTCGTGTGCCAGCAGCACGCAACAATTAATCGACATTAGCCTCAATCTCGGTCTTTTTACGACGAGCACATGAGAAACGCTTATTTTGCGATGCAGATGAGAAATTAAAACGAAACGAGGAACGATCATCTATCGCGATTAAACAAATGTCGACCGACAGAATAATCGTCTTCTTTGCCTTTGTACAGTCACCAGTAATGTTACTCATACTTTTCGCTAACACAGATCATTCAAAAGGGTTAATGGAAAATAATTATTGATTGTAAAAATTCATCGTTTCTAATGGACTTTGTATTATGCATTTTTATTTCAGTAAATTTTCATCATTTTATCAAGACGTTTTCTTCTTTATGTTTTAAATATGGTTTAAATAAAACACTATTTTTGCAGTTTTTTCTGAACACGATTCAGGTGTAACTTGAAATTGTTTAATTTTTTCATAAACCGCATTGTATTGTTAGCCTCGGGTTTGACTTGAGGGCAAAAATAATCTCGAAAATTAACGGTTTATTTCGAATCTTTAGAGGAAATGTCTAAGCAGCAAAAAACCTCCAGTCGATGGACAGACCGCTAGATATTTTTAAGAGTCGGTCGCATGGTTGTGTTTCTTTTGTGATAGACTATCGAGTCTTTTTCGTAAATTTATCTCAATTGCAAACGTTCGATGGCGACTTATCGAGAAGAGATTGCAATGACAGAGATTTTTCTTGTTTTTTCTTCTCCACACGATATTATCGAAAAAAAATTAGAAAATCAAGAATAGCAGACGCGCCAGGGATATAAGGAAGGTACATAATAAAATCTTGCAGACAATAATTCGCGATTTTTTATCGTCTAAAAAAAAATTTGGAACGAAGCAATGCTTCGTTTACTTCGGAGCAAAACCAAAAAAGTCAAGTTTCTGATTTTTTTTTCAAATTTTGTTCACTCTTTTGTTCTCAAGAAGAATCGCGCAAAATTTCGAAAAATCATCTTGGAAAAATTGTATTTCATCATTTTGCCGTTACTTTGTATATACTATTATGATTATGGCGAAAGAACCTCGTTAATTGAGTGACGCAACTATCGAACGTTTGGACGGAGGTTTAATTTTGTGGTTTTTTTTTTTTTTTTTCTTATTCGCTATCGCAATCGAACGTAGAAACGCGCACGGCTTTTGGGGGCAAACCTTGCGTACTTGGCAGTGGCCTTCCGGTTCGATTGGTAGGAGAAACCAGGAAACCGGAAGCGTCGAGTTTTCTCTTGGAATTTGTTCGAAATAAAAAGTGAACGAAACAAAAAAAATAAAAAATAAAAATAAAAATAAAAAAACGATAAACGCTCGATTCACCGATCGAACGAGAACGCTCCTTTATCTATTCACGACAAGTACCCGCGAGAGACATTGTGTAACGCACATGTCACTCGACTTACTGAGACACACAAAAGCTCGTTATGTTTCGAGCTCGCAGACACGAGTGAGAGAGAAGAAACGAGACGCGAGTAAATTTATCCGGTTTTTTCAATTACGAGACTCGGACACTTTTTCAACGAGATGTAAATACAGGGATTAACTTTTTTCAATGGTTTTTCATGTTTTTTTTTTTAATTCTACATTGTTTATAGTAATTTATCAAAATTATTAGTATCGCGATTTATCGAGGAACGAAGTCGCTGTGAAAAAAAAGTCAATGACTCCCTGGATGCTCAAAAAAGTAGACTTTGAATAGATAAGCCTCGAGGACGTTTTCGCATCGACTGAAATTAAACTCTTGCCATTAATTCATTGGACTTTCGTTTTTATCGGACTAATGATCGATAAAACCGGATTTTTCCAATTAGAACACAACTTTTTGGAGCCCGAAGTACTCAACGTTTCGATTTTTTCAACAAAACTCACAATATTGGGCTGAAAAAGTTGTTAATTGCAGAATTTTCATGAATTCAACACTGTTTCATTAAATTCATATTTTACTTCTGTAATACAATTATTTGGAACTTGTTCAGAATTTAGAAAATTCAGTTTTTCGATATTTGGCCAAATTAACAATAAAATTTAAAAAAATAAAAAATCTGGTTCAATGTTTGACTGGATTTCTCGTGATTGAAACTGCAAAACCATAAAAATTTGGTTACAAGTTATTAGAAAAAAAAAACGGATTAAATTGGACAAAATTTCGATGTTTTTTTTTTCAATATTTATTGTTCGTCAATTAAAATATCACTTCGTGCCTAGGTACCACATTTTTAGTCCATTTTGTGAATGTCCATTTGTTGTTTTTTTGTTTCAATTACTTTTTAGTAATAGGCTCATCCTTATTCGCTAATCAATCGAAAGAAATAACGAAAAAAATGTTTCGATTTTATTGCTTTTGTGTTTTACGTCCAGCCAAACTCCATGTCCTCGATTTTGATATTGAGAGCTTCGAGGGACGTGTCGATTGGTGAGTTTTCAAAATCCTCCTCCAAATTCATCTGCTGCAACGCCGCGATTTGAGCGGCGTTACCAACGAGCAAAATTTGCGTTTCGTTGTCCGTCGAATCCTCCGTCGCTTCGGTTATTTCTATTTGACCGTCTTTCCCGACCGTTATTTTCTGGAAAAATACAATTTCATCTCGTAGTTCGGAACCCACATAAAAATGTAGGTCCAGGTACTGGATAAACTGTGGAAAGGCAAAAGCCAGTCGAGGCGGAACGGAACATAGAGGGAAAATACCCATGTAAAAACCCGAAAAGGGTGTGCATGTAAAACTCCTTACCTACCTACAATTTCATTTGAGATTACAACTATCGTCGAGCAAACACGAGCCTCATTTCATTTTATCGACTTCTATTGCCCAGATATTCGGATCAATAAACTCGAGATTAAGGCGTTATAAAGAAAAAAGATGAAACATTGAAATGTAATCACAAGTAAAGAGCGTATTGACGCGTGACGAATTGATGATCGTAAATGAATGACGAAATTACTGATAAATTTATCGTTTGACATTTTTCTTTTTATATTCCCTGCAACTTTCGATACTTTCAGTATTTAAATTTTTTAGAAGAAAGGAGAAAACGTTTTCAACATCGAATATTTATCATCAGCTGTACGCTTTTTTTTTTTTTTTTTTTTTTTTTTTTAACGAAATTCGATGTTTTCAAAAATATTTTCATTCGAAATTTTTTTCAAAGTAAAACTGGGAAAAAATATTTGGTTCAATTCCAACTTGTACCATTTGACAAAAAATGCGTTTTCAAATGAAGGAAAATTGGTCTTTCGTCGACTCTAAGAAAATTAAAATTGTTCTGTTTTGTTTTGTAAATAGGGATATTTACCTTGCGCGAACTCACGTTTTGTCTATTGTTCGTGCGACTGTCCGTGTTTTCCGAATCCAATTGATCAGAAGTTTCGGTAAGAAAAATATCCATGCCATCGTCGCCTTCGATAAGAGCATGAGCAGTTCTTTTGTGCATGACGAGAGTGCTGCTCTGTCGATATCTTCGGAGGCATATTTTGCACTCGAAGGGTCGTTGCTGAGTGTGAACTAATTGATGTTTGTAAAGACTAGAATATTCGGTGAAGCGACGATCGCAATTTTCGACCGAGCAAGCGTAAGGTTTTTCTCCGGAGTGGATTCTCACGTGATTTTTAAAATTCGTCGCGCTCGCGAACGCTTTGTCGCATTGTGAACATTTGTAAGGCCGTTCGCCAGTGTGAGTGCGAACGTGAACTTTGCGGATGTTCGAAGTGGTGAACGAACGTCCGCAGCCGTCGAAAGGACACAGGAACGGCCTTTCCCCCGTGTGGGTTCTCACGTGCTTCAACAAATCTCCCGATGTCTTAAAACCCTTGTCGCACGAGTCGGTCATACATTTGTACGGTTTTTCGCCCGTGTGAGTACGATTGTGAGCTTTCAAACTGTAACCCGTCGAAAATGTTTTTTTACATTTTGGATGCGTGCATCTGTAAGGGCGCTGACCGGTGTGAGATCTCTCGTGTACCTGAAAACCCATTTCACTGTCAATTCGACTTTGTTTGCTTATTTTATAGAATTTTTTTTTTTTTTCTCAACCCTTATTTGTGCAATGGATTCTGATGAGAAGTTAATCGGACAGTTATTCGATGAATTAATAAAAATAAGTCTTTTCTTTTGTTTCGCTGTACTTTGTTAATGTCTTTGAATGACTTTTTTTTAGTTTTCAAGAAAGACAACTTTCTCGAACGACTCTCAGAGCCGAAATATTGAGAATAGAGAATCGTGATCGGGGACTTTTTTATAGGGAATTCGATGCTCTGAAAGTTTGGTCGCATGCATTTTTGTCATATCTCCCACCGTTTGGACAGAAATTGCGATAAAAGTACAAAAATTCGTAAAATTCATCAATCTTTACTATAAATTGATAATATTTCATCGGAAGAGAGCTTCGTTGTAGAAAATTCGTTTAAAGGAGTTACAGTCGATTTTAAATTACCTTAAGATGATGAGGTGTGCTATAAACTTTGCCACATCCTTCATGGGGGCAAGGATGCTGACTTCTAGTTTTGTCCTTTTTCAATTTTGCACCCTGAATCTCCCAAAGATCGTCGTCCATATCGACATGACCGGTAACCATGTAAGTCGTGCCATCGATCAATTGAACGTAAGTATTTTCTGTATCCTGCGAAGTGCCGGCTTGAGTTTGCAAGAAAGTTGGGATTTCGAGTTCAAATTGTTGAGTTTTGCCGTCTCCAAATTCTGACAAATCTCTTATCAATATCGCTCTTGCATTTTCCAGCTCCATTCCAGGTTCTTTGTACTCCGTGTCTAGAAAATTTTCATGCCGAGTGTAAATTCGATGGAATAAAATGTGTATTTTGGTCGGAGTATGAAATTCATATTGGAAAACAATTCCAATGATTCGGAGAGTGTATTTCCCTGAATGGAATTAAAAAACCAACCGTCGCTGTCCAAATTGTTCGTTACGTAAGCTTGCGTTCCATCGGGCAACGTTATCGCGGTCAAAGTTGTTCCCAGAAGTTTGTCACCCACAATAACTTCCTGGATCTGAGTATTTTCTGAATCTGGATCGTTCACCATTACGGACAGACAACCCATTGGCTCTTCCGAAGTTTCCTGAAGGAAATATATCAAATTACAACAAAAAACTTATTTTTATTCCAAGATCTCAGCGAATGAATTGAATGTCAATTATTAATTTAAAAAAAATCAATTTATCGATTGAATTGCGCTAAGGAGTCTTTATTTATCAGCAGTTTAAAACAATTTCCACAAATTACCAGTTTTAAAAATTACGAATCTGATGAAAAAAAGTAAAAATATATGCAAATACTTGAATTATCGCAGATAAAATTGAAAAAATTGTTGCATTTTTTATTAAAAGTTGTTGATTTGTGAGTGGATTGTGTTTTCGTGAAAAATATTTATTTAATCGGAATTGGAATTAAGCGAATAAGAATCTTACGGCTAAAGTCTGCAACAGGGTAATATCTTCGCGTTTGTCGACGGAATTGTCAGGTGGTTCGGCATCATCCAGCGGCATGGTAACCTAAAACTTTGCAAACATACAGAAATGGGCGGATAAATAGCAACAAAAAATGGGATGAACAAATAAAAGGAGGTTTAACTGAGCATAACTTCATAGAATCGTAATGCTTTCGAAAAGAAGTGAAAAAAAAAAAAAAATACGAATGAATCGTATTGGTAAACACAGTTTTTCAACACGATATTTAAACTCCAATAAGCCAGATATCCAGTAGTTTTCAAGTGTCAAAAATTCATCACAGTTCTAGGCACCACAAAAACGAGAACAAAACAAAGAATTTCTTCGAGGAGAAAATTGGAAAAGAAAAGAATCGAAACGATCGCTTGAAAAAGGCAACAAAAAACACATATATATATAAATATAACGTTTACTCTTTGCGAAACTCGCCATTTTCGATGGCAGCTTTAACAACAAGGTATGCAAAAAGTTCTCGAATACTTGGCATTGTTGGCAATTTGATTCACATGCAATTCTCCATCTGACAAGATCGTTAAACATTGTTGTTGTTTTTTTTCTGTTTCACCGGTCCGATCGAAATTTCGACGTTTCGCACACACGTTTGATATATACCAAAGAATCTTGGGAAATATTACCCATAAACTCAGGCCCGCCCGCGAAAACCTTCGGTACGTCTGGGATTTCACTGCCAAGCGACCAACGACGCGAGAGCAAAAACGCGCTGCTTTTACTGGAAAACGTCGACATCTGCTGGCTATTCCAAGTACTATTTTCATCGTCGTTTCCATAGCTCAATTTTCTATCAGCTGGTGAGCTGGACAGGAATTTATATTAAATCGGCAATACGTTCGAACCAAACTTTATTTATAATTGCGCGAATAAATCGCGAATCGCATGAGAAATTAAAAATAATAAAATAATAATAATAAAATTCGTGAATAAAAGCGTTAACTTTATATTTCCTGTTGTTTCAATTAACCATTGGTATTAGATCCCAATATATGTATTTATTTTCACTGTCATTATAAAATTAGCAATTTGATACTTTTTTTTTACATTTCGATAGATTTTTTTCAGGTTACATTGAAGTTCGTTTTTCGAAAGCCCAAAAAAATATTCAGCAATAAACACTAGTTCGTTGTTTTAAAAACTGACAGTTGGAAAGAAAAGTCGAGCGACTATACAGAGCTGGCCGAGAACACGATCGCTAAAAGCGATACACTGTTATAGACGATTAAGAAAATCTCAACTCCTATCATAGACATGTCAAATAAAGAGAATTGTTATTGTTTAATCTCAGTGTCAAATATACCTTTAATTTCCGGTACGGAGCTCCCAATTATTGCCATAAATCTGATCACGGATTCGTATATAATCAGCGTCCCCAGTAACTCCTACCTACGAATTCTGACGGAAAAAAGTACGGAATCCGTCAATTTGTGTCCACCATCCTGGTTCTGCCATTTTGAATTTGGCAAATTTGATAACAGATTCGTAATCAGTGATCCTAAAAACCCTCGTATACTTCTGGAAGTGCGAATCCCATTGAAAAAGATAGTTTTATCAGGGTGAGAGAAAAGCGCTCATAAACTTTTTTTGGCTTCGAATCGCCATATTGAGGTCCGCCATCTTGAATTTTATAATTTTAAGTAATGGATTTTATAAATTAAGGTTCATGGACGCTTTATCTCGACCCCTCGGAAGGGTCCTCATCGAATTTCGATATGAACATGTTGATTGAAAAAATATTGCGGTTTTTTTAAACAAGCTCTGTTCGGTGACCTCTTTTGCAAATTTCGAGCGCGGATTCTGAAAGCTGATAAAATTTCGCCTCGGATTCGGTTATTCCCATTTTTTTCAGAACATGTTCCATATAGAAGGAACAGCCGCTGAGAAATGGGTAAAAAAAGCGTCCGGTTGGGACTTAATGGGTTGGAAATCGACGATTCAAAGCTCGTAAATTTTTTTCTACGTTTCAGGTCTTCGTCGAAAAATTCCATTGAGGGCACAAGATTTTTCGATGATCGCAGATTGTTGCTGAGCTATATCTCGCAGATCGATGAATCTTGCATGATTCTCTTCAGGTATGAACCTTAATGAACTTCAAACCAATATGTTGATAAACAATCGATTGCGGTTGCAAAAATGAAATTGACATTTTTTTTTCTATCTGCCGCTTATAATTGATAATGTGACCTTCATTTTGTATAGTACCTTCCTCATAGAGGACGTTATGATGAACAAACTTTTATTCAAAACTTTTCATATAGGATGCCTTCAATAACAAAACTAAAAAAATCGATTTTTTAATTTCCAATCATTTTAAATTCCTAAAATGCAAATTGGATTTTCACGAAAACTCAAGACTATAATCCTATAAGTCCAAACGACAAATAAAAATTGGTAGGCCTCTTGAGTAGCCAGAACTTATGCGAAGTTGATTAGATTCAAAAGTTTGTTAGTTTCAGTTAGACGCAAATTACTTTTAATTGAATATGTACGAGAAATAATTTCAATATATATTTAAAGAAAAATAAATTAAATGTGTCTTTTACATATTGGTAACGGAACTAACTAAACAAGAAACGATATGTTATTATATCGTCTAGGCGACGTAGCAGTGGGAGATAGGAATGCCAATCTCGTGCAGTAAAAACAAATAATTCCAACAAAAGTCCTTGATAATTTCAGGAAACGCAGTCGAGCGGATTCGGCTCTTTTACGGCAAGGGCCGCGTTTCCCAACTGTTTTCGAAAACGTTCAAATGTGGTTTCCATAAAATTTATCAAATTATAGTGCTTCGGAAAGCATTGCAAGTTTTTTTTTTTCTTTCGATTGTGCCTAACTATAAACCTGCAGTTTGAAAGGTCCTCGAGTTCTGAATTTATTGTAAAATAGTATGCCCTAAAAATTAGTAAAAAAATTCGGACACATTTTCGACGCCCGCGTATTTTTTTTTTTTTTTTTTGCAATCGCCGTTCTAGTGACACTCGCCGTAAAATTGGATAAAAATTCTGGTAATATTCGATCGATGAATGTGACAGCTGACCATATCGCGTTTGGTTATAAGGATCGCGGAAGACTCAGCTATGACTATAATATTGCGGTTGGTTGGTAATAAAGATCGCGGACGCGTCATATCATTTGGTTGGGTATATAGTGAGACATGCGGGTCTTATATTGCGCGCTATAAAAGACGGACTATCGAATAACTCCCGTGGCGGAACGGTGGCTCCATCCGACGGAAGATCTAAAAAACAAAAAATCAATAAAATCAATGCGAAATCGATGTAGATTCCAAACCAGACCATCAGTCCGGGATTGAAGGAGAGAGAAAAGAGAGTTTTGTGATCGGGTGAAAGGTGAAGGAATTTTGTAACTGGAGAAATCTTTGTAGACGCGATTGGTGAAACGAAAAAGGAATTTTGTGATTGGAGAGAAGAATAATAAAATGCTGCCATTGAATCAAAAATACGAAACAAAATGATTTAATTGGATAGTAAGAAACGGAATATTTGGATTGGAGGAATTTAACCTCGAAGTCTGTGATTGGAGAACAATCGAACAGACGACTGGGTATTTATGGAAAATATCGACACTGAGATAAACAGCAGTAATAATTATTTTTATTTTACAAAACTCTGATAAACTTTCTCCAATCTTTTACAATAATCTGTCGCTTGAATTTTAGCGTTCGTGGTCTTTTGGCCAGCTCTGTGGTCGCTCGACAATCTCCTCCAGCTGACGATTTTCAAAAGTCTTCTCTCGGCGTGAGTTCTTGTTTCCTCTGATGGCGCGGGCTACCGAGCTTCGCATCGGAGGCGCCACGAAGGTGGTGGTTCCGCAACATCTACTCCCCTCCCAGTGACTGTGACAGGGCCAGCAGAGAACGATATTCTTTTTCTTTCTTTGATGTTCTGCGTTGTTGTAGTTTGTGGGGAGAGGTCTTTTTTTGACGTGTCGTGGAGTCCATCTTGGTCTGCGATGTAGGCAGGTTTTAATCGATCAACGGATACGGTTTTTTCCCTACCGTCGATGTCAATGAGCTTAGGAACCGTCTATCGTCTAGGCGTTTTATGACCTTGTGTGGTCCCGAATACGGCGGTTCTAAAGGTGGTCTCACGGCGTCGTTTCGTAGGTACACGTGAGAACACGTGTCCATGTGCTTGAGGATGAACATCCGTGCCTTGATGTGGTGTGCTGTATCGATCGGGCGAATGTTTCGTATATGATTGCGAAATTTTTCCACAAACATTCGCGGATCTGCAGGTAAATCCTGGCGGTCGAAGAATTCGCCAGAAACACGGGTCGTAGTGCCGTACAACATCCCCGCACAGGATGCTCCGAGGTCTTCTTTGAACGCCGTTCGTAGTCCGAGTAGGACGGTTGGGAGAAGCTCTGTCCATGGTACTTGTTTGTTGCACATTAATGCCGATTTTAACGCACGATGCCATCGTTCGATCAGGCCGTTGGATGCCGGATGATATGCGGTTGTTTTGATTTTTTTGGCTCCGAACAACCGTGCTAACGAGGAAAAGAGAGATGCCTCAAACTGTTTCCCTTGATCTGTTGTAATAGACAATGGAGTGCCGAATCGACAAATCCATTGTGTATAATATGCGTTAGCCACGGATTCTGCGATGATGTTTTTGAGTGGAATTGCCTCCGACCATCTAGAAAATCGGTCAATAATGGTTAGACAGTATCGAAATTCATTGATATTAGGAAGCTCAATAATGTCAATGTTGACATGACTGAAGCGACCGTCCGGAACTTCGATGTGATTTGGCTGGATTTTGTTATGTCTGTGAATTTTTGATCGTTGACATGGATCACACTTTCTCGACCATTCCATGGCGTCTTTTTTTATTCCAGGCCACACGTACTTTTGCCTTAGAATGCGACACGTACTTCTTCCGCTCGGATGTGCGAGACTATGGGTGGAGTTGAAAGCTTCTCGACGCAGAGCTTTTGGAATATACGGACGAACTGTTCCCTCGAATATGTTGCAGAAAATCATAATGTCTGCTTCGACGGAGATGACGGAGGACAAATTCAACGTCTTTTGTTTTCTAATAACGTTTGTAGTTCGTCGTCTTCCTCTTGCGCTCCTTGTATCGTTTGAGCCGATAACACTTCCGGCATGTCAATTTTATTCACGCTTTCTATTCGAGATAATGCATCAGCTACGGTGTTTTCATCTCCTTTGACGTATACGATTTCGGTGGTGAATTGAGAAATGAAGTCCATTTGTCGAAGTTGTCTTTGCGAAGTTTTTTCGGATTTTTGGCAAAAGGCATAAACGAGAGGTTTATGGTCCGTTAGAATCACGAAATGTCGACCGTCGACAATATGCTGGAAAAATCGAATTGCTTTGAAAATCGCGAGTAACTCCCGATCGTACGTGCTGTAGTTTCTCTGGGCTGAGTTGAGTTGTTTTGAGAAGAATTCCACTGGAATCCATTCGTTGTTCTCTTGTTGTTCCAGTGTCGCACCGATAGATGAGTTGGAGGCGTCTGTATCGTAAGGAGAAGCGAAGCGCTTGCAGAAAGAAATCTCGTGAGTTCGGCCACACCTCGTTTGCAGTCTTCGAACGCTTTTGTTGTTTCTTTGGTCCATGGAATAATCCTTTTATCATTTTTTTAGAGTCCTTTAGGAAATCGTTGAGAAGAGCCTGCGACGTGGCTGCGTTGGGAATGCAGCGTCGATAATAATTTATCAGGCCGAGGAATCGACGTAACTCTACGACCGTGGTCGGTTTTGGAAAGTCGATGATGGCTTGCACTCGATCCTTGGGCGGTTGATAACCGTCTTTATTCATAGTCTATCCTAGGAATGTCACTTCTGTCTTACCTAGAACACATTTGTCGAGGTTTAATACGAGACCATGTTTTTCTAGTCTTTCAAACACGATTTTCAAATGACGTCAATGTTCGTCTGGATTGTTGGAGGCGACCAATACATCGTCGATATATACGATGACGAAATCGATCCCTCTGAATACCGTATCCATGCATGAATCGCTGGAATGTTCGAGATGCATTTCGTAAACCGAAAGGCATCACTAAGAATTCATACATTCCTAACAGAGTCGTGATTGCTGTTTTTTCGATGTCCTCCTTCGCTATCGGAATTTGATGATATGCTCTTTTCAGGTGGAGTTTGGAAAAAATGGACTTTCCGTGCAAATTCTGAAAAAGATGGTGGCTATGACCTGTTGGATAGCGATCTGGGACAGTTTTGACATTGAGAGCTCTAAAGTCTCCACATAAGCGCCAACCTCCAGACTGTTTCGGTTGTAAATGAACTGGACTAGCCCAGACGCTTTTAGATGGCTGTATCATTTGTTGATCCAGGAGGAATTGTATTTCTTGTCGGAGAGCGACGAGTTTTTCGCCGACAAGTCTGCCAGGACGTTATGGGAGCTTTCCAGTGTAAAATTTTCAAAAAATCGATTTTTTTTGCTTCATCGAATAGTATAGACTCTTCTGAATATTCCCTGAAATTTTCATGCCGAAATTCCGATTTTTTCGGTTACTGTAGAGCATTTCTTAAAAGAAGGCAACGGAGTGCCACAGCTGTCGCGTCGGCCGTCTGCCCGTGCGACCCTTATTTCTATCGTCTCGTTCCTACCTGCTCGAAACGCGGTTTCATGTCGCGCATGGGTATCGTGTCCGTGATTGAAAAATATACCAACAAAGTTTTGGATGCTGCTGTCAAATCAAGCTTCTGCAAGGCTCGTGCATTCTGGAAAGGACAAGAGGGAACACCGAGTACGAGGCGTGGTTTGAGACGCATGAATCCGAATGCAACGTCAATCACGAAGGCAGCGCGGGAAAAATGGAAGTCGACGGTATAATCGAAATATTCAAGAAATCAGAAGAATTGCACAACGCGAAATATGGTTTCTATATAGGAGACGGCGATACAAAAACATTCAAAATGTTATTAGAAGCCAAGCCGTACGGTGACGATTTGACGGTAAAAAAATAGGAATGCGTTTTGCACGTGAAAAAGCGAGTATATAAAAGGGGAAACGAAGCAAGAAAAAGTTCAACTAAACGAGAGCTTCAATCACTGTGTGTGGCAACTAGCCCCGAAGCACGTATTCTGCGGCAAGCAGATAGTAGAAATCGCTACGCAGTGTGCTGTGTGCACCTTCAATGAAGGTTACGACCCAATTTTAAAAATTTTGGAGACGATGGGATGCACGATAGGGCCGAGCGCCGCAGATTTCGCCGCTAAGTACAAGAATGCGCGCATCACCCAAGCAAACCGCCGGGCGTCCCTGGATAGCAAAGAGGCGAGGACAGCTCACCGGACTGAACAATCCATTGAGCACGATCTTTTCGAAGAAGCAGAAGGGATATTGTATGGACCTGGCATCGCTGATTGACCGTAAGTAAACGATTTACCTACAATTTCCTCACTTGAAACTTTGAACGCGTTTTTCTCGAAACAGCATTTTTCAAAACGGTGTCCAACTGGGAGGGCAGAGTTTTAAAGCTACCGAGTTGAATTTTTGACACAATATTCTTAACGTCATTGTTTATCGTGCTATGGAAGCTTTGTTTTTTTTGACATCTTCCTATTCTTTTGTAAAAAAAACTTGCCAAAAAAAAGCTAAAATCGATACTTTTTGTTCAAACCGGCGCCATTTTTGCAAAAAAAAAAAAAAGCCTCCATAGCACGAAAGCCAATTATATACCGATCAATAATATTTTTGTGTTTTTTGTTTCAGATCAAAATTGTGACCCCCAGAGTGGACACCAGATACAAGTGCATTTTCTGCAACAATTGTTTTATTATTTTTATGGATATTAATTAATAAAGAAATCGATCATTAAAAAATTGTTTTGTATTCTTCAATACCCAATTAACACACAAAAAAAAACCAGATCGATTACATTATTTTTTCTTTAAAAAAAAAATCGCGAAAAACAGTGATTTTTCGGGCTGTCACACTGGAAAGCTCCCTTATGCGACTGGTGGACCATTTGTTTCGATGAAATGCATAACGACGTTTTTTTCATCGCTGCACGAGCGTACTGACGTTTTTGTAATTTTGTCGTACTTTTTAAGAAGATTAGAGTACTCACATGATTTATTTACCGTTGATATACCGTAGACCGTGGTTGAGACGATTGATCCTACCGTTGACAACTTGGTTACTGGATCCAAGATTCGACGATTTTTTAGATCGATAATAATCCCATAATGAGCGATCAAGTCGGCTCCAATTATTGCCGATTGGACATCCGCGATTATAAAGGGCCACGGAAAGTCGCGACGCAATCCGATATTCACCAGCATAATTAACTTTCTGTCCGAAAGTGTTGATGACTGTGTTATTGGCAGCGTAAAGCTTATTCCCACTCTGCCAAACTTTTTTGGTCAATTTAGTATTAAGGTGAAGGATCAGTCGGTAACTCGCCACTGTGAGTGCGAGAGAGATAGCTGCTGTTTTCGAAATTGAATATTGTTGACACGGTTTGACCAATTAAAAAAAGCCCCTGTCAGCGTATTTTTGCCATCATCCCGCGTCCGCTGACAGAGCCATTTCGTGATTAGTCAAACGACATCGAAAAATTTTTATTTCGAAAATTCGAGGTGAGGCTCCGTGACTGATCCATCACCTTAACAGTCATAAATGTTCAGTCGGAGCTCAGGCGGTGCGGATTTGTCGTTGCAGTTTACGCTGTCACTAACTGCATTCGTTGATGACACTGCTGAGTTAGTTTTCCTGGTTGAGTTTTGGTTCGAAGGAGCAAGGTTCTTGACAACGATAAGCTTTCTTGCCAAGTTTGTTGTGGAAAAAGCAGGATCCTCTTTGTTTTGGAGTCGCAGACCTGGATCTTGATCTGTTCCAAGGCCTTTGATTGGATCTGCTGCTGTCGTTGCAGTTGCTACAAGAGTTTTGTCTGGGTTCTTGCCACGCTTTGAGAAGTTGTACCATCATTTGTCGCAGCTCCTTCACTTTTTCGTTGATTGTGGAATTAACATCACAATGGTCCATTTTCGTAGTCCTCGTCTCGCTTGTGGCCATAACTCGCGACAAGTGTAAGGAATCTTGAACTCCGTCAGCCATCTCTGCCAGAGCTTCAAGGTCTGCCAGTCTAGTGTTCCCAACCGTAACATAATTATAGTACATGTCACATAATTTGACTACTTGTATTATGTAACATTGGACCCGTACTATAACTCGTAAATGTGCTATAATTTCATATTCACTGTCTTCACATGTAAATCGTTCCTTGTTCCGTTCGGTTTTTCTTTCCCATCGATGTTTCGCTTCAATCTTTTTTTCCCGATTCTCCATATTTTCTGTTCGAGCGTTTCACTAAAGGACCGCTACGCGGCTACGCTCCGGTGGCTCACGAGCGCACCGTTTCCATTCGCTAAGAAAAAGCAGAAAGTGTGTGTCAGAGCATCCGAGCGTTGCGATTGGCTGCGCTGCTTTTAGGTCTAACCTAACCTATGCTTCCCGCACGCCCGCACGAGACGACGCGTTACGCCACACAACAGTCGACATATTCTCGAAAGTCGTAAAATAACACAACACGATTGCAAATCCCCCCATTTATGGGTTTATGAAGATACACGAGAGCGAGTGGCCAACCGCATTCAATTATTCAATCATTAATCATTCAAGAAAATAAGAGATTATAAACGGAAAAATCGAAGCTAATAATAAACGTGGTGTATTTTCATTGTTTCATCTAAGTATCTGCTTCGACCTTGATTTTTTCTTTAACCTGTGTCAGCCTTTGTCACGGTCAATACAGTCATATGTTTTCTATCCGAAATGTTGGAGATTGTGCGATCTATATTCTTTTAGAATGAGCTCCGATGATTCAGGTGAAAATACCCCATCGAAAAAAAAGCACGTCAAAACGTTGCGTAGTGTCGTCGACTTCAGAAGTTCCGCGATGCTTGGCGGTCGGAGAGTAATTTTAAAAGCTGGTTAAGCCGAGATCCGGCTAATAAATTTAAAGCAAAATGCACATTGTGCAATGTTGATTTCACAGCAGAGATTGCAGTCATCCGCAATCATTCAAAAACTCGTTCGCATCTATTGAAAACTGAGTCGGTGTCCAATCAACGGTCAATTATAATAGCTTTGTGGATCAAAGTAGAAGTAAAGAGATTCTCACCAGAACATCTATGAGAGCTGAGATAAAACTTTGTGGATTCATGGTGGACCACAACATTCCATTCAGAGTTTCGAATCACTTAACGGATGTTCTGAAAGATTGCTTTCCCGATTCGCAGATTCTCAAAGATTTACAATTGAAATCAACAAAAGCTATAGCGATTGTCAAAATAAACGTACTTGGAGAATCCCAGAAGGACATTTTGACTAAAAAGCTGCAATTCGCAAAGTTCAGCATTTTGATCGATGAATCGATAGACATTTCGGCTGTTAAAACATTATGCATAATTGTCAGGTGCACCCCTCGTTTAATTTTCATTTACGATTACGATAACGAATATCCAAATTTATCGACATTTCGTCCTCAATTCAAAAAATTCATGTAATAAATGGTTTATGTAGATTTTACGTTGCAGAAGAAGGAAAAGTCGTTAGTCAGTTTTGGGAGCTTTGTCAGATCTTCGAAAAAGAGACAAACATTGAAAAGCCTTCCGCTGAACATTTATTCAACTTCATCGTTGCATCGTTTGGAAAACGGGGCTTATCGCCTTCGACAACGTGGTCGGATTCGCATCGGATGGGTGCAGTACTATGATGGGCTGTAACAATTCTGTGGCCAGACGATTTCAACATCTCTGTCCTGGCATATCGATCTTCAAGTGCATATTGCACTCCATGCATCTATGTGAAAGTGAAGCTTGCAAGGTTTTACCGAGATCTTGCGAAGATCTAGCACGTAATGTGTACAACTTCTTCAAAACAAGCTCGAAACGGCAATACGAATTTCAAAAGTTTCAGTGTTTCCTTGATCCACAAATTGCTCCATCCGTCACAAACCCGGTGGCTTTCTCTAGAAGCTGTCGTTGTCCGACTTCTAGAGCAATGGGAAGCGTTGAAGCTGTTTTTCATCGAAAATTAAACGCTTCACAGAAAGATTGCTCGTGGTTGATTCGATTTTACAATCATTGAGTGATCCGCTTATTCATCTACTATTTTACTTGTTCTTGGAATGGGTTTTGCCAAAATTCACTCAATTGAATAAGTT
>JACEOJ010005891.1:0-156478 GCA_013761285.1 Campoletis sonorensis | reverse complement strand
TATTATTATTATTATTATTATTATTATTATTAGTTGAATACCTCCAAAATGAGAGCGCAGACAAACAGTCCTTTGGCGATATCTCGACGACTTTTTATTCGGCACCTGAGCAATATTTGAGACATGAAGACTAAGCTGGGAGTAACAACTGGATGTCGAAAATCCGATGTTGGAAATAGAAGAGAAACGATTTTGAAGAGAATTAGCTGAAAATAATGTTGAATTAAACATTTTTTCACCATCAAGAACAATAGAATTGCGTGAATTTCCAACGAGGGAAGAAAATAATCTTACCGTTTCTAAACCAGGATATATTTTTTTTCGTTTTTCAAATGCTTCGTGCTTAGTTCTGAGTATATTCTGAACGCACGTCGCTGTGTTGTGAGAGCTCGCTTGTGCCAGATCGTAGAGGTGGGGACATAATCTGTTGAATAAAATAGAATTAATATCCTGATCGTTTGTTGTAATTAATAAAAAATATAGTCAGATGTTGAATTAACCTGTCCAAAATTTGGAAACATTTCAAGATGTCTCCGTCCGACGTGACGGTCGAAGAGCGAACGATGTATTGCAAGAGATAATCAAAAACTTTACAAAGCTTATCTCGGTTGCCCTGACCCAGTGTCCAATGGTTGCATTTTATTATTCGCTCCAGTATAATTGATTGATAATCGGGACTATGATCTTTTATCAATGTCTCAAATTCCTCGAAAGTTTCCGGAGCTGAATACGTGTAGGGCAATTCTTGTCGAGCTTTTTCCATTATTAATTTTCTCTTATGTAAATCATTTCTTATTTCTTTTATTCTATCCTCGCTCGTGGAATTTTCAAATGCACCATTACTCGTGAATTCTGTACTTGGCGTATAGGAATCAGGTTTTTTCAACATGTCATTTGCAGAGGATTTTTTTGTTATCTCTCGCGGTTCTTCGTCATCGCTCGACGATTCTGACACTTTCAAGTCCGATATATCATCGTCATCGTCATCCGCCTCCTCCTCCTCCTCCTCCTCCTCCTCCTCTTCCTCCTCCCCTTTTTCTTCGTCTCCTGAATCGAAATCTTCATCGTCTACATCGTTCTCATCATCCACTCGATCGTTCTCCAAGTTATCCGCAACCTCCGCACGCTCGGTTTTGTCATTTTGTTTGGTCAGTTTTTTAGCGAGCCCATCCGCGTCATAAGCTAAAGTTTCTTCCTCGGTAATATCCTCGACGGCGAAATCATCGTCCAAATCATCAGCGGACTTGTGTTTCCCTTTGTCCGTTGTCGCGTCTTGAGTAAAACCTTTCATTCTGGCTAATCGGTCTTGCTCGAGTTCTTCCAATTTTTCTTTTTCCTCCCGCATTATTTCCTCCTCAGATTTCAATTTGTCCGAAGGTGTAGCTCGACTCTCATACTTTAATTCCCTCACAGCAATGTCGTAGTCGTCGGCGCGTGTTTTTTCAACAGGATCGTCGTTACTTTTTTTCGAACTCGCCATCAGAGGAAGCAGATCTTTCCACTCGGAATCCAATTTCTCCGTGAGATCGATCGTCTGTTCGCGCACCTTTTGTTTCTCGGCTTTGCGCTTTTTCGACTCGAGAATCAATTGATCTATGAGTTCTCTTCGGGACAACGGACCGTCGGATTTAGACAAAACTCCACCGCCGAAGTGAGCCTCGCTAACAAACTTTTTGTCCAAACGTCCGTCCCGATTGTCTCCCTCGTCGCTGTACTCGTCGTCGCTTTTCGGATCTTCAAATTTTTCGATTTCCTCCAGGGTCTGACCCCCGTGGGTCAAAATCTCCTCGTCATTTAAGCTGAAAATATCTTGCTTCTTATGAGATTTTATTCGTTCAGCTGCAAATCTTGCCATTGATCTTTCCTCCTGAGTCATGGATGTATTTTTCTCTCCTATTCGTCTGTCCATAAAGATGTTGTCTTTGTCCTTGTGTTTGTATTCCAAAAGTAAAGTATTTTTTCTCTTGCTCAGAGCTTTTGCCCTTGCCACTCCTGGTAAACCACGATCCGCTTTGTTCTTCCGACCCAGTACTTTTTGCTTATCTCTGTTTATGTGAACCTCAAACGGATTCAGACTCTTTTTATTCTCTCTGTTACGCTTCTTGACAGCCGCCTCCGCCGAATTTATTTTCTTGTTCTTGACTTTTGCCATTTTCGATCGACGCTTTCTGTAACAACAGTTTCACAATAAACAAAAACCTTTATTTTCATCTAACAATATTATATATTGGTTGTAATATCTTATGCTAATGTACAAAGTTCCAAAAGGGTGAAAACATATATCTAATCATAATGCACCAAAGTAGATGTTGAAAATCTTATTTGAAAATATTGAACGACGAATCTTTACAACATTTAGTAGTGTTTTGCAAGTAATCTTCAATGAACGTGACAGAAAAATTGATAGAAAAATTTCCTAACGAGACAAATGGACTTGGTTGTATTTGTGTGGCACTGTTACCAACAATAAACTACTAGAAATGTCAATGTGTAACAATAATTTTGTAAAAATAAAAGACATTTTCGAAAAAAGATAGGTTAGGATTGGGAGAATGCTGTAATCGTGAAAATAATAGTTGCCAATTGTGGATAAAGATTAAAATAAATGTAATAAATAGAAGGAGTAAACTAAACTTTAAGTAAACTATTAGTTCATAGGTTGAAGCCGTTTGGTTCAACCGATTCGGGCATAACCTCGAGGCCACTGGTGGGAATATAATTCATTCCCGTAACAAATGTATAGATTTCTTGAATGTCGTCAGAAAAAAGGATTGATGAGATGTTTTGGAATAGGAATAACTTACGAAAAAATGGATGAATTATTGTCGAGATGTTACACTTTCACCACGTGTTAATTGTGAAAACAAAATCACCCGCTCGGTATAACGTAAAACCGCATAAGCGCACGCCGATGGCTGACGAAAAAGTGAACGAGACTTTTTCACTTCTCACTCACTGGACGCTGACTTCGAGTAGTTCGAGGTTCGAGCGTCCAATCGACCGGGTCACGGGTCACGTGACTTCCTCCTCCTAAAGTGGTCACGTGATCCGTAAATTCCAGCGAACGTTCCAGCGTCGGCATGAAAGGCACCTTTAGCGGTCTGTACCTGTAGCGTAGAGATATGATACACACGTTGATCGTCCCTTGTGTGCAAAGTTCAAACATAACCTCACATTCCGTTGCAATTCACTTTTACCATTTCGTCTCGTTTCACGAGTTGACAGATGAAGTATTTTTTTGACGAATATTAAAGTAAATCTATCCGATTTTCAATACGATAATACAATGGAGGGAAATTATGAAACAGACATTAAGGAATTTGAAAAATCGGCAGTGATATCGGAGGGAGAGGCTGAAATATTATTGTTGGAGAAAAATGTGTTTTACAATCCGGTACAAGAGTTTAATCGAGATATTAGGTATGTGCGAAAAATAAATAAATATTTTTGCAATGGGAAATTTGTTTTTATGACATCTTTTTCTCTCTCTCTCTCTCTCTGCTAACAGTATCGTCGTACTAAGTGCCTTTTCGAAAGATCAACGATCGGATAAAGTTGACGGAGCGAATGTGCCAAATGACGAACTTTCGCAAAAAGTTTCGTCCAACAAACGAAAACAATTGCAAAATGAAGTATGTACGAACAAAAAATTCTCGGTTATTTGAGCATTATTATTATGAAAAAATAAAGAAATATTAAAATGTAATTCTCGACGCCGAATCGGCGATAAATTTCATCAGGACGGAATAACAATTTTGGAGGCTCTGTCGGCCACAGGACTGCGGAGCATAAGATACGCGAAGGAAGTTCCGTTTGTTAAACAAATTGTGGCCAATGACATTTCGGCGAAAGCGGTTGAGAGTATTAAAAAGAATATTGCTCATAACAAGGTGGAAGATACGGTGGTTGCGAGTCACGAAGATGCGACGTACGTAATTCACCGGCCGCAATGTGGGATTGAGAGAGTGGAGAGTGGGAGAAAAAAAATCAACGAACGATAACTCATTTATTTCTAGAATGCTCATGTATCAGAGGAGAAAAGATCGTTTTGACGCAATCGACCTGGATCCATACGGCTGCCCATCGATTTTCTTAGACGGAGCGGTACAGTGTATAGCTAATGGCGGCTTACTGATGGTCACCGCAACCGACATGGCTGTACTAGCCGGCAATTCTCCAGAGACCTGTTACGTAAAATATGGTGCCGTTTCCTTAAAGACAAAATCTTGTCACGAATTCGTAAGAACGTTGATGTATTAACAAATGCATTTGTATTTAGTGCTATTGACAAATTTGCATAGCTATGTAGCATTATTATTGTATACTCTTGTACACAGGCCCTGAGGATACTCCTCCAACACATATCGATGCACGCCGGTCGTTACGGACGTTACATCGTCCCATTGCTGTCGATAAGCGTAGATTTTTATATTCGCGTATTCGTACGCGTTCACGTTGGACAATTGCAGTGTAAAAACAACACGAGTCAATTGGGAATGGTTTATCAATGTAACGGTTGCGAATCTATGACGATTCATCGACTGGGTATGAAGAAACACGGTGGGGCGTACAAACTCCCAAACGGACCGCCGGTCGATCGGCTGTGCAAATTTTGTCGCCATGCTCATCACGTAAGTACTGCAATACACGAAACATTGCGTCGCACTACAGACAATGTTTTTTGTGAGAAACATTGTTTTTTTTGTTGGAGCAGATGGGAGGACCAATTTGGTTAGGACCTTTGCACGACAAATCCTTCGTGGCGAAACTCTTGAACGACGTATCTAATTCAAAACTAGGTACGAGCAAAAGAATAATTGGTGTTTTGAGTGTTGTACTCGAAGAATTGGATATTCCGCTCTATTATGCTCTCGATCGTTTGGTAAATATGTGCTTTGTTCGTTCAAAGTTTATATTTTATTCCGCATTATTTATCCTTTTTTAATGATCGTAACGATAAATTGAAAAACTTTTAGATGTCGATCGTTCGCTGTCAAACTCCGCCAATGGTGGTATTCAGATCGGCTCTGCTCAACGCCGGTTACCGAGTCACGTATTCGCACGCTAACAAAGTATCCATTAAAACGGATGCTCCGAACGAGGTCATATGGGACATTGTCAGGGCTTGGGAAAAAGTACGATTCGATTCAATAACTTTTTCCTAATTCTATTTGCTCTTGAAGACGAGATCAAGTGCTTTCGCTCGACTCGTACGACCTCTGTCTAATATTCTTTTTTCAGACACATCGCTCCAAACGAGACAGAATGGAAAAAGGCAGTCCGGCATTGGCAATTTTGGAAGCTCCCATAGTTACCGACGTTAAATTCGATCTTCGTCCCGATGCTAATCCTCGATCAAGGCAAACACACATGTCGCGGTTTCAGATCAACCCAACGGCCAATTGGGGACCGGGTGCTCGATCGACCACCATGTAAATATCCCGAGTCCCTAGATTATTAAGAATTTGTAAATATTCATTGTTGCTCGATCGATTATGTTTATTCGCAGAGTTGATCCGAGCGACAAAACCTCAAAGAGACAAAAAAATCAAAACAAGAATGCAAAGCACAAGAAGCGGTTGAACGTGGATGAGAAAGAGAGGAAGAAATTGGAAGAAGCGGAAGAAGCGGAAGAAGTTGACAAAGATATCGTAGGTGAAAATTTGTCCTTGGACACTGAGTCTCAAAATTTATCGTTAAAGCGTATCAACGAGGAGTCAATTAATTCCGTTAGCGGTGATGACGAGCCATCTGCGAAGAATGCCAAAACTGATAGTTGAGAAAAAAAGGCTGAAAACGTTGATCGGTAAAATGTAGCCTTTGAAAAAAAGTGTACAGTGTTATATGTTGTCTGCCAATTGAATAAAAAGATTTTTTTTCTACCAAAGGAAGCCAACGACATTTAGCTTCCTGAACAAACGCACGCTCGAGCGACGTGTGTGTTTTTTTCCTCTCGAATTACAGGAAAGTTGGATGGAAAGCGGAGACGAAGAAGCAGGTGTTTTTATAGGACGATAAGACGCAAGATCGCGACGGTTGAACGTCAAATTGTCGTACGATGACGTACGCGGGTGGTGGTGGTGGTGGTGGTGGTGGTGGTGGTGGTATAAAGGAGAAATTGATGAAGAAGGTGTAGGAGGCAGAAGAGAGGAAACCTGGTGTTTCAATCCGCGACTGTTGAACGGATTACGAAGCCCTTCTCGTGGCTCGTTCGTCACGTTTTCCCTCTTCCCTGCTCGTTGTCGATATAAGGTGCTGGCCGATATCGAGCAGAGTCTCAGTCGAAGCTCGCGTGCGCCACTACGAGAGTCTTGAAAATTGACGTTATATTCGAAAAGGAAGGAGGAGAAGAGGAGAGAAATCGGAATCGCGAGATATTTGGTTGACGAGGCGACGACAAGAAGAAGAAAAAGGCGGTAAAATGGTGGTGAATTTCAAAGTGTACAAGAAATGTTCGCCAAACGGAAAAATCGCATTGTACTTGGGAAAACGAGACTTTATCGATTATCTGTCGGGTGTGGAGCCGGTGGACGCGGTGATATTGCTCGACCAGGAATACATAAATTCGGGGCGTAAAATATGGGGTCAATTGGTGTGTACGTTTCGTTACGGACGAGAGGAGGACGAAGTAATGGGATTGAATTTCCAAAAAGATCTTTATCTCGTATCGGAGCCTCTGTATCCGCGAGAATCAAAGATGGAGGCAAATTTGACGAGATTGCAGGAGCGTCTATTGAGAAAATTGGGACCGAATGCTATACCGTTTACGTTTAATTTTCCGCAAAGCGCACCGTCGAGCGTGACCCTTCAGCCCGGTCCGGACGAGACGGGTGAACCTTGCGGGGTCAGTTATTACATAAAAATATTTTCGGGTGATAACGAGACCGATTTGAGCCACAAGAGGAGCACCGTTAATCTTGGTATACGAAAAATTCAGTATGCTCCGACGAAAGAGGGAAGACAACCGTGTACCGTAGTGAGAAAGGACTTTCTTCTGAGCCCCGGTGAACTCGAGCTCGAGGTGACGCTCGACAAACAATTGTATCATCACGGTGAACGCATTGCGGTGAATGTATGCGTCAGAAACAACAGCAACAAAGTCGTTAAAAAGATCAAAGCTCTGGTGCAGCAAGGTATAGACGTTGTGATTTTTCAAAACGGACAATTCCGTACGGTGATCGATGCCGTCGAGACTCAAGACGGTTGTCCCATAAGTCCCGGCTCGACCTTACAAAAAGTATTGTATCTCAAGCCCGAAGTCGATCATAATAGAAACCGTCGTGGTATCGCTCTCGACGGTAGATTAAAACGAGAAGACAGCGATTTGGCTTCGAGCACTTTGCTCACGTCACCCGATGTCAGAGATTCCTTCGGTATCGTTGTCTCTTATGCCGTCAAAGTTAAATTGTATCTCGGCGCTTTGGGCGGCGAATTATCCGCCGAATTACCCTTCATACTTATGAGACCAAAACCTGCTGACAGGGTGAAACTCGTGACTACCGAGAGCCTCGCCATCGAGGAACTTCCTCACGAAGAAAAAATCAAAGATTTTCAACCGCTCCACACCGACTAGTACCGGCTTTTTTCAATCTCCTCACCCCCTCCCCCCCCCTCCTCCCCCATCTTTTGTTCAAACATTATTGTCATTCCCAATCACAATAGTAACCTTTACCGATTAATTACCATACTTTTCCCCCCTATTAATTAAAATTACAACAAAATACAAAATTGTGAATGGATTGAACGTCCTGTTTGCTACGCAGGCGAGTAAAACTGTTGAAAACTTGTAGGTAATAGTATCGCGCACTAGATTTCTTCCAGTAAATACCTACGCGACGACTTGGTTTTTGTAAAAACATTCAAAAGAATATATCTATTTTACGAACGAAACATCAAAATCCGAATGGCAATGATTTCAAAAATTGAACAACGGTCGCGTCGCTCGGTAGTTTTTCCACAATTAGTCTTTTTAGTGCCCGGATAAAATAATCTCGTGTCATGTGAGAAAAAAAAAGAAAAAATGTTCGATTTATAGTTTAGGAACTTTCCCCGAGGATAAGAATTACGTAAACAGGCCCGTTGCAGAAGACTCGGTCACATTACCGTAAGTCGGATTACATCGATTTTCTTGTTTGTTATTACACCACGGGCCTAATTCTTTTCAAGTACGAAACAACGCTTCGATAATCCTCGTACCTTTACGATTTTCTTTATTATTATCACGAATATTCTATAATTACAGTTGTATTATTTAATTGACAACCGTTGATGAAAAATACAATGATGTAAGAATTTGCTTTCAAGGATTTAATGAAAGTGCGAGGTGAGTTATGATCGTCGTCGATCATAACGGTGCAACAAAACAAATAGAAAGAATGGTGAAAGAACAACAGCAACTTAAAAACATGAAAACATAATCTCATTATGAAAACAATTGATGGGCGCGTTGATTCAGAATTCTTTCGACTCGGACAAACGACAAAGGCTCTATTTCCACGGTATTGAGATTCGTATTATTAAATATCGTTTTAGACGGTTTATTATTCGACCGTATGGATTTCAATGAAAAATATCGTTGAGTTATTATACGGCGGTTATTATACTATAATGGCGAGAAAAAGTTTCAATATAACGAGTTGTGCAGTTTCATCATTGTATTGTAGAATGATAAGAATGAGGATCGATCGGTGTTGGAATAAACTCGGCCTCTCTATTTACGCGTATAAGTGAGTTTCATCCAATTGGCTCCGTACGGTACGAGAGACCGAACCAAGATCGCATTTAAATAAGCTTCAACGACGATCCAATCAACTACTCATACTTAATATAGTTGATAATGATATAAATAATTTATTTAAATATAACAATATAGAAACACATATGCATCTATGAAAAAATATTACGCGTGTATCGTTTATTATGAATTATCGTTCGATACACGGATCGATATTGTTTCTGAAAGACACTTACGAAGCTTCATACTCTACGACAACTTGGCTCGAATTTCATGGTATTTTCTTGTTCTGCTCTCAATTACACGAATATAATATAATATTATGTCTCGAAACACCTCATACAGGTGTTCAGTCGGATATATCTAATCATTTATAGTCTTAAAAACGCATATAAATATCAACACATTTAAATAAATAAGTATGTATGGACTGAATATATATATTTGGTAGTAAGTGCATGTATAATCCTCACCACCGGTGGTAAGTACGCGACGGTGCGAGTTTCACGAGCGCATGTCCGAACTAACGCCAGAACGCATAGTTTTACTGCTTTTACTCTTCGCGGAGTTCTCCTCGCGTTATACGCTACCCAAACACTCGATCAACGATCTTAACATTCCACTTCATTTCTTTTGCTCTACGTACGTTATTACTGTCTTTTACCCAAATATCCTTCAATTTTATTCATTTTTCATGTAAACCTAATAATAAGATGAAAACATACAATTCTTGTATACAACTACGAAAAAACATGAAAAACTTGAATAAACATAAATAAATATAAACATATTTTTATTGACAACTTGGTTGGTTTGGTAAAGTAGATGAAAATCATATGCATATATATGTGATGTTTATCCCCTTCGACAATTCTTCGAAATGAATGCGAGGAACCAGAAGAGCTCCATCCAGATGCGCGCGGATTACGACAAATCATATAATTCTTATAATTACGGAAAGTACTCGTCACAAAATAATCTTTCCTTCGAGAATATCCTACCTGTTTTTATTGCTAGCTGCGCGGATCGAGCTGCAGAATTGCTACAGATTTACGCCTAGGGCCGGGGGACAACTTTATCTCTATTGTCTTTGGAGTAGCAAACAAATCGCGATTCGAACTATATTTTAGTTTTATTAAATTTCTGATTCATTTGTACCGATCGATCGATTCAAGCGAGTCAAGTTTTCCTCACGAGTGAGTTTGCTGTTGTTCGAAGAGGAAAGATTCCTCTACTATTTTATAAATATAATAAAAAATACTGATGACAGAATGTGGAAAAAAGTGATAGGCGATCGCGGTGGTTCATGCGTATATCGATGTTGATTCATAGGAAATCCTAGAAAAGATTTCGATAATGGCGATAAAGCCGCAACTGTTGCAAGTATGTAGGGGGGAGAGGGGGGGGGGGGGGTGTTTTGTTGATCGGTATATCGGGATTGGCAAGTAGATAAATCCAAGCCGAAGTAGTAATGGAGATCCAAAGCCAGACGCACACAAATAGGTATATGTCAATGTGTATGTGTATATAGTACGGTTGAAGAAGCGCGCGCGCGAGCTCACCATCCACCAGGATTCAGGTTCCACATTCCGGAGGCTTACGGTCGCACGAGAGTCTCGTGCACCACAGAACCGGAGAAATTCGCTTGTAACACGCGCTCGCGACTTTACGGTTTGAGTTGGTTCGCGCCAGTGGTATCGAAAGATTCGCTCTCTCTCTCTCTCTCTCTCTCTCCCTATGCGAGATCCTCAATCACCAAGTTTTGTTATACCGGGTGATCCTCGAGCGACGTTCAATTTTGTCGGATTGGCAAGAAAATTTACATGATTGAAAAATTATATCAAAACTACAATAATCACATTGCAAAATAATGGAATAAGGAAATCAACGACACAACTTGTACTTTATCCGTTGGGGAATCACATGTGCGCAACTGCCTAAGCGCTGGGTGCCGTTGCGCAAACACGAATTGAGTATACGAACGAAAATCTTGAAATTTTCTTGAGTTTTAAATAAATCATCGCATTATACAAAGGCGGGAAAAATTTTGTACAAATAAAATATGTCTTCTCTATGATTCTCCGCACGATGGTTTCGCACGTTGGTTGCGAAAAAATGCAAAAAGCCGTTTAAAGATAAAAACTACGGTAATCCAAGAAACTTTTGTGAAAGAAAAAAAAATCAAGTTTGCAATAATCGTGGCGAGTACAGCAGCAGCAGCAGCAGCAGGATAAGCACGAATTTTCACACGTGCGCGTTTCCTGCCAACTGAATATAGTGTACATATATTTGCAACTGTGTCAAAGTAACATGTAAGCGCGTAAAAGAAAACGTCTGCAAAATGGGCTAAAACGTATATAAAGAAAAATGGGAGGTGTGCGTGCGTATGTGTGTGCGGTATTCGCGCGAGGTCGACGCTTTCGAAGCGCGAAGAAAGATAGAGGCGGGGGTAAATACAAGAGTACGCGCGTGATGTATATAATGTGCATAAATAATGTAGGTATATATATGAAAGGTCGCGAGGATCATGATAAAAGTCGCGAGGAAGCTTTTCCCTTTTACACCCGATACGTGACCTCATCCGCGCGGGCGAGAAAGGAAAGGGAGACGGAGCAGAGGATGGAGCCAGCCGGCCGGCCTGCCGGGCCTGCCGCCGCCGCCGCCGCCGCCGCCGGTCACCCAGCCAGCCAGCCAGCCAACGAGCCAACAATCCATGCACAAGAGGCCGTGGATTATAGAGCCAGGGTACACAAGAGCGCGAGAACCGCGAGAACCGCGAGAACGTTCCGGTGCCTCAGTCAGAATCGAGACACCCGTAACGGCGGAGCGGTCGGCTGTTTCTACTCGCCGCCGTTTTCTTTTTCACTTTCTTCTCGGATGCGCTGTATATAGCACATGCACATATATAGCTATTCATATTAATACGCGTATGTATTGAAAAGCCAATATACATATGGTCCTCCGTGGTGTACGCTCTGTGTTACTTCAGTGGCTACATACCTATATATGCAAACGTGTATATAGTTAGTCGCGACGCCACCCCCGCGGCTCCGACGCACGAGCGCTCTTTCGCGCATCAGTATCTCGCCGAGTGTCTCCACGCTCGTATCGCGTACCGCCTTCCCGCAAACGCTTTTCACTCTTCTCCTATTCGTATATACCTCGCGTATACTCGCGATATATACTTCGATCCGATCGGCTATATATCATCGACGATAGATTATACCGTATGTAAACGCGGGGTGTTATTAACGACAATTACGGTTCGCCAAATTAATCATTTTATCCTATCAAAATATATATACTACATATATATTTTTTCTTTATTAATACATGTGTATATATAGGACCGCTACCGCTATCGGATCTTGAGAGTAGCATAGTTGGACCAACGGACGTTCACCAGTTTGGCTGGACGCACGATAGCCAGGTGAGTAATTTCCTCCACTATACGCGCGCCTTACTCATTTCCTCGCGTGCCTATTTAACCCAAACAAACTACCTCGATAACCCAATCGCTATAAATGCGAATATAAATGCATCGTGACGATTGGAAAATTCAGAGAGCGTTGCGGTTGTCCATTTCTTAGAGATTCAATTCAATCGTCGGGAAATGCATGTGTAAACGATGCGATTAACATTTTCACTGATAGAAACGCAAATTACAAAATTTGGATTTCTTTTTTTTTCTTTTACTTTCATTGGATAGACACTTTGAGAATAAGGCTTTGCTCGTATTTACTTTGTCGAAGAAAATATGAGTGTAGGTCCGAGTTTGTGCGCGTGTGTTGTTTTGGTGATAGCGCGTCGTTACATCGTCTATCGTAGCGATATAATACGCACAAACCGGAGCCAGACGACGAGAATCGATCTCTCTTTGCCCCTCCGAGTCCTTCTCTTCGCTCGAGGGGGGAACTTGGTTCGCCCTCGCCCTCACAAACTCCTCTCTCTCTCTCTCTCTCTCTCTCTCTCTCCCTCTTCTGCTCCCTCTTCGTCCTCGTATTCATCCTGAACCCGGCAAAAGCGAGTTTCGCCAGTTGGTTTACGCACGCTGGGCCGTTTCGATCAGAGTCCGCGAGACCTATTCGTCTTCTCGTTCTCCGTAAAAATTCATTTATCCTCCATATCATTATTCGCCTTTACGATATTCTCAATGCGAAAAAGAGGTTGCACATTTTCTACAGATTTTAATATTCTTTTCGCCGTAAAATCACTGGTACGAGGCATTATTGTTACCAGTAAAATTTTAAAGGATTAACAAAAGTGAGAAAATTTGGGCGTGGATTCGTGAATTATTTCGTCGAGAGAAACATATCTTTCGTTTTTTTTTTCAATACGAAAATAAACACAAACGTTTCGCGCATCAGTTGGTGATTTTGTATGATAATTCGCAAAGCTTATCGGCCGTGAGACAGTTTTTTTTTCTGTTTTACTTCTCGTTGATATATCTCGGCAATAACATATACGACGAGAGAGAAAGAGACCGCGAAGGAACAGTGTCTGGAGAATTCAGTGACGCATCGAACATTTCGTGGGGGCCAAATCTATCGCTGAGCCAAAGGCAAGAGGGACAGAGGGAGAGAGAGAGAGAGAGAGCGAGAAACCGACCTGCCAGACGCGAAGAAAGAGGTATGCCAGACACCACCGTGAGTCTCCGCTGCGATGCCTCTCGCGCAAAGCGCGAGAGAAATTCACCGGTTTCGTATATACCTAACATACACTCGCGCGAACCCACACCTCGAGCATATACACACACACCCGCGAACCACCATTTATATCAATAACCACTGGAATGGCAGAATTACTTATTGAAATGCGAAATCGTTCGCAACTCGTTTCTTTTCCTTATTCCAATTTCGCAATCGAACGTATAATTTACGTATCTTTGTACTTGCAAAAATGAAGGTTGCATGGAACTCGAGTGTTGAAAAATTTAGTAATTATCAATTATTTCGTAAATAAGAATCTGACGGCTGGATGTATCTTGGTACATAATTGATAAACGGTCAACAATTTTCGTGAGGAAACAATGAATTAATTCATTTGAAATGAATTCGATGTAGAGCCGGCTTTGCAACTCGAGTTTCACAACGCGAACCGCGGGCGTCAACCGATATGCGCTGTTTCTTCATTAAACTACTACTCCGCTGCTGCTGCTGCTTACCGCTTACCGCTTACAGACCCGAGTTGTAGAAATCGAAACAAATAATTTAAATATTATTAACAATGTTTTAATTGAAACAAACAAAAGTCATTCTCTTCGTTTTTTAACGCTCAAAAAAATCTCATGTTCCGTTACGAATGACATGTTCATCCCACAATGGTAATATTATACCGGCGTGTGTGCAAGTGGTGATAAGAATTTTCAAAAAAGTTCCAAAGTGGTTATAACTACTAGCGAGAAATCAAAAGGCCAGCTGGAATAAGTTGGAGACAAATTGAGCAGGAATTCCAGACGTTTGATGAATCATCGTGTCTTTCTAAAATGTCACTTTCGAACAAATGACTTCACGAATTCACACACACACACACACATATAGGTGTATATATATATGAATACATCGTCATTTTCTGAAGGGGTCTCGTTCGATTTTCTTCGAATATTCTATGAATCTTGTCGCATAATCTCGCGTCCGTTTCCTGACTCGAGAAGCCTCCAAAGAACACACACACACACACACACACACAGCTTTTCCAACATTTGCCAAGAATTAAATGCCGTGACGACGAACCGTGGCTCGGAGTGAAGCGTGATCGCAAACGTTTTGGGATGCTGGAAAAAAAAAGAAAGAGAGATGAAGATGAGGAGAAGATTGAGAAAGACGAGAAGCTTAGGATTTAAAGCGTGGTGAGCTCACACAGTCGCGGACGAACGACGGCTGAGGATAAAAGTGGGGGAACTCTAATTTTGGAGGACCGGGAATCGCGGGAATATAGATATATACACGAGTGTTTGTGTATTATATACGTTAACATTAGACCTATCTAGGACACATGCGAGATCTCGTTAACCCCCGTAATACAACGTCGTCGCGTTTAAAACGTTGTTTCCCCAAAACTTTTTCTCCAACTCACGAATACTTTTGAAATTTTGTGCAACGCAACCGCTTCTCCGCGTAGAAATAGTAGGTATAAATCACTTCGAAGCTCCTGTCGCGCGGGTTGCTTTTTTATTTTTGATTTTTGATTTTTCTCTTTCAACAGGAAACTGGCAAATTTTATTCACAAATCCCACACGAAGTATATCCCTTGGTGTGCGGTTTTTGTGCGCTCTCGATTCATTTTATGCAAATATTTTTATAGATGCATGGCATGAAAAAAATACAAATTATTTCGGTCCAGGGTAAAACTGTCGCGATTCGAATTTTCGGATGTACAATTTCGCCTCGCGGAGACTCGTTGACGCGTGCCAAAGCCACCGACGATCTCTATACTATTTCTGTTTACACACATTCCAACGGCGCAAAATTATACCCCAGTGATGACGATTCAAGCAGTTTTCATACCAAACTCTCTCTTTTTTTTCCTTGGCTCCGTACCACTGGATATTCTCGGTTATCTCCATTTTTTCCTCTTCAACTTCCGCGCTAACTCGATCAATTGATCCCTCGATGAACGATCCGCTAATATAATATATTTTGTTTTATGATCTTGAAAAACATTTAGCTCGGAATTACGGGACTGTAGTAAAAACCATGCATAGATAGGAAAAACGTCATAAAAATTGATAAAATTATTGCAAGTTAATTCGAGATGATTTCACACATTTTTCTCTGCTGCTTTCGTGACTCGGGTTATTCCACGAATGCACGAGGGGTTGTGTTTAAATTAAAATTCAACAGGTAGTTCTATTATGGTATTAGCGAACGGTCTGTTATACAAACGTAACGTACATACTTTTGATAGATTTAATATTTACAAACACATGTACTCATGGCGCATAAAAAGCCACAACATCTCGAGGTGAGTACCATAGCCGAGGAATAAGGGGGAAAAAGCGAAAAAAAAATAACCAATCGTCATAGCTATGCCAAGGAATTGGCATGAGATTATAGATGGCGCGAGAAAGCTCGTTGAATAATAATTAAAAAGTGAAAAAATTCATTTCACGGCCAGAGGATTTTCAATAATGGAAAAATTGAAAATTTGGAAACACATTTTCGGCATCTACCGAAGAAAAGTTTTATCTAGCCAGAACTCTTTTACATTCGGGCTTTCCCCGCCGCATTTGATTTCATATTCGATCCGCTCCAAAAACAACAAACCGATTGTTTCGATATTTCACGAGTTTATTGCCTCCTCGTGCGACATCTGGAAGCCTCGCGAAAGTCAGTCTACTTTATTCCACACTCTCGATTTTTTCCCTCCGCTCTTTCTTTTCGCTTCGCAAAAAAATTCAAACCGAGGGAAATTATTTTTAACCCGTGTGAAAAAAATACAAGTGCGACAAAGAAAAAAAGGAAACAGTGCATTCCGTTGAAATGTTTTTTCGAACGAGTCAAAAAGTTTGGTCGATGAGTGCAAAGCCTTCGGACTCATTTCAATTATCTGGCTCGAATGGTGCGTCAGTTACAAACGTCTTATCTCGAATTTCGCCACGTCCAAGAAGCGAGACAAGATTGAAAAAGGAAAAAAATATAATATGTAAGGGGCAAGGGGGACGAGAGAAAGGGAAGACCGAGCATATCGTTAATTTCCGGCACTATACGCTCGTGGTTTCTTCATTTCCGTCAAATCGTCGAGAGCTCCGCAACGATTTTTTTCCATCAAATCTAACCTTTTGATTTGGGTTTGTATCCACAATACATTTACAACTCTCCACAATAAATTTACTCCAATTGTACTCCTTCTTACTCTTTTTCTATTCGTCCGCTATCTCGCCTTTCAACGTCGTTGCGACACCACCGCCTTTATTCAGCAATTTCTGTCTAATAACAACTATTCAGCTCTCATCCTTTCTCCAATGTATTCGTTATCGCGAATCGTTTCACAAAAAATTATACTTGTCTCGTTCCTTACGTCACAGCAGAAAAAGCATTTGATCCCCTTTTTTTAACTCAACTTTTGACTCTTTTGATTTTCGATGGAGAAAAAGAAACTATTGAAAAAGTAATGTTTCCATATAGGTCACTCTCGGACTTTGGCGTATCGTGCATGGTTTCGAGAATTAATTACGAGCCTCTTCCGCCACGGATGGTATATTATCAGTTATTTTCTCCCTTGCAGCAGCCACTCATTCATATGTCGCTAAAGAATAGTGTTGCGCGTATGTATGTATCGCGCGGTATATCGGAGAGTGTAAACAATACTAGAAAATAATATTCACGCTTGATAAGCGTTATCGCGGTGGTGCAATGGCCCAGATACGAGAGTCACTACCTAATAATGAGAGTGATTCAATGTCGAAGTGACGATACGCGCATCCGGGTTTTCCCGTCATTCAAACAAGTGGTCTCATTATACTCGTAATGGTGTTAGCTAATTATGGCAAAATCAACACTTTACCACGCGCTACTATCTTTTGAGAGATTTTTGTTCTTTTCCGAAAGCTTCGTTGGTCGGCGCGGCGTGGTTCGTTGCCGTTGCCAGTCGCAGTTGCGCGTTTTAGATTCGATTGAAGTGAACACAACTGTATAGGTATATATAGAGCGCCCTGGATTATTTGGTCACGGAGCTATAAATGCAAAATGAGAATATATATGATACTATGGCGTTGCACCCGGTCACCGTTATTACCTCATTCCCATTGTGACGAGTGTTTTACCGTAGCAGAGCGTGTTTTTTGCGCAGAGCTCGCTGCACCGGACGTTGAAACTTGGCGGCTGCGGTACCGCGCGAGTCAACGGATAATCTCCCTTTCTCGCTCTCTCTCTCTCTCTCTCTCTCTCTTCCTCTCTTTATTTCTCACGGTTTAACGAGGAGAAAAATAGAGACGCAAATAGAGAGCAGCGCGCGAGATGAAGAGTTTGCTGAGTTTGCGGAGTGAGGCGGACCGCGGAGGTTCACCCTCGGAAATAGATACTACGCGAGAGCGCGGAGAAAGTGACTCGCGCGCGCGGTGACACAGTATTCTTCCGGAATTATACCGCCAGCTCTATTCTCGGATTTTGTTTCTGACGTGTTGCCCTGCGCTTTTGTACGAATCCCATTTGTATATAGGTATAGGTACCTATCATCGTCGCACAAGCATCGGATTTGATAGTAAGAGGAAATATTACATATTTTTCGATCGACCAATTTGAATCATAAGAAAATTTGATAAATCGTTGAGCTCGTGTTGGTTGAAAAGATGAATGTAGAATTTGTGGGGAAAAAAGAGCTACGAGAGGCGCGTTCGTGTGCGGAATCGCAATTTCGGTGCATGGGTGACGCGAAATTGGCCGCGCGATTGTTATGTATCTAATTATTCGTCAAGTTTATACGCGGCCTGACTTTTGAATAAAACACGTGAAAATACATGCGGCAGCCGGGGGCAGCTGGGGGCAGCTGAGAAAGGGAAAAAATAAAAAATAGAGTCACATCTCGTTGTTCGCGCTCGACGAGAATGGAATTTGGCCGGAGCATGGCGGGCTGACGTCGTCGCAATAAGAATAACACGTGGTTCGTATCCTTCTGCGTGCACAACAGAGGTTCTCAAGAATAAAAGTTTAAGGAGCATACTTTTATTAGTTTTATAAATTTATAGAGGGTGCGATGTGAATTGCGGGACCCGCTTGAATTCGTATCGCCCGACGACCATGAACGAGCATAGTCTTTTGCTCGCACACAGGGTCAAATTATTTGATATCGCTTCGTATTTCTCTTTCAGAGGTTCTCAGATTCATTCGTTTTAAATCGCAGTGCGATTCCTCTCTAATTCTTCTCGGTACTTTGGTCGAGTGCATTTGTTCACGGGGCCGAATAATTCGGTGCGTTTTCTTCATTTTCCTCTGTATTTTCATCCATCGCCTTTTTCCGCTCCAATAGAACGTAATTTGTGTCCCGTAGTACATAGCACATTACATACCCAGGTATATAGGTACTCCGGACTACATAAAAATATACAAATATGTATGGTGTGCTGCTTTATCGCGCGGCGCCGAGAGTCGCAGGTGGTGAAATAGCGACTTAAGAGGGAGAGAGAGAGAGCGCGTATGGAGCGAGTATATAGCCGTTTTTAATGACATTAAGGGTATAGTATGGTTTCTGAGCCGCCTAGATACGACCGACCGGCGATGACTCAAATAGATCGAAACCGTCGCGCAAGACTTTTTCAAACCCGCCTCCTTGAAAGTTCCAATAAACACAAATTACCTATGAACGCGCGCGCGCGCGCGCCCCCTATATGTAGCACGATCTTTACTAAAATGCTTTATGCCGCACGTCGCCATCCACGATTTCTTTTTTTTATTACGTTAATAATACATTTTCTAAATGATTGACCAAACCTCCGGAGGATATACGCGTCCTGTTTAATATTCCCGCCAATGATTTCTATATACGATACGTCATATTTCCTTCGCAGAAAAAAGCCCTATGAAATCCATATGTACCGAATACTTTATCGATACTGCTTTGAATTACTTTTTATGTAATCCCGAGGAGATTAGCGAAATCTCGTCTTCACGAAGATAAAAATAATGGGCTGCTTTTTAGCGAACAAGAGAAGCTAATTCACTGACTTTTTGTACGGTGGGCTACGCCCTTGCCGAGCAGTTATGGATTATATTATATCTATATATTTACATTTGCCAACCGCGAACCGGTGTACGGTACAAACGGTAAAGGGGAATAAACCTCAAGTTCGACTCAGCTCAACCTTATCGAAGGAGTGGCGATGGCCCGGGGCCGCGAATTCGCCTCTTTCTTGTCCTGCGCCTGAGAGATTAGAGCTTAGAGCAGTCTCCGCGAAGACTTTTCTTCGCGCACTCTCCGTATCTCTGTGTTCGATATTATCTCTGTAGGTCCTATTTGTGAGAAAACAATCGCGTTCGAAAGTATTTATTCTCCTTATTTGTTCACGAACGAACTAACCATCGTTCGATGCAATTATTATTTTCTCACGCATTCCGGTTCTCTATTTTATTTTTCTCTTTATTCACTACAATGTGAAATGATTCATATTTCACAAATGTAAATGTTATTCAAATTATCAACAGATTTTATCATTATTTTTATTACAATTGTTCACGCATTTCATCCTGTCGGGCTCAAATATTTGGAAAAACTTTAGACCGCATCTTGAAAATTTAGTCTAGTCCCTGCGCGGTACAATATAGAAGCTGATGCAACAAGAATAGACGCAGAGTCATCGCAGTTCGGAAAGTAAAGAAAAACACATATTTGTTTGCATACTCCGAACCGAATATCGAGAGAATAAATTTGTAAAAAGAGTTGAAAATCAAAGTTTTACGTATTTTTAGTCTTACGGCAAACGATGACACCCACCAACGTGACGAAGAATCTACAAGAATTTTTGGCAACCATTCAAACCAAACTTTACACGTATATACTACCTATATAACGGCGATGCACCTCGTATACGGTTCGGCCCTATAGTTTATACATTCCTTGTCACTATTCACTTCTGCTATTAATAATTGTCATAACTCATGCATTTAAATACGGTCACATCGACACAACGATCCACAAATTTCATCGATACATTCGTGCCTCTATTTTTTTTTCTCACACCTTTCAAATACGCGTATAGGTTTCGGAGCAAAATTTTTCAGACCCGTTCAACACTTGGTTATAAAGAAAATTTTGGATCCTCTCGTTGGTCGCGCAACCGCAGTGGCCCAATTTCGAAACTGTATTGTGCAATCGTTTCTCCATCTGAAAAATCATTTTTTCAAAATAGAGTAGAGTGTTGTTTTTACACTCTCCCTAAAATTCCAAAAAAATAGTCAACTCAAACATTTATTGATAATGAAAAAACTCGTACTTTGCTTTGAACTCGAATTAACTGAGACTTTTGGGCAGGAAATATTTTTTGACGGTTTACAGCTTTCTTCGCGTCAGTTAAAATGTTTTAGAAAACTTCTGGCACGCTGCCAGCGATGAATCAAACAGAAATCTTCTACGCATTTTCGCAAAATCCACAGAAACAAATATTCTTCACAACTCTCTCGACTTTCAACGAAGTATAAGAAATTCAGCATTATGGATGAGCGAAATTAAAAAAAAAAATCTCAATCCAAATCGTTATCGGGCGATGTTGTGTAACAATAGTTTTCGCATGACATTTCTAGATTTACAAGAATAATTTCAATTGCATAAATCGAGAAGAAAATAATATTTTTCAACGGAAATGAAAAGTTGGCAATAGCGTCTCCCCATAATGACTGCAGGAAGCTGGGATTTCACAAGAGTTCAAACTTAATCTTTATATATTATTTTTCGTGTTTACGAGTTGACAGATTTTGATGTCGCGGGGCATATGGGGAGCGAGTAATAGATGCATTTATTACAATTTGTCTAGCGAAGCTTCGAACGAATCAATCTGACGGTACGTTGCCCGATTAGCTTACGAGATTACAGCCACTAATCGTCCAACATACGCTCCAACATTTTATTTATTTTAGCTTCAGATATCGAGCAACGAGGTACTCCTTGCCAAGAATAGAACGTTCAAAAATAAAAATAAAGTACAAAAAAAACCCGGCCCCGAAACTTATTTTGCTCGGGCGAACGATAATTCATCCAGTTTGGAATTTTCATGCGCGGTTAAATGTCACCAGAGTCATGTGTTTGGGTTAATTGTGCCAAATTCTTATGAATGCTCATTCCTAGAAGAATAAGTTATGATTTGGACACGCGAGGAAAAAAAAAAAATTTTTTTTCGCATTAAAGTGTTAATTTCTAGTGCAGTGACCCGACGTTTCCGCATTCGAATGAAACACAATGTTGTTGAGCGAGAAGAATAAAACGGAGTAAATATTGTTAGATAAATTACGGATGAAAGAGAAAGAAGAAATTGCCTCGAGCGCGCTATAACAGAAAACATGAAATTTAGCTTGAAAAATCGGTTCAACTTGGTTAACGTCGCATTATTAGCAGGATATTTATCTGAGCAACGTAATACGGCGATTAATCTTGATTACGTCTCAATTAGATATTCCGTAATGATTTTTGTCCGTGACATCGACGCGGTCAGCCGGGGAACACGACGAGAACGAGTCGAAGATTTATAGAAGCTCGTCGAGTCTATGAGAGTTTCGCTGCTGTCCATATCTCGCGATTGAAGCATTTTTTCCACTCTTTTCGTCTCGCTCAACTAAACAAGGCTAAAAGCTATTTTGATTGAGATATAAATCGAAAAAAATTGATTCTTTCAATTTTCCATTCGCAGGAATACACGCTCAATTCCTCGAATTATTCCGAAATACGTCATTGCTCCGGAAGTTTTTAATAAATTTTCGGATATATCCTTTGAAGAGGCGAGAGCCGTTCACTCCCAAACACGGAATCGATAAAATCCTGCTCGATTCTGTTTTCAAGAGCAACGATGTATTGAAGAAATATGTGGAAGAAAAAAAAAATACAAGTACAAAAAAAAAGTAAACTGTAAAAGATAGACCGCATTAACGATCATCGCGTCATCACTGCGAGAGTTCGCTCGAATGTCGCGAATACCGATTCCTTACCGGTCATTCACCGTGCAAAAGAGAAAGAAAGAGGAAGAGAGAGCCGTACTAGAGAGAATTGCCGATCGTATATACATCGATGCTCCACGAGGTTTTTTTCTTCCTCGATCGACCGTCGAATTTAAAAAATGACAAATATTGGGGACTACTTTTTCAAGAAGCCATCCGCGAGCTTTCCTATAACCACATTGGTGGCAAGCAGACACGAGGATTATTTTTTAATTTGAAAAACGTGAGAACGCGTTGTTGCTTTCTGAAAATATAATATTCGACATTGTATTCGCATAATCCTGATTCACATATAGGTAGGCTTCTGCTTTGTTCATTGAGCATTGAATATGCATGCGCGTCTGGCGCGCGAATCATTTCTTCGCAATTATGTACCGAAAGAGAGGGAGAGAGTTAGGCATGCAATCGTTGAGGTTCACTATCGTTTTGCGAGTCGCCCGTACCGGAATAAAATTCGTATCTCGCGGTTCGCGTTTGGTGCATGCGAAATAATATTCTTTACCGAATTATCAAAATCATTCATTACAACTCGTTACATAAATACAATAAGTATTCAATTTCATAAAGAGTATCGTGATTTTTTGTTTATTGATGTGGAATACGACGAAACGGCGATGACACGTTCGGTGATGTTATGCGACTGTACTATGTAATGCTGAGAGAAGCCACGAAAATGCAGCTGCATCGTCAGCTGCAGTTATCGCGGCTCGATGGCGAAATGCATCGTACCTTTTTTTCTGTTGCTCTTTTCTTTTCACGATTTCTATATATCCACCAGAAGGAGTATTGTTCGCGCGGCTGTGCGAGCGGTAAGGAGCTCGGTCATTAATTGTCCAATAAAATATATAGAGGCTAATTGAGAGGAATGACGATCATGAATCTTATTATCTGGGCGAAAAAAGAAACGTAAAAAATTGACGGCTTTGTCTAAAGTTTGCGGATGCTCGCGAGTCCAGCGCGAGGTTTATATATGCATGATTAACATACTATGAAATAGCTGCGGACACATCAGAGACAATAAAATACACACGCACGATGCCTACAATTATAATGGCGTTGTAATACACGCATTAATGTTTCGCGGCGGCGTATGAAATATAGCATAAAGCAATTGAACGTAATTTCGAAGCTCATAAATCATTCGCGTCGCAGAGAGTTGTGGAATTTTCGATCGAGCGTCTGCGTAAGCGCAAGTGTCAAAACAAAATACTCGGAAAAATATAATAAGCTATTTTTATTGTGCATTGTAGACTTTGCAATGAAATTTAAGGTTGAATAGCCGATGACTTGGACAATCGCGGCGAGCGGAGGGATATTGGCTGCAAAGTATTGGCACGATGAAAGTTCATCGTCCGCGCGCCGCAGCGTGCAAGATGGACTAACAAATCTCGTTCGTTTTTCCCTCGCTTCTCTCAATGAAATCATTCATGACGTATGCTCTCTCTCTCTCTCTCCCTCGCGGTGTTTGTCACTATGAGCCAGCATCAACATTGCTCGTTCGCGACAACGAGACACAATGGTCAAAGTTATTTCTGAGTTGCCCATTGCGAAACGATGGACTTGGTTTCTCGCTCTCTCTCCCTCTCTCTGTTTTGTGCGACAAATTTCATCAATATATCGTTATATTTAAGCCAACGGAGAGTAATTGGCGATAGCTGAGCATTTTGAGCATCAATCCTATACCGAACTAAATATCAACGGGATTTATTATCTTTTGACACTTTTGCTCTAGACCAAATTCGACCGCGTTTGCGAACCGTTTTATGAAAATTCAACAAATCGAGTGTTGAATAACTATAAAACCAAGAGTTTGGAAAACTTCGAATGTAAAGTAGAGGAACAAATATATTTATTTCGAAATATAAAAAGCAGGATAATTTATAGACCTTGCACTGGATTCGGATAAAAAAAATATTGCAATCCAAGGTCACTTTAATCTCGTCTCGATATTGCTGTATGCTTGATAAACTCGAGAAAAATATTGTAAATTGTTTTTTTTTCTCCTTGTTGTAATGCTAGCTCGAAACCTGCTCTCCGGGTATATGAAGATTGCCGATAGGATAAAGTAGGCACGCGAGGAATATATAGCCTCTGCGCGCGCGAGCTATAAGATATAACCTCTATAGGAACATGGATCCGGGCAAGGAAATCTGGAAGACAATACTTTCGATATACGCGAGAGAACACGATGGGAGAACCGCGCGGGCAAACCCGGACGCGAGTTCAACTTATCCCTTCCCTATCCCCCCCCCCCCCCCCCCCCCCCCCCACTCCCTCCTCTCGCTGGTTTTTCGTGGTTCTTCGATATTCATCCCCTGTAATCGCAATTTTTGTCCTCTCTCTCTCTCTCTCTCTTTATTGTTATAAAAGAAAAGATCTCATAACCGACAGCAATAAAAATACTCGATGAGAGCGAACGTTCAAAAATGTCTCGCAAAGGACATTAAAATGCAACCGAAATATTTCATTTAATAGTTAATATTTTCCATTAGAAGTCTATAGGGGTACCGTATTGCAAATTGCTTTTTTTTTTGTTTAAATACATTTTCAGAATTGATTGAACGTGCAATTCAATGTTTTCTTCTTTCGTATGAGGTCAAAATGCGTTGGAAAAAAAACAAAAAGTTTGCGTCAAATTGTTGACGCCTGGATCGTGGAATACTTTAGTATTGTAATGAAGCAGGCGCGGGGAAGAGGATCGCGGAGGAATAGATGTCCCGCGTTGCGCTTCGTGGAGCCACTTTTGGTCACAAGATTTTGGTCCGTCCCGCGAGTGTCGAGAGGCTGCTGCTGCGGTGCTGCAAGATTACGCGCGCTAAACGCGACAGATCCCAACGCGCATCGCTGAACCGCGGTAGTGTGTCATTCTATAAATAGTGCGTGGAACGAGCGAGCGCAACACACGCACACACACGCACTAAAAGTATACGCATATTCTCGGTCGTGAACCCGTCGAACGCGGCGAAGGAGGGAGGGGGGGGGGGAGATTAAATTAAGCGCGGAGGGCTGGACGCGAAAGACTTTTTTACCCTAAGCGCGCGCAGCCCGAGAGTGCATCGAGAACCCGAACAGTTTGTATTGTATGTTTGCGCGTGTGAATATCTTCACAGGCATTTATTTAATCCGAGCAAAGAGGATTTAAAATCGTTTTCTTCTTTTGTCAAACTTTTTTTCCATTCAAAAAAATCTTTTTATGAATTATTGATTGAAATTGAATTGTTTCTTCCTTACGTGTTTCGTCGGACCCGCGGTGCTCGCGACGTTCTCATTACGACGTTCTTACGTTATAGGCAATTTGTATTTGCCGATTTAATGTAAATGCGCACGTGCTTTTGCGATAATGTTTACAGAAGCAGGGGAACGCGAATAACGAGCAAAAAGTATACATATTGGGCTTTCACTCAGAGTTGGCCCGCGCTACCAACTCTTCCTTCGTTCTTGACGTCAAACATCGACGATGACGAAGCATCGCCTTTAAAATATTTGCATATACGATATATAAGTTTGAATATGGCTCGCGAGCTACATATTTGTGAGGAAAATATTGACTCGAGAATTCTTGGAATCGACGCCGGAAGCCCGTGATGGACTCGAAGAACTTGAAAGCTACGATAGTCTATATAAAAATGATCCGACTGTCGCCGATCGCGAAACCTCGCGCAATAACAATGTGACATTTTTCATCGTCCTTCTAATATTTCTAGTACTATAAAATGTTTTACCAATAATCTTGTGCAACTAGTTTTAGACTCGTTAGAAAATTGATAAAAATGAACATTTATTGAGTCAAGATATAAATATTATGTGGGGCATCCGATGCCATAAATGTAAATAAATATGTAGGTCCTCATGATGATCGAATAAGGCACAATACGAGAAAGAGAGATCATCGTTCGCGGGTGAGAGCGCGTTGAGAATAATCGCTCATCGTGAAAACCTTGGGGATTATGTGTCTTTTCCGTTGTATAGGTATCTACTTATATTATATGTATAATATGCGATATACGCGTATGTGCGAACAACGCTTAGCTATTATAAAACTCGATCTGAATGTAAGTGATTCCTTAAATGGCGAGACCGTGCCTCGGACGCTTAGGAAGGCTCTATGAGAATCGAGAGCGCAACGTGATTCATTCACAATTAATTACTCGCGTGCTTTTCACGCATTCACGCACTTTTCATCCTTCCATTGTTATCATATTATAATGCTCCGTACTTGACGCTCTTTTAAGATCAATTCAATTAATGGGAAAGTATTGTGGTATTTTCACACGAAGAAAAACGAATTTATTCATCGAAATCAAGCCGAAATATTCCAAATGCCGCGAGAAACTTTCGATAAAGTACAGCTTTCTTTTTGCATACCCATATTTAAATGCGGGGATATTTCGAAGAAAGTTTCGTTTCATTTTATAACTATCCATCAATTAGCATTTCACCCTGCTACAACACCTTTTCACCGGCGAGTACATTATTTTTCTTTCGTTCAAATACATTTATTTATCATAGAGATTTTTATAATACGTATGCAAATAAGCGAAACAAGTTTTTTTAACATAAAAAAAAATGTTGGCCACAAACTTCTTGCCGCGCGTTTGCACCTGTTTCGCTTTGTGTCTTGCCAGCACGGTTCTCTTCCTACCGAGCGCCCTCCAATCACACCCGAGCGGTGAACGACTCGCGGTCGTCCAAACTGTGCAGGTGTTCGCCGATGGCTTTGCTTATCGTTTTGATGATTACACTTGTCCGCGAGAGAAAGACACGCGAACAAAACCACGGCGCGGACAAAAGGATTTTATTGCCTCACCGCGGAGTAGTTACACTCGGATTTTTTACTCGTCGTTTGAGTTTTTTTTCCTCCTCCACAAACTGTCCATCTTCTTTGATGTATAATATAGGACTCCAAAAAATAATATAGTTGTTTCAATCTTGTTTTTAAAGAAGATTTTTGATGCTTACTGAAATGATGCTTTAGCTCGATAGATTGGCCATGCCGTAAACATGACCCCCGCGTAACCTCAGACGCGCGATCGTTCCATCAAAAGTATTTAACTCCAGCAGCATCGGGCCGAAGTCTCGAACGCAAAGCCCGCACCAAGAGATACACGCGCGTCAATCTGCTTGGGATCTCCACTCGAGCTTACTCCCACATATATATGAAACTAGTGGTGTGTGGGGCTGCGTACACTATCTACATGCGCGATAAGAGGGCTTAAAGGAAAATAGAGACTGCGGGACATGAGCGAGGCAAAAGCGTGTTGAGTGGCGTTTTGCAGACGCGCCAATCTCTCGAAGCTCAACATCACTTCGTAAGTGGTCCGCACATGGTGGAGATGATCCCGGCGCGCGCGTATATATTGGACAAAACGGACGCGAAACTTGAGAGAAGAAATTTCGCCTCTCTCTCGCTCCTCGGTGTTGATTTTTCCTCTCGTCTTTGATAGAACGGCGCGCGGGAACTCGTTGTTCGTACATAAGCTCAGTTAGACGCGCGGTTCTCCAATTCCTATATAGAGGGTCTCTAAAGTCGTTTGAAAGTTTGAGTCGATGACGCTGGATGAGCCACCGCGGGCCCGGGCGATGAGTCAATCCGGTGAATCGGCGGCGCATCCGACGCGAGCTATCGCATCATAATTAAATACAGCGAAAAGGAGGGAAAGACTTTTTCTCTTGGATGGAATACGACTGTTGGGACCGCCTGTATAAACACTCGTAACTTTTTTTCATTTCAAACATACGCGCGCGTATGCGCGAATGTGTACGTGTAATATCCTACTCTCTACATTCCGCCCGGCTGCATCTGCACTGTAAAAACAAATCGAGCATCCGCGAGTTCGAGGCTAGTACCCGAAGAAAGAAGAATGTATATAACAGACCGCGTGAGTGTACGAGAAGACGTCTCTCGTTTCGATAAAATCTCGAGCAGAGCCAGCAACGATGAGCCGTTGTTTTTTTTTTCCAGTTGTATCGATTTTTTTTTTTTTTTGCGTGCAGACACGGTGGAGAAAGATGCGAAGCTCGCGTTGAAACAATGGAGCCTTTGAGGAAGTCTGTTTTCATTGTAATTTAATAATTCATCGATCTATAAACTTGTGCTATTTGACAGCACTAGTGCGATTGAACGAAGCAGGCTGTAAAAAGTTTCAAGTCGTTTGATTTTTGGAAGAAGAAAAAACATTTGCTCTCAATGCTATATATTGTCATTATTTTTTCGTACTATATAGCCATGCGCGCGCGCGTATAGAGGGACATTAACGGCTATTAATAGAAGAGTTTGGCTTGCTGGCCAACGAAACTCTCGACACCCGCTAGCTCGTTCTGCAAGGATCCGAAAGTCCCGAGGGCTCACGGTTTTATACCACATGCATGCATAAGATCATTGTGGAATAGTTGAAAGAGTCGAGCGTTTTTTGTTACTCCAAATTTTGGTCCAAGAAAATGAAGAAACGAGTAAACTGATCCATATTTGCACCAAAAGACTCATCGGCGAGCGTTATTTACATTATATATTCCATGTAGCTCGCGTATAAAAGTTCCGCTGTACGTACATTCCCTAACTGTTTGTTTCGAAGAATTCCGCGTGTATGGTACAGTCGCCACGAGGGTATAATAATAATAATAAAGTCAATTTATCGATGGTAAGATAAATAAAATGATACAATTGTTTATTTATTTATAGTTGCGATTGCGGACGGTAGGGATCGCGGACTGACCTCTCTGCTAGCTTGAACTTTTTAGCATTTTAATTTGCATTGCCATAAGCAACGACTTCCTTCGCGCAAGAGCTCGTTCAAATGTTACTGTGAGAGCGAGAGTGCGAGCGGGTCTGTATTGCTCGAACGAACAAACGGTTGCAAGAGCGTACGTGATATTTATCGTGAAAAAAAATCGACCCCGCGAGCTTAGAGCGAGGATAGAGGCTTTTTTTTTTTTTACATCGTACAATCTGAAAATTCTTATGGGAAAAAGTTTGTCGAGCGTATCGCGCGCGATATATGAGGAGAAAATACTTGGTTATGGCAATTATATGACACAGAGGTTTGTTGGTGGGCGCGAGAAATAAATTGTTGCAATGCGCGCTTGAATGCTACAGGACGTACAGAATATGATGTTGAAAAATAAGATAAAACTATGGGCTTACATTGTTATTATTTGCTGGTTTCAGATCGTCGAAGGTTCAGCACAGCAGGGCGCGGAGGAGCGATAAAAAGACGCCAAAAAATGGCGGAACTGATGACGAAGAAATCGTCGAAAATAGTAAGTAACAATAGCAACATGAAGAATAACGATGTGTGCAGTGTACAATCGAATAACGGTTTGATAGACTTGGATAACATAACAACGAGTAACAATCAACTAATAACATTGTGCGACGATACCGAGGACGATGACGATCTCATTATGACGAGAAACACGAAAAACGAGCTTAGTCCGGCGGACGACAAGAGTCTACAAGAAATGATAGAGAGCGAATTGGCGCTGAGAATTAATTCGGTTAATGAAAAGGATGATTCGATCGAAGATGAGGAGGAGGACGAAACGTCGAATCAACCGGAAATGACGATTAAAAAAATAATAATCGAACCGAGAGCCGATCCGTTGGACATAAATGCCGAATTTATTGGTGCTGAAATGGAGCATTACACAATCGTTGAGGGTCCCTACACGTACAGAAATGGACACGCGAGTCCGAGCTTCGAAGAATCGAGATCACCGGAAATTGTCAACGATCCCGAAATGTTGATAACAATTGGAGAATATGAACCGAAGAGCACGGAGGATTCGATCGACCGCAATATTATAACGAACAAAGAATCCTTCGATCGTCCGCTCGATGATTTTCAAGATACGAGAAACGTCGTCGGGCCCGACGATGACATTGCGGAGGATGAAATAATCGTAAGATCCGAGAGCGAACCTGCCTACCCCGATTCAATAATGGACAATCGTATTTCGGAAGAGGTTGGTGAAAATCGTCTGTTCGATGATGACCTCGACGGGGCGGCTTCAAAACTGGACAAACATGGTCGGGAAGAGGACAACACGAGGCATTCGGCAGAAGAGTGGCTAGATTCCAAGGAAAAAATCAATCACGAGTTTGTTTCTTCCGAGGCAGAAAAAAATGCCAATTTGCCTGGTGTTTGGTTGGATCCGGTTGTTCCTGGAACCACGAGCGTCGGTCAATTTTCCGATGATTTCGAGGCTGTGCCGGAACGAGAGAAGAACATTTCCGAAGGGGAGAACCTTGAACAAGATTATTTCAAAGTCGGTACAGAAGCGAACCCCATGAATTTGCTCAATGTCCTCGAAACGGATAATTCAATCGACCCAAGCCCCGATTCCAAAATCGATTTGGATATTGTAGCCAATGCGGCAAATCATTGTAAATTAGATGAAGAAAATATCGCAGAAGCGGCACCGTTGCTCCAACAGCCCGAGATAATTGGTGAGAGTTGCATCAGCGTGGACGCATCGCACATCGAAATATCAACGATTCACGAAACAATTTTCCATTCAGAAGAGAATAATGAAAATGCAAAGGATATTGTATTCAATTCTCAATGTTTTATCAATAAAGAATTAGAATCGTCGGTCCATGAGAAGAATGAAAGTCTCGAGCCTTGCGAGACTAAGTTAAAACCGGAAGAAGAAAATTCCGAGAAAAATATAATCGAGGAGAAAGGTGCAGAGAACGACGAGAAGTCATACGTTGTGATGGAAGAATACGAGGAAAATAAGGAACGGGAGGAATCGTCGTGGATGACCGTCGAAGAGGCAACGAACGACCGAAATAAATTGGTCCAACCGATCAATGAACCGAAAGCCCCCGAGGAGAGAGACGATATTGCAATCGGATCGCTCGAAAAAGACGAGTCCCACGCTAATAACGCGACCAATGGGCTCGTCGACGCTCCGGAGTCGGAAATAAATTTCATCCCCGACGAAGATGAAGATGACTCGTCGTCCTGCAACAATCCGACTAAAATCGATAGCTCGAGTCTTCACGACGATACAACCACATGCTTGTTATTATCTAACAGCGCCATGCTGGCGCCCCTAGCCACTCCCGACGACGAGATCAGCGAATTTTCTAACTTGTGCGATGTAAGTGTTTTAATACTATTTTCATTTTTTTTTTCTTACTACTCTTTGCAAAACTAACTTTATTGTCGTGTGATAAAAAAAACACCAAAAAAAAAAAACAAGTGTTCTGCGCCAAGTGTTTTGCTAGCTATACTATATACGTATCAGCTGCATGTGATGGCGAGACACTTGGTCCGTGTTACAGTCGCACGTGTAAAAATATATTATTTTATTTAAATGACTCAATGGATATCATTTTTATGGACTGTTGCGTCTCTTTAAGATTCAATCGAACGCAATGATTTCATTGGTGAACGAAGAACTGCCTAAATTCTTATATAGCAAAGGGAGCATCGACTCCCGTAGCGTATCTTTAAATTTTGCATGTGTTCAAATCTGCGGAGCAGAGCTCAAAGTTTCAAAACTCCGAGGGGGAAAGCCCCATTTTTCCCACTTTTCTTTCCGATGTATCGGAACTTTTTTTTGTATCAACATTTTTTTTCAAGGCGCGAAGGCAAGGTCGTAGAATAAATTATTATAGCACGTGAAATTCGTCTCTTCGCGTTGGAATAATTAATTATGCACGCGGGACAAAGAGGGCAGGGAAAGTCACACATTCGAGAAATTGCAGCCTTTTCTTCAGCTCGTTGCGATCGAGGATCGAGGCCGGTTTCGAGTTGTCGAGGTCGTCGGTGGCAACCGACCGGCTGCCGGTCTCTCACACGGTGCACGCGCGCAACGCATTCATGACAAATACAGTTGCATCGCGCGTAACTTCATTTCCACCTTACCGCTACGCCCGGTTATACTCTTTTTTTCCTTCTCCATTTTTCTAACAGAAGTAAACAAAATATACCTATGTACAATAATAATAACGGAATAAAAGGGAGCAGGAGGAATAGTGGGAGGGCAACGTCATCAAGTTCATTCGAGACTGGCGCATTCCGGACAAAAAACGAAAACCTGGTTTACGAAAGCCGCGTTATCGCGCCTATTGAACCACAGTTGTCCAACAATTGTACATTTTTCAGAGTTACTCGTGTGCCACGCTTTGGAGAGCACATCACTGAGTTTTCTGAACTCTCGCGGCAGCATCGGTGCGTGCCGGGTTTGTCCGTATGTGTTTGTTGACCGGCTGTGGCTCTCGAGTCTCGAGTCTACATCGCGGACACCTTTAATCGCTTCAAGGCCGACGATCGCCGACGATCGCCGACGATCGCCGACGCTCACGGTGTGTGGTTGTTTCAGCGTATACATACGCTTCCCGCGTCGTAGCCTGCACTCTCCGTCACTCGACTCTCAGTGGTACATTTTCACTTGGTTCGTTCGCGCGCGATCCACTCGTCCACACTCGTCGCATTAACATTGTCGAGTCTTCGTTAAAAATGCTCTTCGGATTATAAACTTAATTTTTTTGACGACTCACAAGATTAAGAATTAAAGAAGACGGCGGCAAAAACGCGAGTCCTTTCGGGAACACTGACCTCCTTTCGCCCGTCGTCAGGTAAATTCTCAAACTCCAAAGATATTCCATACGCGTTATCTTATACTACTCTTCAATGAAAAAATAGACAAACGTAAAGCACGAGTTTTCAATTTTCAAAACGATGGCCCTCGTTCACTTTCTCTTATAAAAAAAAACAACAACAACAACAACGAGTGCACGCGTTGGGATTCATCATTAGTGCGTTTATTCGATATGGTGATTGAAAGAGTTTGCACGGAGAATAATAAAATGGAGGTTATTGTATGTGGAATGGTATAAGATATGTTGGAAATGCGCGCGTAAGAGATTCCTCATGGTCGTAATACTCGCGCGCGGTTAGTCCGGTGGGTGTCGAGACCGGTATTCTCTTTTCGAAATAAAAGAGCAAGAGGTTGGATGTGTTCGACCACATTAGGCACACGCGATACAACATCGCATCAAACTCGATCTCCTTCTTTCTCCATCTCTCTCTTACGAGAGCGAGCGCGAGCTCGCGCGCACACACGCGCAAAGTCTTTCTGGATATATCCTCCGTTACCGTTATACATCGCGTAGAAGAATATTCTCTTATACACGGAGCTAGGTTGAGGATTTATCACACCGCGAGTCCAACGCGTATAAAGTGGACTTGTCCGCAAAGGGGTCCACACTCGCACTTGGCGGTGGGCGTTAGTCTCTCGTTAGACGAGCAGCAGGAGAGACGTTCTCTCCAACGATTACCTTTAATCAAAGTGCAACGAAAATACAATTGCCAACGCGACCGCACCGTTAATTATTGCATTGACATGTCTCGCTCGTCGCAATGACGTTTCACAAAAGTTTCTAGAGTATTGCTGAATTCGTAAAAACTGCTACTGGTGGATCGTGGATAAAAAAATAGTTCATTTATTGGAATTACCGGTGAAATGAAATCTACGCCGATTGGTCGCCATACAACAAGAGCGTAATCAGTTCAACTTATCCCTATAAATGCGGTATAACGAGTACCTTTATTATTTATAAATTATTTCTGTACACATGCACCGACGAAGTAACGGTATTATTATTGTCGCATTGACCCCGATTACTCTCGAGGTTGAAACTGCAAAAGTTTGTGCAACGAACGGGATTTATTATGTGAATAAATATTGATAATTTTGGATATGACGTCGAGTCGTTGGGCAAGAAGTTGGTGCTTCCGAAGAAGGCACTAGAATATTAAGAATCGAGGAATTCGTCATACGGAGAGTGCGTTAGTGTGCGCGCGCGTCTCGTAGCAAAGGGTATTATCCCCTTCGTGCGCTCAACGCTCTTTACGCTTCCACGACTCGAGAGTCTCGAGCCTCGCGAACACCGAACACGCCGGATGTGTTAGACGGGTAGCGAAGCATCGAGTGCTTCTTCGGCACCGCTCCGACTTGTTACAATTCCCTCTGCTGCTCAGGCATGGAAAGAGAACGCACCTCTTTCGAAGTACGTATTAAAGAGAAAATATATATCTTTATTACCCGCTACCATCGCGCTCGCGGTCATTATTATTACGTTCCGTCTAAAGTTTTTTTTTTTTTTTTTTTTCTTTCAACTCATTCAATTGCCTTTTGGCTAACAAAATTTATCGCTATAACAATGAAACTCGAAAAGTGATAGGCCACCGACGAGTCATCTTGTTAGAAGCTCCAAAAACAGCAAATTTTTATTTTCCATGCTTCGTACCTATACCAAAAGTCGACTCGATGGAAGAAACAAAAAAATGCTTCAGACATTTTATTATAATCGCTCACTTTTTATTATCAGATTTTAACCGTGGGCGTTTCCCCCTATTCATTATTGACCCTGGAGATTTTTTTTTCTTTTTTTTAAGCCAGCACCGTTTCCATTAGTACACCATGGTGCGTAACGACTTAACAACCAACGAAGAGCGTTACTGAAAAGGGAAAAGATACGCCGACAGAACGTATACATTAATCCCATGGATTCTTCTTTACTTACTCGCTATTGGCTCGCTCATTGGCTCGAGAAATCTCTTTTCCCATATTTCTATATTCTTCCGATATAATTAAACCGAGGAATGAAAAAAAACTCAACGCTTCGTTGAATATTCACTTTCAATTTTTGCATATTTTCTCTAATGACCAATGAAATGATATCAGATATATATTTTTTTCAATAAATATTGTAAAATAGTCCGTAAGAAAATCATAGGGTAAACGCGTCATTGCGCCAAATGAAAAATAGTGTTAAATTGATAATTGAATAACGCACGCAGAACGAGAGCCGGGAGGAAGTGATAACGAGCAGCAGCATCGTGGTGAACAACTCGACGACGACGGTAAAGAGCTCGACGAAGACGAAAAAGAAGAAGATCGAGGGTGTTGCCGGTAACGATGCATCGCCGAGCCTCACGCCACGCACAAAGAAGACCAAGAAAAGCAAGAAAAGCGATCTCGAGAAGGAGAACATATCGGTGGTGAGTGAAATTCATCGACTAATCTATTTTATTACGCGATCAAACGATCCACTCTACTCACTACCTTTTTTTTTCCTTTCGTTCCAATGCGAGACTCTATTTATCGATGATCACACGAATGCAAAAATACAAATGTTTTTTCTCCAACTCATTCCGCGTCGATCCTCCTAACGCTCGTTTTGTTGCATGCTTTGGCGCACTTGCACCCTCCTAAGCATTTGTTCTTTTAATTATTTCGATCGTCGATTTTCATCCACCTCGACGTAGCATGCACGAAACAGCATTTTGGAAATGCGAAACCACAAAAATTGACTCGGCTGATTTTTATTTAACTTTGAAAGATTAAAGATTAAAGATAGTGGATTCTCGCACAAACAAAAGAGTTTTTCGCGATGTCACACTCAAACGTCATCACGATGATTCGATGAAGAAAAGAAAAGAAAAAATAAAAATAAAGAAGCGATGAGAAAAAAAAGACGTTGCATCGCGGGTAGTTTGTGCTGGTAGCATGATTGCGCGTTAGTCCGCGTATGTGTTTTGCATTTATTCGTGTGTGCGTAGAACGGCGTAAACGCCGAAGATCCTAGCAGCATGCACGCGGGTAGTCGTCAATTGTCCCAGCAGGAGGTGGACGATACCGCGAACGAGGACGATCTGTCTAACGTCAACGTCAAAACTCTGGTAAGTCGCCGGGCATTCGGGAATAATATAGATATTAATCTCAGCAGGCTTGGAAATTCATTGCCAAGGTTTTTGCATTAAAATATCAATCACGCATGCAATTTCCCATTCTAATTTCGTCAAGTATATAGTATATTAGCATATTCCGCCGAATAATAATTGTAACGATCGCGATTAGAAATATCGCGCGCGATTACAAGTTCGTTTTGCCATTGAAAAGAACAATGGAAACGCGTGTACGACTAAACGAGCGACGCCCGACTATAACCCGCTCGCAGCGATAAGATTACATTCGCTATTCTCAAACTCGGCATGTGGATAATCTCATTTTCGAATTTAGTCTCTGCTCTTGCGTGTCTGGCACGAGAGCATATTTTTCCGACAACAACAACAACAACAACAACAACGACTCGTCATAAAATAAAAGTGCAGTGGCAACATTTTTTTTGTTCGACAATATACAAATGTCACTTCCCGCATCGCGGTCTTAACTTGACGAAAAAAATAATAATAGGGGAACATGGGGCAAAACGAACACATGGGGCAAAACGAACACGGTGTTCGTTTTGCCCCGTGATCGTAAAATCCGGGGCAAAATGAACACGGCTCGGAGCAAAAAATTCAATCTTGACATTTGCTTTTTTTTCCTTTCTAAACAACAATAAGCACAGGGCAAAGGCAAGATTCCGAAAAATATCGAAAATTCTCCAATTCTTTGAGTTGGCTTATTTTTTGAATAAAATAATAAACAAAGTAAAAAACAACGAAAGTTGAATTTATTGCGATTGCTTTCTACAATAATCGCACTGATAATAACGGGATTTTGCCGTTGGAACTGGCTGCACGACATACGGAGAAACCGTAAAGGGCTCACTCACGCGTGATCTATACGGATTGGAAGTACGCGAGTCACTGCAACGAAATCGCGAACATACGAGATTCGGAAAACAAGGGAACGGGAAATTGTTTTAGGACATGAACATAGTTCAATTATCATTTTCTTACTGGCGCAATGAATTCAAAGTTCATTTTTGCATGCCATAAGAATTTGGTGAAAAAAATCCCCGACTTTAACCTATTTTTCGTTCTCGTACATCGAACAAATGGGCCCGAGGAGGTCGTATTTCTTTTCTCATGTAGCAGAGCTCTTATTCCGTTATTAAGTATTTGCTTTTAACGCCTTTGTTGTGAAAAATATCAATTTCCGATTCGTTATGTCTCTCCGAGGCTGAGTTCGTTTTGCCCCACAAATCTTCTTTCACGGAATCCGACATACGGGGAACGAGAATCTGTTTTAATACCTACATTTAGTTGAAATATCGTTTATACCCTGGTGCAATGAACTCAAAGTTCATTTTCCGCATGTCACCAAAAAATGGGTTTAGAAGCGATCTGCGACTTAACCCTATTTTTTCAGTTCGTGCCTCCAATAAATGGTTCCAAGGAGGTCCTATTTGTTTCCTCGTATATCAGAGTTCGCATTCCACCCGGGGGCAGTCATTTCCAACGGCTGTATTGCGGGAAATGTCTTTTAATTATTTTTTTTGCCTCTCAGAGGCTGAGTTCGTTTTGCCCCGAAATTTTTTTTTTTGGAAATTCGAAAAACTAGCAACGGGAATGACTTTTGGGACTCAAATAAAGTTGGAAGACCGTATGCTTATCGATAAATTCGTCTTAGATCCTTAAAAGTTCATTTTGCCCCATGTTCCCCTAATTGAATTGAATTACGGCGAAAAGATAATGGGAAAAGTAATTTTTTTTCTCAAGCAAGTAGTACATAATAAAATATAAAGTAATGCTGTGAGAGTGTATACGAAACGTGCCAGACAGCCACGAGCGACCATGTTCCTCGCGATACAACTGATAGCATGGCCAAGAGCGCTCTTCTTTACCAAACATTCAATTCAAGTAAACGCAATTAATTATTACGCATGCGATAACCCACATACACTTTCCGACCACGCATCATATCATTTTATTTTAAAAAATCCAAATGGACGGAAAATTAGTTACAAAGCGTGCATGAGAATATCGATAACGGGCTGTTGTCCTTAGTCCGTATAACGTTGTCCTATGGCTAACTCTTAGCGCGCATGCACGCACCGTGATTCGTTGTTCCATTCAATTAACAATAAATATAATGAATCGAAGCGCAGGGATGAGAAACGAGAGAAAAAGTAAAAACAAGGCTTTGAACGAATGCGCTCGAGAATTGCATGCTGACATGCACTGATTATCCAATATGTTGTGTGTTTTATTACCCGCATGAGCAGACACAGAGTTATGTGTCGGAAACGAGTCGCGGTGATCAAGAGAAATCGAACAAGGAAGTCATTGAGACCGGAGTGTCTATCAAACAGTTGGTAAGTGAGCCTTTTATTAATGCATTTACGGCAATAGACCTCTCCACTACCGCGCAACATCATATACCTACGATTCATTGCCCATTCTCCAATTAAAACGACTTTACTGCATTTTTCATTAATCCAGGATATTCGCATCCGCGCGCGGAAGGGAACATCTATCGAGTAATAACGTTTTGTGGCAAAAAAATATTATTTAATTATGTTGAACAATGTGTAACGTTCATCTCCATTAATACGAAATTTAACCATTTTTTTGTGTGCTTTTGCGACTACATGCGTTTTAAATATTAAATATTCCAGTCGGACCGAAAACCACGTAGTACGTGTCAAATAAATTATTTCATCTTTATTAATAAGATTTGTCTGCCAAATTCAAAAATTCCTCAATTTTATCGGTAAAAAGTAAATATTTGTTAACCGCCGCGGACGAAAAATCATTTCCGCATTGGTCAATAAACATTGCGGATGATCCAACCAAGTTACAATACATACGCTCATGCGTATGACATACGATAAAATATGATAATTAATTATTAAATTGACTAACTTGCTTCGTGAAAAATTAATTACATCAGTCAGCTGTGTTTTTCTTTTTTCTTTCATTACTAACAGTGCCGCAGCTTCGGCGACATATCGAACATGACCGACGTCGATCAATCGTCCTTTGGAAATTCGGAGCAGACTTTGGAAACTCAAGAGGTTCGTCTATTACCAAAGTTACAATGTTTTGGTTTTTTCTTTTACATATTACTTTACGCCGCGGTGAGAAATCAATATGAAGCGAACGATCATAATAAATTACGGAAATATAATCTCTCGTGTATCTCGTATCGATAAAACGTGACAAGACGGATAAATCATAATAATCGATAATCTTTTACGTGCTGCTGCTGCTGCTGCTGCTGCTGCCGCTGCCGCTTCATTCATATGTTTCTCGTTTATGCAATGATTAATGAATTAATGATTATTAACCCGAACGCAACACTCGTAACACCCATTGATGCAGTTTTATTAATATCCGATGCTACTTTTACTCCATACATATGTCCAATTTAATCTATAACAATCTATTAACTATCGGGCAATTTATGGCGGTGCGTGTGTGTGTGTGTGTATGTGCGTAATCGTAGAAAGCAAAGTCTATGGACGACTTGAGACTATGCCAGAGGGATTGTTCGAAGCTCGTCAAAGAAGCAACCGTATTCCTCGGTGTGTCCGTCAAAGCCCTCGTAAGTATGTCTCAGCATGATTTCTACGTGCGCGGTGTGTTCGAGGCGACGAGGGGGCTGTTCTTTTAATCCGCATTCTCGCTCATCAATTTTTCTTTTTTCTTTATTTTTTCTTTTTTCAATACTATTCAATCACGCTCGTTAATAATCCAACATTGAAAACGTGAGAATTTTGCAGCAAAGAAGATTTACCAATGTTATACCTATATTAATAACAAAAAGGCATCCCCCTTTGTGCCCGCGATCGCCACGATCCATTTCAGAACAAAGCAGTGAAAGATGATTTTTTTTTTTTTTTTTTTCTTTACATTTTCCATTGAATCTGGAAATTTTGTATCGCATCAAAACGAATTTGCGTCAAACTCAAATTCCCGTAGTGCTTCGCATTGTTTTGTTTTTTCTCTTTTACAACAACTAACACGCATATCATTTCTTTTCTATCTTTTGTTTAATTCCATGGGATCCGTGCATGAAAACAAAAAATTGAAAACAAAAAATCCTAACCATATCGCCAAAATAATTGTCTCGAAATCGATGGTCGGGGGCACGAAAACGGACAGAGGGCTTCCTACTGTAGTTTGGCAAATTTAACAAGAGGCCTCGATGAGCAAATTCAGGATCGTTCTCAGCAGCACGCAAATCGACTCAAGTTCGAGGTAAGGCGCAGGGGGAGAGCGCGATGTCCTTCTTGGTCGTTTTATATTTGATAAATTTTCGTTGTTTTTTTTTTGTTTTTTTTTGTTTTTTCCTTTGGGGAAAAAACATGTCGCTTTTGTACTTAAACGTCAAGATTACGGGGATAATTGATAAAAGCACGGGGCGTTTGAAGAAGGAAAAATGAACGAACTTTCGGTACAAATAATATTTTCGTGATAAAACAGCATCGTTCGCGGATTGCAAAAGAAATTTCCGAAACAAAACCTACAACCTCTGAGTGATGTACAACCTCATCCGTTGTTCGAATATACATTTTGGCTCGTCAAACGCGAGAATTCGATCCTCGAATCGCCTTATCAGCAAAATTTGAACAATCACTCGGACTTGTCGCGCTCGGGCAAATGTGAAAAAATAAAAATAAAAAATAAGAGAAACGGATCGACGATTAATAATCTTGGTGGCGGAGACGTAAGTACGCGAGGATGTGAAACGAAAATTTGTCTATAATTTTCAGAAATCGAGCTTCAACAAATTTGACGCCCTCAGTAAGAAAACGGTGCTTCACGCGCGTTCGTCGGATCCGGCCAAAGTTCAGCAACAATTGAATTCCGTAAGTTCATATTCTCGTTATCCTCGTTTTTTTTTTCTTCTCTTTTTCCAATTATTCGCACTTGCACATTCGGAATGAAGTGTTTCGCTGTGTGTGTCTCTTTTGGGTATATACGCGCGATGAGTAGCGATTAGAGACCATGCACATAAATACTATATAGTTGCTTGTATATTATAGAAATTTCCATTCGATATATCATTATCATTCGCACACCACTCACATTCTCCAGATACACCAATGAACAAATAAATCTTATTTATTAAGAATTTTAGTGTGTCACGAATCTCTCGTAACATTTGAATGTAAACTGCGAGACGTCGCGCGTTGTTACGTCGCGTCCAAGAATGAGTCACGTGCGTATTTTTTCTATCGTCTGACGTAATTAACGTACGAGGTCTGCGGAAGGAGAAAAAGAAAAACAGTACAAAATATGGGTCAGGAAGATGCGAGCCAAAAATATTTATCTATTTCTTACGAGGGGATGGCTGAACGCACCACCGCGCGCCTCCGTGCGGATCTCTTGGCCTCACAATTCTTATTTATATATACCCTCCTGCGCTACTTCCGTCAACCGCACACTGCATATTTCTATACTCGGCGCGCGGCGCGTATGCATAGCTCGCGTCTTGCCTCTTGCCTCGCGGGCGACTCCTTCTATATTAATGCGGAATACGTTTCCAGTTCGATATATGGATCAATTTTCAATATGTATAGTAAATTTTATGAATTGCAGGTGGGGCAAAATGGGGATGCGAATCCAAACTGCCGCAGCTGCGGCAAGGTCGTATTCCAAATGGAACAAACAAAGGCCGAGGGTTTGGTTTGGCACAAAAATTGCTTCCGATGCGTTCAGTGCAGCAAACAGCTGAGCGTTGACAATTATCAGAGTCATGAAAGTACGCTGTACTGCAAGGCCCACTTTAAAGAACTTTTCCAACCGAAACCGGTCGAGGAATCGGATCAACCTGGTAAGTTATAATCGAGCGGCGGGTATTAACGGGGTCGTCCGATTGCCGCGGCGCGCGGTGCTTCGTTACATCCGCGTGTTTCAATTAGTCGGACAGAGAGGACTTGAAAATTTCATTTAATTGCAAAGAAATAGTGAAAACTTGCATTGTGCTCCTCGATAGCGTTAAATTTTGTAAATCCTTCCTAGTGCGACCTCGAAAGCCGGAGATGATCATTCGAGAGAACCAGCCCAAAGAATTGCCGCCTGACGTAGTCAGAGGTAAAATCGTTGATTTTTATGTCACAACGAGCGAAGCGTATGAAATATTCCAATTTTTAACCAACTAAAATGATTGTTCGTTGTTGGCAGCATACTAAAAACGATTAATCGAGAGTGTTGGACGTGATCCTCGCAATTCGCAATTCTCTAATACACGTGTTTTACTTTTTTTTCTCTAACGCCAATAGCCATTTTTTCAATGGTCCTCGTTGCTCGTTGTGTGTGGAAACGAATAGAGTAGTTTTTTTCAGCAATTATTTTTCGCTCCGTACTTGAACGATAATGATAATTATTTGAATTTCGATTTGGCAGCTTCCGATAAACCTGATCTCGGACTCGAAGAGCTCTCGGCACTGAACGTTAAATCGCGATTCCAAGTATTTGAGAAAACAACCAACGAGACGAATAACGAGATCGAAAGATCACCGTCTCAGGTTGTCAAGAGATCACCGAGTATACTCAGCAAACTCGCAAAGTAAGCCATTTTTCATATTCAAGCCATGAAATTCACCGTATATGGAAATTCCATTAAAAATACGTTGCTTCGGCAGATTTCAGGCTAAAGGTATGGACATTGGAGTTGCCGACGATTCACTAAATGGCATACCGTACGAGGAGTCGAGCGAGAGCGAGGAAGAAGAGGACGTTGATGATTCGGAAGGTATTGCGTTAAAATACTCAACTCAAGATCGTTCACTGAATTTGGCCGAAATAATAGTATTTGTATTGAATGAATGACACCTCAGATATGGACAACGATATTGTAAAAGCGAAACGTACGAGCCGCGAAAGACCGATGAGCTTCACGAAAATGGACGATATAAAAAATCGGTGGGAGTGTACGAGTCAGCAGGGAAGACGCGAGTCACAGCGGGAAGCGCGAAAAGAAGAAATTGCCGGTATAAGATCGAAATTATTTATGGTGAGTAGGAAATGAAATTGATTAAAAGATTGGAACAGTTGTTTCTACCTCGATCATATATTTTGGATCAGTAATGTATAATTTAGAATGTGCGTTGTGATCAGGGAAAACAGGGAAAAATGAAAGAGATGTATCAGCAGGCGGTTGCCGAGAGCGAAAGAATAACAAAGACAAATCCGACGGAGGAAATCCAACACTCTACTCACGCTCGTTCTATCAAAGAAAGATTCGAGAGAGGCGAGCCAATAGCTGCCTCGGACGGTGAAGCCGAGGCTAATAAACTGAGACAAGAAAAACCGGACGAGGAAGTTATCGCTGCTGGTAAATTAGACCGCGCGCAACGCGCAATCAATTCCGCTGCGGGACGATTGTTTAACATTGAGCAATCCGAGTCTGAAATTTGGTTATTTCAGGTATAAGCAGAAAATCGCGATCTCTATTTTTGGAATTGGACGCTTCGGCCGCGAAAACGGGTCGACCCGTCACGCCCGTCAACCCCAAGACACCTACCGACGTATCGAGACGCGCGAGAGACGTAAGTTTATGCTCCTTACCTCTATTCACATCGTACATCTTTGGCGCTTCTCGAAATTTTCTCACAAAATCAATATCTTTGTGAATTAGCACATTTTTATGTGTTAAATTCTATTTGAACGGTAACGAGAATTTTTCAACTGGCTCGCGTTATCAAAGCCTTATTTGTTTGTTTTTAATTGGAATAAAATGTCACTCGAATGTGTAATGATAAAATGGAATGTAATAATGTAATGATGGACAATGAAAAACGCGGGGAAAAAGGCGTTCATGGGACGTCAGGTATCGGACGATGTTATCCGTAGTACGGACCAAACGGAGGAAGTACAGGTCGAGACGTCCGACATCACGAACAAATTCAAATTCTTCGAGACGTATCGCGAACCGGCTAAGGAACGAAAAACTTTTCGAATAACTCCACCGCGAGACGATCAAGTCAAGGTTCGCCAAAACTACCAGACACTTTCGTCCTGTTTTTTCTTATTGACAATTCCAACGAAAACTAAATGTTTAAATTAACACGACGTTGCGAATGGCAAAATTAACCGCGCGATAAATTCAATCATCTATCGCTACCCCCCAAATCCCAAAATCCAAACAGATTATTGAGTTTTGTTCTTTAACGAGATGCATGAAAGGCCGAGCGAACTAACGAGTCAAGAGTAATCCGCGGGGCAATGCGGTAGGTACCTACATGAGATACGAGGTGCGGAGAACCCCTGCAAGATTGCATTTGGTGGTGCATTTGGTGCGAACGTTGAAGCTTCTTTCTCTATATATGAGAACCCCTGATTCGGAAAGGGGGAGCGACGTTGAAGGCCGTTTTGCGGCTTTTTTTCGCGCGAATAAAGACCTCGAATTAATTTCGCTTTTCATGCCAACTTCGGAGAGACGAATATTTACGGAATTCTTCAATTTTATCACACGCACGAAATGAGCATTTTTTTCATAATCTTTACCCGTTGTTCGCCGTTACGCCGGGATATTATTTCATTTTGAATGAAATAATATTTTCTCGATGGGTAAATTATCGACGGTGGCGTCGGGTTTAAAAAAAAATTCTGTTCCCCAACTGTCGGAGCGCGGCTGCCACCATATGGTCAATGCGAAACGGTTTCATTCTAATCGCGAGACTCGTCGTTTTTCCACAGATTATATTGTACGGAAAGATGCCCGAGTATCGCCCGAATAGACCGCCCGAAGACTACATTACAAGCAAAGAAATATTTGTCATGAAAACAATATCAGCCGATTTATCGACGTTTTATTTTTCTCGCATTGCAAACTTTCAAGCTCAAACGATATTTATGGGGTCGTCTCGTATACCCCCGCGCAGCGAGTAATATTATTAATCCGACGACACGAGCAAAAGTATAACGCGTATGTGTGTGTGTTGCGTTGAGGCCTCACGAGCGAGGAGGGGGTACCGGGTGGTGGCACTTGATTTCTCGACTGCCCTTGAACCCCGCATGGTCAGCCATAGCTTTACCGTTATTATTCCTACATCCTTCCATTCGTGAAGAGTGGAGGATCAAGAAAGCGAAGAGCGGGAGAAAGAGGGAGAGAGAGAGAGAGAGAGAGACCGAGGCTCAACCACCGGCCACCCAGTAACGCACGCTCGCGCCACACTCGCAGCAGTGCACTCGCATACTCGCTCAAACGAAGAAACACGGAGAAACATTCGAGCGAGCAACGCCGGTAGTGAAAAGAGAAAAAAAAACAAATTCGGTGAATAAACGTTTCAATATAACAATCGAGTGGTGAAAAGTCAAGCTAAATACGAGAAAACTCGTTGTCGTTGTTTTTGTTGTTTCGTCAAAAGTGCGGTGATTTTTTGGTGCGCTCCATAAAGATATAACGGAGGTAAAGAAAACAATTGTCTTATTTTCACTTTTTTTTTTTTTTTTCGACAGACTCAAAAACATCATTTTGGTCTTAAAAAGAGTCGTTTCTTTTTGACAAAAGAAATCAAGAAAAACTTTAGATTAGGTTCCATCGATGCGAGACAACGTTCCATATATTTATTAATTCAAATTGGATAAATTTTTGAAACGTTTGAGAATAATGCATTGTTATAGAAAGGCGGGGAATAAAATTGACAAGATTCGAATAGCTAGAAATGATATGACTCGTTCATTCGTGAGAGCGTTATCGTTGAAATAGATAAAGAGGAAGAGATGATACAACACGTCGTACGTATGAGTGAGCGAGCGGGTTTCCTGTAGGCCATTTGTGCCAACGACTCGCGCCGTATAAATTTCATCCGCGAAGCGCACACGAGAAATCTTGTGCTCCGGCATGAGCCGATTTTCCATCTCCGCTCTTCCCCCCCTACATTTCTTCGTCCTGCTCATTCGGTCGTTGAGGATGAATTTTTTTTTTTTTCTTTTATTTTTTTCCAACCAGAATACATTTTTTTTTTTTTTTTTTTTTTTTTTTCGAAAGTTTACACGACACATTTTCATGGCTTCTGGTGCTGCTGTACGGGATTCGCGATAACGGTACGCGGATATAACGAGACTCTTGTCATTAAACCGAATCATAACGCGTAAAGAGAGACAACGAAATGCCTCGGATCCGAAGCGACGAGAGAGATGAGTCGAGATGGATTTTTTCTTTTTTTTTTTCCAACTCATATTCAAATGATGCATTAACGAGGTTAAACTCGGAGCGTTGAATTTCGATGACTCGAGGATTTCTTCGCTATTTCAAGTACAAAGATTTAGTTAAATCCTGTCTTTTCGAAATTTACGGTTAAATATCGTTTCGAAAAATGAATTTTCAAGACTTTGACGCGCGACGCGAAATAAATTAAAATTTCGTAAATGTGTTTGAAATTGCGTGACGTCGGGGTGACGTCACAAGTGGTTTGAGATGCGAGAATGGATCGGAGAATATATAGTATATATAATGGGGTTTATGTGGGAGCTCGAGCGAGGCACCGAGGCGGACGAGTTATAAAAGGGTCCCCGAAGGGATATGCGGGGAATTCCGGTTCGAGAACGGAGAAAAGGATAGAGAAAGAGAGAGGAGGGCCCACCGCGGCCCACACCCTGTAATCCTTTGGTATCGTCGACAAAAAAGATTCACAGCTCGCTTTCGTTCTTTGTTGACGAACGAATTATTTCTTCGGCCAATGGACTCCAGATATACTTCAATTCTTTCCCTGCTTCTCCTTGCCTAAATAAATGCATGTTATTATCAAAAATACAATATTTCCAAAAGCCCTCCGCCGCCACCGCTGCCAAGTTCACACCACAGGTACAACGTGGAATTAATGATAATATATTGGCACTTGGTCTTTCGTGTGTGTGTGTGTGTGTGTGTGTGCGTGTGATTTTTGACGACTCGAAGGAAGCAAGAAGGAGGAAAGAATATTGCATGTGTAAAGAATGATTATTTGGCTCGGTGGTAAAATGGTTGCATACGCTCGAAAACTGCAGATGAGCTCGCCGGATCGTGAGATTTATCGGGACCCGGATGTCGTTCGAGCGGATGACAGAGCGGACGAGGTCGTTCGTACGGACACGGCCCGTAAGATGCTCTCGATATTCAGACAGATGGAGGAAAATGCGAGCAAGGAAGATATACCGGACGGGCCTAAACCACTGAAATGCTTTACTCCACCGCCCGAGGACAAATTTGCCAAGGCAACGGCTTCCGCCTCCGAGGACGAAGAGGAGGAAGAGGGCGAGGAGTCGGAGGAGGATGAGAGCGCCGAGGAGAGAGATCCAAATTATGTCAGAGCTTCCGACAAGGTAACTTATTGAAATATGATTCTTTCGAAATCGTAACAAACACGATAATCGAATGCTCGCATCATTGTGCTCGCGCGTCACAGGTGGAGGATGAATTTTTGAAACAAGCGAAAAACGCCGCGCGGGCAAAGACTCTGCGCGCTAAATTCGAACAATGGGAAACGAGCGATGGTAAAGTAGCGAGTCATCACGTAGCTGAGATGGATATGGCGCAGGGGAATGGTGATCAGGCGAGCATAGAATCGGCGAGCAGTCTCAGAGCTCGTTTCGAATCGTTGGGCTCGCAACCCACCGAGGCTCCGCGAGCCCAAAAAGTCAAAGTCAATAGATTTGTCGTGAGTAACTTTTCTCTCTTCTAACAATTTATTATTTAGTATACATGTTGTATTCCTGCATCAAAACTGTACTTGCACAAATATTCCCCGCTCTCGGACGACCTATCTCCTTCTTCCCGCCTCTCCTCGTTATACTATTGCGGCTTGTGTTTTTTTTATTATTGAGAAAATAATAGAGTTTTAACGACGACCCTCACCGCCTTCCCTCTTTTACTCCCGCAAATATTTCATGAAAAAGCTCATTATTAATATTTACGTTTTGCCAATGCGTTTGACCGTTTAATGTTGTTACATACCCGATCCGTTTGTAATATTATTTTTTATGTGCGTGTGCGTGTGTGTATATTTCTTTGTTCGTTACGTGGTTGTCCTTAATCTTTGACAAACAAAAAAAAAGAAGAAAAAAATCTGAAATCAGCGTCGAAGCATCGAATGAATTGACTTGTACGAAGCAGCAGCACGTGACACACGATGCCATTTAGCGAGCTTTATTGCGTTTCGTTTTCTAGCCGTTAATTAATTATTAACAAATTGAGTGCTCCACGATATTAGAGCGAGCTTTTTTTTCATTTATTTATTGCGATGGCATGAAATGCGTGAGTTTTTATTTATTTCTCGTTAATCGAGTCACCATGATGAGTGACTCTTTATTATTTATTATTGTTCATTCGTTGGTAATACACTTTGAGGCATTCAATGCACTTGTAACTATTGAGAAAAACTGTTTCATGTTGTTGAACGAAAATGTTGAACGATGGGGTAGAATTTTCGGCTGGTTCTCGTTGTTGTTGCGCGAACAGAGTCAACAAAAGTTGACACGAAAACAAATATTTCTCCACCAAATGAAACGGTATTTCTCATTACCGGTGCACATGCGCACGAATTTTCCTTCGTTTTTTTTCCATGTTTTGCTTCGAGACATGTTGTAATAGAAAGAAAATGAAAATGAAAAAAAAAACAAGGCAATAAAAGTAGTTAATCCATATGAAAATTACGCTTCTCGGGAGCAGTAAGACGTGCGGGGAAGAACGTGCGACAAGATTCGGCGGGGCGATTTCGGCGGAAAGCGGAGAAGAAATCAGCCACGAACGGGTGCTCGTGAGAGGGTTCGATCTAACCAAACGAACAAACAAAAAAACGAAACGAAATTGTGCAGCGGATGCGAGGGTTGAAACGAGGGAAAAGGAGTTCTCGTCATCGAGTGTCGCAACAAGTGTTGTTGTTGTTATTATTACTATTATTACTATTTTATTTGTAGTAGCATTACAACTATTATTGATACCGTGGCATTGAGTCATAGGAGAAGATTGAATTTTAGTATATTGTGTAATTCGCTATGGAAATGAGGTCGTATATGTAACGCGTCTACTAATTACACACCAAAGTGCAATATGTTATTTAACGAGAGAGAGGGAGAGGGAGAGGAAAAAATCCATAATTTCCGATTTAAAAAACATGTGTAAGATTTTTATTTCCGACGTAAGCTCGCGGGCTGAAAATCATTGAACAAGGTGCGAGACTCACGGGTGTTTCGCTGTAATAAAGATCAACAGAATGGTCTTCCACCGATGAAAAATTCTTCAACGTCTTTATTGCGTCCATACTCGTGCCAATTATCATATACCAAAGACGACGAGATCGAGCAACGAAAAATACTGAGGGGGCGGTTCGGTAACGAATCGAGCCTCGCGCGTCATTGAGTGTTTTTTTCATTTGCGCCTCAAGCTCGAGGTATCAATGAGGAAAAATGCTCCGCTCGTACGACTGCCGAGAGGAAAAAAAAAACATAAACACCGATGGCCAAAGATTTTTTTGTTTTTTCGTTTTTTTTTCAACGACCCTCGTTCGTACTTACCGATTTATATACGCGATTATATTAGTGCGAAATACGTTGAGCAAAAAATGAAGATGGACGGACGAATGTGAGAATTGCGGCGTAATGAAAGAGAAGAGAGCGCGCGCGGTTGGGGAAGCGGGAAGCATTGCATGCATTTCATATCACATATATTTTTCATAGGCTATATTCAATTATCGAGTAGATGCAACATAGCAGAAACAGGGTACAAAGTAAGGATTAAAGAAAAAAGCAAATAAATAATGCGGGGAAAAAGAATATCTCGCGCCAATCGACAATGAGAGAGAAAAATACATCGCGAATGAGCGGAGCGGAGTAGTACCTCTGCGATTTTCGTTTTATTGCATTTTTTTTTTTTTTTTAAATGTATCAAAACTTTGTTTCAACTGTTGAAAGGAGAAAAATTTGGAAACTTTTTTACACCAACTTTGAGATTCTGTCGAGATTGTGAAGGAAACAGGAGTCAAGGCACAAAATTGTGTGTCGAAATACACAAACAACTTCTTATTAAGATCGGGAGAATGAAGAAATTTTGGAAAAAAAAAATATCCCGGAAAATGTAATCTGTAAGAGAAATGTAACTTTTAGAATTAAGAGAACAGCAGAGCGGAATGAAACTTTGGCCAACTTTAATCGCGCGTGACAAGAAAAACATTGAGAGCCAACTTGAGATATTATACGGATCGATAACTCGTGCGACGATCGAGTTTGAAGTATTGAAAAATTTGAAGCAAAAGGGATAGCTTCTCGAGTGCAATTTAGACGCATTTTGTGTCAAAGCCTTGAATCATCTAGTGTGAAATGAAATTTTCTTTTTCTCGTTCAATCGTGAATATTTTTCCATTATTGAAAAAGCTCGAATAAGACTATAGCAGAGGAATAATAATCGACCGAACGACGATACGATCGAAATTTCAACGCCTAATATTATTGTCATTATGGTGAAGAATAGAAAATAAATCAATGTCGTCGTTTTTCATCCTTGCTGGGTCTTTCTTTCTGTACAACCCCCGCATTTTTCACCATTATCTCTATTTTACAACCGTCTGACATTTTCATTTGCCCGCGACGTTTCGATCTGTAGCGTTAATTTACGAAAAAAACCCAGCCCCGAACAATCGAAATGTTAATGATTATTTTGTTGTTGAATAAAACGTGAATACGTCTTGGCGAATAATTGAAATTACTGTTACTACGAAAAAAAAAAAAAGTATTCACCCTCGAGTAATAACAACGGTCAAATGCTAAAAGAAAGAAAAAAAAATTAACAAACCAAAAACTCCAGCCCCCACCCTGTCACTTGGAAATATCTTAACCAAATATTATCTTCCCGAAGGCAGCGTGAAAATAAATTTGAAAAAAAAAAAAGAAAAACATCAATTTCTAACGTTTAAATGGCAATGAAAATAGGAAATACAGACGATCTGTATGGACGTGTGCGAGAGCTGTCGGAAGAAGGTCTATCCTTTGGAAAAAGTCGAGACGAACAACAAGATCTTTCACAAACAGTGTTTCCGGTGTCTCCAGTGCAATTGTGTCCTCAGGTAAATATTCATGTCTTTATCATCAAACACTTTCTTCAAAACACTTTCTAGACAATAATATTGTTGTGGGCTGAGGAAAAATCGTTCAACCCAAATGAGAAAAGAAAAATATTTACGTTTTTCACATAAAATAACATTTCTTTAATGCAATTATTGTTTAAATTATAAACAGGATGGACACGTTTACTTTGAACAACGGGAAGCTGTACTGCATCCCTCACTTCAAGCAATTGTTTATCGCCCGAGGGAATTACGACGAGGGTTTTGGGGTCGATCCTCATAAAAACAAATGGACTACGACGAACAATACCAATGCAAATTCACCCCCAGCTGCAGCACCGATCGCCGTTTCGAACGGTAGACCAACGTCCGTGGCAAACCGAGTCTGATCTCCTCCCACCCCCCTCGCGCCCTTTCTATTCCTCTTTCTCATTCCCTTCAAATTTCTTTGTCCTTTGTATTCGAATTAATGCGGGAAAAGAGCCAAGAAATAAAAATCAACGCGAAATAAGTTAAGAAAATTGCTCAATACAGCAGCAGCCTGAAAAAGCTCGATGGGGATCCCTGATGGGCTCCCCGATGGCTCCGAGTGCCGCTACCGTGCGTCTCTCTTCATTAAACGCGTCGATATAGTATGCGACGAAAATGCAATTTCGTAGGCTGGATGGAACGATGATTTAGAACGAACGCGCGTCCGAACTATTTGTATTATTTTTTTATTTTACTCCCCTCCTCATCCTTCTTCTGCCCCCGCCCCCGCCCCCCCCCCCCTGGCTGTGCTAAACTCTGTGCATTTTACGATCAAATGTTCTTTTCGTCGGCCCCAGGTTAAATTTACTTTCGATCATTATTATACTCTTATTATCATTATTATTATTATTATTATTATTAAAATTGTTATCATTATGAAAATACGTTTGCAGGATTTTGCAAGAGAATCGAAGAGTATTTGAGCTCTAAAGTACATATATCTATATTTATATATATTTACGAAAAAATTGAATGGGTATTAGATTGTGAGGTGGTACAACGGAAGAGTGCGTCGTCGCATGCACGCATCGGGGCGCTAATGACCGCATCGGTGTAAATGCAAAAATTGCACGACGATCGTTCTTTTTTTAATTGAAAAAAAAAAAGAAAAAACAATTTTAATAAAAAAACATAGATTTCTATGAAAGTTTTTGAAATTGTAAAATTGCTAAATTCATAAATATTCGAAATTCGCGATTGCGAGGTTAAAACATTAGTCCAATCGCGTCTCATTAATTTATAACTTATAAATACGAATACCTATACGCGATACTGCGAGCATTGATAATAAAGAATGAAACGATTCAGTTTTGAAATTTGAATTTTTTCCTCGCGTCTCTCTCTCTCTCTCTGTCCCTTCCGGCTTCCGCGTTGCAATGTTAATTATTGTTAGGAATAATATAATATTAAAACTTGCTTATCCTCGCTTTTTTGCTAAGTTTACGAGCAAAGTTCAAATTTTAGGGCGAAATCATGATAGATATTTCGAGAGGAAAAAATAAACAGAACCGAATGAATTCAACAATGAAAAATAACCACGTCGTCGGATATCGTTATTTCTTTTGTTTTTTTCAACTTCCATTGTAAAATACACATTTTGTTGTTCCGAAGGGTTTCATCTTCCCCCAAGTAATACCATTGTCCGCTGAAGCTTCTAAATTTTTAATTTCCGACCACATGCAGCGATCGTTGATTGTAAAAGCGTCTGTATTTGTCAATATACGTATTTATCTCTTGTATAAATTTTCGTTGTTCATTTGAGAGAAAAAAACAATGCCAACAATTGTCCACGAAAACACGATGAATTACCTCCAACAATCGCAATTTCGTTCAATCGAAATATCCAAAATGTATGGAACATAGGGGAGACTCGCAGGTAAGCGCTGTACTTTTTGTTTTCAAACGAGTATCAAAAAATTCAAACGAGACGCAACAATTGTGATCACCACGGTTTTCAGTTTGGAAAAAATAAATGGCAATAATGGACATATTCTGAAAGTGATGGTTTACAGATGTTTTAATTCGAGTCGAAAGAAGGCGTCATCAAACGCTGACCTTTGTCAACTGCCGCATTTTTGTTCTTTTCTTTAAAACTTCTACACGTTTTAAAGACACTTGTTTGAATGAGAGATGGGACCGCGCGCATGGGCGTCAATACGTGCGTACAGGCACAAAATAGAGTGAGAGCTTGGCGGCTCGTTTCCTCGTTTCACACTCACGCGGTTATGTTATAACGTCGACGGTCGCCGAGCACACGACATTCATTGAGGTTAAATATGGTAGGCTGCAGCAGGATTCGCGGTACATTTAGAAATAAGAGTTTTACAAAAAGCAGGTGGTGCGTGGCCAGAACTTGACTCGGCTACAAAAAAAAGATGAATCTACCAAGACCAAATAAATCAATATAAATGATAAATAGTGCAAGTGTGTGAAATTTTTCATTGACAGATGGAAATTTGCGTGGACTCGATAGAATCGGCGAGGAATGCGATTTCGGGAGGTGCAAAACGTCTGGAAGTGTGCTCAGCGTTGTCCGAGGGTGGATTGACCCCGACGCCGGGTTTGATTAAATTCATCGGAGCAGGTCGTCGCGACGCTGGTATAAAAATCTATTCAATGATACGAGCAAGATCGGGCAATTTCGTTTACAGCCGTGACGAGATGAACGCGATGCTTTACGATCTGGAGATATTGAAGAATGAGGAGCATCAGGTGGACGGTTTTGTTTTTGGAGCGTTGAGACAAGACGGTAGTATTGACTCGGAGAATTGTCGACGAGTTATAACGGCGGCGAGACCGAAACCGGTTACTTTTCATCGCGCGTTCGACCAAGCGATTGATCCTTTCGAATCGATCGAGACGATAATCGATCTTGGCTTCGAGAGAATATTGACTTCGGGTCAACGTGACACGGCGATCGAAGGTATCGAGCTTATAAAAAAACTTGTCGACAGGGCGAAAGATCGGATCGTAATAATGCCAGGAAGTGGGATAACACCTACAAATATCGAAGCCATAAAGAGAGAAACGGGGGCTCGGGAGTTTCACGCGTCTGCCAAGGAACGCGTCGAGTTTCCCGGCAATCTCGCTCCCGCCAACAAAGTAACTATTGGCCGTACCGACCATCGTAACGGACACCACCTCATGATAACCAGCGAACGACTGGTCAAACGAATGGTCGACGTTATTCAAAATCCTTGACGAGATCCTTCATCGACTTTCAAACATTTATTAAATACATAATAAATATATAATTTTCTCGAATGATTTACTCCGCGCTTTCGAACTGTTCGGAGCTCCGAAAACTTGTGTGGAAATTTTCTCGTTATTGGGCTTTTTCCAATCACGCGCGCGTCTCTCCTTCTTCTTCTTCTTTTTCTATACAACGACGTACTTTAACCCGAAGCGATAAGGGCTTCACCAATTATGGAATGAATTAAAATGCGGTTACGAAGCAGGAGACACAAACAGCCGCGCATTTTTATTTATTTTTTTCCTTCGTCGCACAATACTCGAACAGTTTAAAGCGAATTGCAATCTCGAGAAGTCGCGAAGCTGATCCGCGCTAATTTTGATACAAGAAAAAAATGTGTACTTTGAATGGAAACGAGGTGTTGAATTTCGTTGAACTCAACGAAATAGCGTCCGCTAATGTAAGAGAGCGGAATAAACTTGACATTATTTTGCTTCCGCGTAGGCTAACACGGCGAGTGTTTATTTTTTTTTTTTTTAAACCTTGATTAAATACGTTCGGCATAATTTTCCCCCTAAAGTCGCGCGGAGATTGTTCAATAAATTGGTAGTGTGTATTCGAGTGTATTCAAAAATTCATTGAATGAATTATAATAGTACTTTTCATGAATAAAGAGTCGTTTCGAATAAGTTTCGAGCGCGAGCCAAACAACAAAAATAATGATATCCGCATGTAAGATTTTTGCCCAATCATAGCGGCGGACAATTGACCACCGCGCGCGGCCACGACTCGTGAAACTAATATTTTTCTATCGTGGCAAGCCGATCGCGTGATTAAAATAAAAGAGAAATGCTCGAATTTGCATGCACACGCTCGAACGCATCGCACGAGTCGACATATATTGCCTGCTATTTTGCGCATTATCAGTAATAAAAACACGCAAACAAAAAAACAATAATAAACAAAAATAGTACTTTTGCTTTGATTTTTTCACAAACTCAAGTCCCCGCGCTCTCCCGCATCTTATCAAACTTCATTTGTCTCATTGATGAATGTTCCAAAACATTTCCGCGCGCTTATCTCGATCCTCTTGATAATTATATCATTGAGGAAAAAGCTCAGCACTTTATCGCGAGCGTCTCGCGCCGCGCTCTTTCGAACGGGACGTTGTTTTATCGTATCGGAATTTTTTTCTATTTATTCACGATTCATCACATTTTCCTGTTTATGTTGTTCGAAACGGAAATGAAATGAATTATGTTAATCAGAATGGCGGTAGAATACTGTTCGCCACCGATGACTTTTTCGGGATTGCTGAAAATCTGCTCGAGGTAACTTTGACAATTTTCATGAGAATTTGAAGGGGATTGAAAAGTGGAGCAGGCGGAGGTGTAATATAATTGCGGTATATGCGATAGAACGAGGAACCGATATGGAAAGAAGATGTCTTTACGGAACACGGAAAGTGGATGGACGGTTGGGAAACGCGAAGAAAAAGACGAGCCGGACACGATTGGGCGATAATAGCTCTGGCTCAACGATCGATTGTTCAAGGATTTTGTATCGATACGGCCTATTTCACGGGAAATTATGCACCAAGATGTTCCATACAAGGAGTAGAATTTAACGGGAAAGGTTAAAACATTTGATTCTAAATAGGATTGCCTCGTTATTCTTGGAGTAATATAATTTTATCGATTGTCGCGTAGATGAAGAAATGTTTCCTCGAAGAAGCAGCGGTGCAATAGGTACTTCCGCGTCTGAAAGCAACCTCCAAATAGTGGAAGCTCTAAAAACCGAGGTAAAGAAACAATAAGTTGACGTCGGTATTACGACACCTAACCGCACCAGAATAGCGATAACGAGTTGGCCATTCGAATTTTTTGTACTTCATCCAAAGTCTACGAGGTTTATAAATTAAATTATGAAATGCGATTGAGAAAAAAAAAAAATCTTGTTTTTCCGGTAATCTTAATCGATGATGCATGATTTTTAATGAACTTTCACCGTTCGTCAAGCGTTGGGAAACTTTGGTACCGATGTCGGATCTGAAAGCCGGTTATCCGGAATCTCGAAAATCCTACTTTCGACCAAAAGAGTCCATCATTGACAAATCATGGACGCATTTGCGACTGAACATTTATCCGGACGGTGGAATCGCGAGGTTGAGGGTTTACGGTGTAGCTTCGCCCAATTGGAACGATCTAATGATATCGGGATCTCCGATCGATTTGATATCGATGAAAAATGGTGGAATTTGCGAGCATTACAGCAACGCGCATTACGGCCATCCGCGAAATTTGATTAAAGAAGGAAAACCAGCAAACATGGCTGATGGGTGGGAAACTGCTCGAAGATTGGATCGACCACCGGTCATAACGACCGACCATTTTGGAATTATTCAGGTTATTTTCATTTTTCAAGAAAATCTTTTTCTCTCAGTCATCAGTTGCATTTTTGTTGTTTTTGTTTTTTTTTTAAATCAGATGAGGGGGGAAGAGTGGGCAATTTTTAAGCTGGGTCACACGGGCAGCGTCGAAAGTATCGTTGTCGAAACGACGCATTTCAGAGGTAACTTTCCAGACAGCGTCAAGGTCGAAGCTGTTTTCAAGACTGGACGAAATCTCATCAGGGATCTCAATTGGATCACCGTGCTGCCATCGACGAAGGCAAGTTTTTTTCGTTTCTCTCTCTCTCTCTCTCTCTCTCTCTCTCTCATTGTATCAATCATCACATGCGTATGTGCTTGCATATTAATACGACAATGTATAATACCAACGTAAATATATGTATATATACTTATTTCAGCTTTCACCCGACAAAATTCACGTGTACACGAGAAACGATCTCGTCCATTCGAGCAGTAGCGGTCCATGGACTCATGTGAGAATTATCATGGCACCCGACGGCGGATTTTCACGATTAAAAGTATTTGGTTATGCGACGAAATCCTATTAAATCCAATATTATAGAATACATAATGTCTGCTAATAATCGATTTATCAATTGTACCATGATTTTCAATAATTTATTGTCTCTTGTATTTCTATGACAATAAAAACGACGATATCGACGATCTCGCGTATAATAATTATTCGGCATCGATAATATGCGTATACCCGAGCCTTTCTATAGTTTCATCAATTTTTGGTAGCATTCGAAGTTTCGCGTCTTGACGCTGCGTGGTAAATTGATCAGAGCGCGAAAAGCAAAGTGAGAGTATGAATTGTACGCGGCGATCATTGACTTTAAGTCGAGAAGCAAGAAAGGGAGTTTGGTGCGTTTAGCGACGTTTATCACGCGATGCATTCGCGAGTAGGGCGGCATTCAATTCCAACCCGATAAACCAAACTTATTCGCTCGCCCTAATTATTTATTCTTATCCGGCGAAAATTTTTTTTTCCTTAAACAATCACTAATTTTCCAACGGAATAAAATAAATGTATTAATTTTGCAATTTTGAGTTTTTTTACTCGTTGGGCTTCGGTATGGAAAGGTGCGGCGGCTTTCAATGAAATTGGTCATTGGTCCCGACGGATGAGTTCGAAGATTCTTCTTCCGATGATCGCGAGCACCGATGTGCACCTTGCGCGCCTCTTCCTTCTTCTCCCGACTCCCCGAGCGGTGTGCGTCACGCGCGATCGCGGCAAACACGGCAACGCACGAGACGTGCATGAGCTAGCTCGGAGCCTCGGAGAGAGCGCCGCAGGAATCGTAGTACGCCGTGGCCGTCGTACGACGAGCAGCATACGTCCATACGTATTTCTCCTCCAACCACAGCTCCCCCGTTGCTCAACACTACGCTCAACACCATCCTCGCGTTCCGTTCCTTCAGTTATTCAGTATGGGAACCACTTTCAGACGGTTCGGATGGTCAGTTTCCACTTCAACTCTCGTCACACTCTCAACCACTTTTCTTTCTACATTATTTCACACATTTTAACGTATCGGCGATAATACTAATAGTAATAATACGAGCCACGATGTTTCGGGAATAAAAACTCGTGACCGCAAGCACAACAGCGCGTTGTTCCTGTCTCGTGTTTAATAACTGTTGAGTGACCTATAAAACATATATTAATAACCTCGAAATCGCGTTTTCACGAATCCTCGCGCGACCCAACCACCTGCTTCGTATCTCAATACGCCAAAAACAATACAATAGAGAATCACGTTTCGGGTAAGCAGCCGGCAATTGAATTAGTTGCAATTATATTATCAAGGTTGAGCAGCAACCTTGTTTTCATTGCTCAACGGGCTCTCTTTTGTTCCAAAACTTGTCTCGCTGGCCCCACTCGCGCTCACGCGATTTACATTTTAAAAACTAGCTTTCATTCCTCGAATATCCAGTTGCCGAAAAAATTTCGTCTCAAATTTATAAACTCCTTCGAAGTGTATCACCAATAGCTGCTCAGCCGTCGTGTTTGCTGTATGTTTGCAATAAATATAGGTTTGATGACCTCTGTTTACGCGGTAGACAAGAAAAACATTGTTGGGCGGATCGTAGAAGGTAAATCGTTCCGTTCGTATTTATTTTCAACGTATGGTGCGATGAAATTTTTTTTTCGTCAAGGTCGATGTGCTCGGAGGAGGCTCGAAGCAACAGTAGGGGTTTGTTGTTACTCACGGGAGTCTATCTCTTCGGTTCGATCGTCAACAGTTTTTTTTTCTTCTTTTATTCCTCGACGCTGGCTCCGCTCGTCGATAAAATACATTGCAATTCATATTTTTCACAATTGCGATAAACATTTGCCAATTTTTGGACGATGAATTCCTATATGTAGCCGCTCATTAATTCAGAGATTCGTGTGTATTTTTATCGTGACTGAAGTACGTTGTATACACGCATAAATGTACACAATATTTCTATACAGGCGGGCGCGCGCGCACGCACGCCCGTTTATTAAAAACACGACTTTCACGAAAAGTACCAAAGTCCTTTCTCCAGAGACTGCATGGAATGCGATCCTTTGCAACAGCTTCGGGGAAACTTTGTCATCGATAATTTATAATCGCGTGCGGTCGAGCAACTTTTTTTCTTTTTTCAAATAAAATTTGTTGTTGTTTCCATGTTTCGTGGTGTGTATCGTTGGGAAACTTTGTTCTCCGTAGTTCGATTGGTCACGCGGACCGAGATGAGAATCCTAATTTACACGTAGCTCATAACTCTTGGAGCGCAATGTGGCCGTTGTCGTTAAGAATAATTGCTAACCAGTTCATGCACATCCTACCTAAATGTACGTATACAAACTCGTTCTTACAAAGACCATGCAGCAACGCGAAGCATCGACTGATGCAACGTTGCGCTCGTCCTCGCGTTCTTCAACATCGCCGCGCGGTGTAGTGCATAGTGCACGCGCGTACTTATTGCCTCATGAGAAAATATAAAATTCTCAAGACGAAATCGTGACTGGCACCAACATTAGCCGCCTCAATTTTCCATCCATCCATCCATCCTCCATACCGCGTATAACTTGAATTTTTTTAACAATCCTAACGTATGAATAATTCATACGATTTCGTTCGATTTTCGTTTCGACATTTGTAGCTATAACACGCACGACATTATCGCGTTAGTGATGGATTTTGTATTATCATAATGAGCTACCCTCGTAATGTGCTACACTCGTAAAATTGAAACGTCATCGACTCAACGCTTCGGTTGAAATTTCTGATGCGGCTCTTACTAATGGATTTTTACCTTTTTTTCCTTTTTTTACTACCTTGTTTTTCTTTACTTCTCGATCGATAACGACGCACCATCGGCATATTAACTTTTTCATATTTGATTTTTCAAACATTCCCCGTTCGTTCCAAACTTCACGATCGTTCAAGGTACGATCGACTTTTTAGTCCTCAGCATCAAGGACTCAGCATTATATTTTAAATGCATAATTATTTATGTAGCAAGTTCAATAAACTCTGCACATGCGGCTCGCTCGTGACGCGTAGAAAAGTTACGCCGCGCGCGGTAAACGAAAGAAAGAGAGAGTGCGCGCCTTCGCTGTGCGATGCGAATATATGCGTTTGTCGCGCGACCAGCAGATCAAATACACTTTCTAATAGCTTTTGCTCTCGGTCGGTGAATCTTTGTTCCGGCAATGACAACGAAAATATGACACGAATTTACTAGATATCACTACGAATCACTACGAATCTGCGAACTCGAAATTCGAAAATAAGTCAATTGTTAGTAGAAGACGCATATTTTAATTAGTATACTTCGTCGTTAATACTGGATTTTACGTTTCAATTATTTATTTTTCAGCTTTCAATACAAATTAACCCGCATTGCTGATAATTTGTTTTTTCTATTCCTCCGTCTATGTCAATCGCGCAGCTAGATTTGTGAACCGAGAAAACTAAAAATATCTCAAGGAAATCTGATGAAAATTTGTTCGTGAGATAATGTGCAATCGCTGAGCGAGTTGAAATACGCCCGGGATCGATCCAAGATCCATCAATTTTTTTTTTCTTCCCAACAATTGTGCGTGCGCGAGTGTGGAACCGACTACTGGAACTAAAACTATACGTCCGGGAATATTTAAGTCACCGGCAATGACGAGCACCAAGGACGATCCGCAGGCGGAAAGGATCCGAAAAATGTTCAGCTGGAGCAACGGACTTGCGAGGTAGGGCTCATATTTTTTCTTCGAATGAAATTCCCGTCTCAAGAATCCTTCTGAATGTTGAATTCATTCGTAAAAATGATATTTTTATGTCAGTTTCATTAACGCGACATGCGTAATTCATTGGCGTTTGCGATTTATTCCTCTTTTCACTCGCGGTTGAAAATAAAGCATTTTATATTCTTGAAGAAGAAAGAATTCCGAGGTAGCTCGCGCGTATACGAATTGCAATATATTTAAATATATGCACATGATTTTGTATCGCAATCATGAGAACCGAATAATTTCTGTTAAACTTGCCTCGAAAGATTGATTTGACAAGAAAAAACTTCTTTCATAAGGCAGACGCATGGATCGGGGTGAGTCGCCCCCGTCATTATATGGGACGACAATCGCTATATCAATGCGATATATCCAACCATCCGCGCTTCCGCGATCAGCGTCCATTCAAGCGGGCGGCCTTCACCTCCCGGTATATACGCACTCCGCGTTTTGCAGTTTTAGTAAACAAGGAGCGTCAAGCGTCAAGGAGCGTTGGTCTATTAACGAGATTTTCAAAGAAAAAATCTCGAGGGATTAAAAAAAAAAAAAAAAAAATAGAGAGCTCGCACACAGGTTCTACGTTCTACGTCGAGTGTTGATTTTTCAAGTTTGAGACTTCGAGGTCGCCCACACTTGGATACGGTCATACCAACCTACAAATTTGTACTCCAACGAGTGAAAAAAAAACTTGCGAGTGTGCGTCAATTTTCGCATGTTCCAAATTTTCCGAGCCGCACGTTCTAGTCGGGTTGGCTTTTTATTTAATTTTTTTTTCTCCGACCGGGGATCGACATAGCAGTTTTTCGTAATATAGTTTGTAAGAGTCGCAGTAGCGAGCTACCGTACGACGTCGTTTTTCGCGTTGCACATACAAAACAAGTCCGGAATTCTTGGGATGCTGTGCTAGTTTGGCGAGTTTAGATTCAAGTATTCGCCAGATCGCGCGCGCGCACAGCGACGTCGTTATTCTTTCATGGGTGCATGGTTTTCTTCCTCAGAATTTTAATCTATATGTTATGAGAATGTGATTCCGGATGAATTTAATCAATAAGGAAGGAAGGAAGGAAGGGCTATCACCGACTCGCGACTCTCATTAAATTCATGAAAGCCATCCGACCGTTGGGCTCTCGCGTTGACAATCCGAGGAACTGGGGAGTTATCGCGTAGTGAAAGGCGGCAACGCGCGTCGATTGATCTTTCGGTACGGACCAACGTCACGGATGATTTTTCGTGGACCAGAAAAAAACCAGTCTCGCAGAGGCAACGGTGAATGAGCGAGCGAGCGTATCTCTATAATGCTCGCGTCAACGTTGGCGATGCATCATACGAATACGCATCGTCGAGACACAAAAATAGTGTCCTGCTGTTTCCTCATAGAGTTTTATACACGCGATCAATGCGATGCTAAAAACTTTGATTTTTTTTAAATGCCTAATATGGGTCAATTATGGTTGGTTTTTTGGTTTGGAAATTCAAGCCCCGTAGCTCATTCTCGTTATTTCCATTATTTACATTTTTCAAATATCGTTGAATCTCTCAATTTGGACATTGAAAACATTGAGTTGTGCAGCTTGTAACCTAAATTTGATAAAAGATCTCGATGAGAATCGATTGTACCGACCATTGGTACTTTAATTGCCTATCTATCGTATCGTACGCGCTCTGCCGATCACCATCTTGCCGATCTTTGGCAAATCGGCCTGCCAGATGGCACCACCTGCCATCCTTCTTACCCTAGGATCGCCCATAATTGACGCAAGAAAATCAAAAAAACCCACTTATTATCGAGGAAAAGCCTTGAGCTACGAACCTGCGCGACTCGCGCGTCCTTCGATAATGAATTTAATTAAAGACTGAAAACACGACGAAAGCTTTCAATAAAAATTTTAATAAACTTTCGCCCGTAAAATGTAGAGTTTTTATCTTTTTTCATGCCTGCTGCTCCTAGAATCAACAATTTCTACGTCACACAGTTCTGCTGTGTGACGGAGAAAAAAATGTTATTTCTTAATCGCCCAATTGATTGCTTTTTTAATTGTAATTTCAATCAGAATTATTGCAGTGTTTTCCCAACGACGATATTTCCGGTACATAAGGAAATGAAAATTTACATATTTATTTCGACAAGTGCCTCTCTTTGGCTCGCGGTAAAAACGTGAGAATGATTTCTGTCTCCTAATACATTTAATATAAGACTCTCATCAATATTAATTTTCATTATCTGTATAATATACGCATCCGTGTTGATACGCGTAAACATACGCATTATATCCATGGACATTGAATTTTTGTGGTAGACCGAACAATTCTCGGGGCAAAAAAAAAACGCTGCAACGAAACCTTTGAACGGGTATATAACGATTGAACGCTACTTCCAAGCGCGTCTTGCCTTCGCGCGTCTATATTTATTTTATTTTTTTAATCAAATTAAATGAAATTCTATCGGTTATGAATATCCAATTATCCAATAATTATACGTTCCGCTCTGTTCGGGTCGGTTTGGTATATAACGTTTATTAATTCCATCGGGCCAAACAATTGTTCTATAGCAACCGCCGTACATAGAAAGAATAGTATAGATTTTTCGAACTAAGCAAGCCCTTGAAATAGCAGCTAGACCTCGGACTTGCCGCCTGTACCGTGTAGTGACGCGCGGCTCCACCAACTATCACGCTATACGGATATTCGATTTTTGTCCCTGACGTCGTAGGTACCTACCGCGCGGCGCGGCGTCTTTGCCCGCGGTCTTCCTCCAAACTTTACTTCATTCTTCGAAACAAAGGTTTCTTTTAAGTAGTCCAATTATCTTTTTCATACCACCCAGTCGCGCCAATTAACACCCATATTTTCGTAAGCCTCCAAAGTTTCCAAATCGAATGTTTGAGTTAAAAATTCACAGGATCGTATAATATTATTCGTTCGTCCGACGAGTCTCAAGCGCATGCACCTTCACCATGATTTTCCAAATGTTTCATATCGCCGCGTTAATGTTTTGAGAAATCGTCCGACGTATGGATCCGAGTTCTATTAGCGAACGAAAATTAGCAAAGAAATCTTTTTTATCTTCCAATGCAAATATTCGGCACAATTACCGCGCGACTAATTTATTACTAATGGATTATGAAAAATGATGATCCATGTACGATTGAATATTCACGGAGTCATGTCGCGCGCCCGAGCGCGTTTGCCTCAAGAACAAAGAAAACAAATTGGTTTTTTGCTTTATCCGACACACGATCCATCCGTCACGTTACATAGTACGCGTACGTCAATAACGTCAATGCGAGACGCATGCAATAATATGTATAATTATTCGTTCGTGTTGGTGAATTTTTTTCTCGCGGGGTACAACATTTGTCCAAAGATCAAAGTTATGCTAATTCATTTGAATACGGTCGTCATGAGTTTATTAAGATGAAATTAAAGTTTAATAAATGTTGAATGATTTAGTCCGCCTCGTGGTTATCAAGATTTTTCAAATTGTGTGCCAATTACTCGCAATTCTCGGCAGAGCGTGCTACTTTTGGTTAAAAAGCAGGGCTTATACAATAAATGACGCATCGATATATAAATCGAAACGAGATTCTGAACCCCATACGCAGCGGCGAATACACTTGGTTTTCCCAGTGGTTTTACGTAATCGCAACGCACCTTGCCAACAGCGCAGAGAATTAACGCCGCTTTCACGATCGTGGTGCCACCGCCTATTTCTATCCTCCTCCTCCCCCTTTCTTTCCATCATATAGCGGGCTTCGATTTTTAAAACAATAGAAAAGCACCGCGTTCTGATTTATCGATTCGATAAATCGATGAGCGGACGCGAGCAGATGAGACTTTCACTTTTATATGCACCGAAGCATGCCGCGAACGGGAGCTCCGGCAACACATTTTCCGGTAGACCTTGCCCGGTCCCAAAGAACCGCGCGTCTCGCGGTGGGCTAGATTCGACGGATAGACGCATGCACATACTTATTCGCTTCGACGAGGAGGAACATCAACCTTCAGAATTCTTATATTCTTCTCTTAATTAACGTATTTTTCCACTTCTCGCCTTGGGTTCAAAGCTCGCGCAACACTCGCGCGACCTTGGATCTTGAACATCCTATCGGATTCAACCGCGCGGATGAGTAATGGAAATTTCGCCGCGGATAATTTATATTTTTCATGTGATTTCATATATTCAAATATCCAATACCGAATAATTCATGCAAATAAGTCGCATCAAATTGTCCGTTAATTATATTAGTTTTAGCTATGAAGCGCTAAATCTCTGGAGTCTTTCCGCCGCGCGGTAGTCGTACACATCAGTTATCTCAAGATGGCCGAAAGTGCAAAATTCGACACAATAACTTTCTCCGGAATCGAATATTGCCGCGCGCGCGGCAGGATCGTCTCGTCTCGGACGAATCGACGAATGACTCGACAATAATAATCCAACCTCGTCCTCCCCCCGCATATACTTGGTAATTGTCGTTTCGTCGTTATGCATTACAAGAAAGTTATTTCATGCGAGCAGGCTACAATCACAAATTGTATAATGGCTTTTCTCTTCCATCGATTCTCCTTCGCATCCCCGCAACTATTGGACAGGATGAAATGTTTGTTTCGCTACTTCCAGCGTTTATATAATTGTCAACATTGTTATTATATTTATACCTGCTGCTGCCGCTGCGCCATTTTACTTGTAACGAGCCGCGCGTATATACGCATTTTTTCCCCTCTCCGAAACACATGACTTCTCTTCCCTGCCGAATGAGTAATCAAAAAATCCGCAAGTGGTTGAGAAAATTTTCAGTCAAACGGCGGTGATTATTCGTTCGATTCAATAAAACAAATGCTTTTTGAGAAAGATTCGCGGGGCTTAATTGGATTTGGGAATAAACTCGGAGATGAGCGCGGCTTTTGCATGATGTACGACAATTTGAACATATGCGCTCGCCGAGAGTCTCTGTTCTGCACGCTTGAAAACGTCATAACTTTACGGTTACGACAATTTCACCAAAAATCAATATCCTTCTTTACTCAATTTTCTTATCGCTCGAATCAACAATGCAGCTGCTTTCATACATTATACACTTGATCCGTGGCTTTCCAAAATATACCGTGCGAGTATATGGGATAGTTTTAGTCGCAATAGGTTCCGTTTGTAGCGCTTGAATAAACGAGCAGGACAAACAGTCTCGTGCAAATTCTATCTGCATGTACAAATATCTTTATCGTTGGTCCACAACTTTAATACGCACCTTGTATAAGTTTTTCTTTTTTTTTTTTTCACGGCGCCGTTCCCATTCATTTATAATATCCAGAAAATATAGAGAAAAAAATGATAGCATTCGAAATGTAATATTATATTTGAAATAATGACACGATTTAAGAAATAAGTATATCGTCGACGACGGCATCGAGTTTCTCTCTTCCGAAATTCTTATGTGTATTTGCGGTGACATAATATCGTCCCCATTAGAGTCGTTGGCGAGGAAAAATAAGAAGCGGGTCTGGGTTAGTAAGAGTAAGCCTCGAATTGGGTCAGCCAATGACCCAACGTGGACCGACCTAAAACAAAGAGCTACGGCAGGTCGTCAAATCTTTTTCGATATTTTCGCAACTCACGTATATATCGATATTGCGCGCCTTCGCGTATACATTATTTAATCGACTTTTTATTGTTACATCATTGGTCGTCGTAGTGCGCGTTTTCTGTAGTGGAATGTTTGGGTTTGTGCGTGTGTCGCTAATACTACTCTGTGTGAATTGCGCAATGACTCTGGGGAAAGTGCGCGGCGGCGGCGGCGGCGAAGAACGTCTTGACCACTGGGCGGCATGCGGCATGCGGCATGCGGCGCAGCGCGTTGCGCTCCGGCCACGTAGGTGACCCGAAACGTCGAAACGTGAACAGCGATCGAGTCCCGCGCTACCTCTTACCAACCGCCAAAATTACGAGATACCTATATTTATCGCTCCAATTCAACGTCGTGTACATTGATGTCCTCGCGTCGCGCGCGCGCGTGCTGCTGTCCATCATTTCTTCGTCGTAATCGAAAATCTCTCTTTTATACACCGCGCGCGCGACAACATTGGGAAAGGGCTGCTGTACGGGGAATCGAATGAATTTTGCAACATTTCTGCGTGCTAATTTTTCGTACGATTCCGAACCGAGCTGCGATCCGTAGAATAAATCTTTTAGCAGATTTATCCAATCCCTGTCCAATTCCTTCGCCTACAAAATTTACATTGAATTGTATCGTTGTTGCGTTGATTATTATTTGATGCGAGTCGCCCGAATTGAATCGAAGGTGAAAAAAAACGCAAGTTGCATTTGGTGAAATTGCAAAGGCGAGGAGCGAATCGGAAAAATGGTCGCAAGATATTTTGTAACCATCTCGATAACGATTGTGTCATCCGCGCTTAGTCAATCGAATAGTTGTCGTTAATGTGCGACGCGCGAGTCGGCCGAGTCTCGCGCGAACAACGATAAACGCAAAAAGACGATACAAGACAATGGGCGGCATGCATGCACGTGGCATATCGTCATATTATTCGAGTATATGCGCGCGCGTACTATTGCCACCGCGATATTGTTAATGCTATGAATTTATTTACGTATACGTATTCCGATGCACGCGCTCACGCATACAGATGTCAAAGTTACGCTAATAGGAAATCAATGAGATACACCAATTGCACGAGTCCTCCGCGTCTATACCTTTAAACTCGTTGAATTTCCGTTCATCGATAGATCATTATGTTTCCTACATTTTACAAGTCCGATTAGTAGTGCGCCTCCAATCTTTCGATATATATCTTACGAAAATGTAAACGATTTAAATAGGATAATGTAGTCGTTGTTTCGTTTCTACCGCATACCTGGAACGTGAAGCGAACGCAGCCCCGAGGCGGCTTCGATCGTCACAAGGGCAATCGTATATTTCGACTTTGTCATTAAGGAGAGACACGAGTTTGGCATTTCGACGACGCCGCCGTAATGTCATCCCCGAGATTATAAACGCAGCACGACGTTTGCATTCTTTATTTAAAAAATGTTCGATGCACCAAGTACCTATACTACTCAATTATTGTTGAGATAAAAAGAAATTTAGGAGCGTTCTAGCCAATTGACGCACATCACACTCGCGTATATTTTGCAAGGATCGAGTCAATCGCTCGAGCCCGGAATGACGCGTCGATTTTCCTTCACCTCGATAACCTCCGACAGAGAGAAAAAAACGCATACGTCCCGTCGCACTCGCGCACGCCGACCACAAGGACTGCGGTGACGATCAACGGAGGCGCCGATAAAAAACAAACAAACAAACAAAAAGTGCCTAATCGATTTTCAATTAAAATATGACTCCTCAAACTCAAAGTTTTTCATTGAATTGTTAGTCAAATATGTCGAAGGAAAAATAGAAGAAAATTGTGAATGAGCGAGTATTGTGATGATTGGACGATTTTTATTCCCAGCGCGTATTAGCAAAAAATGAATCGTAGGTCGTGCATAATCTCGTTATACTATCAGTATTTTATTCATTTTTCAACTTTTAAAACGACCCATATCTCTAAATTATCATTGCTTCGGCCCAATTATTTGGCCTTGCGATGCATATTTTTTTTTTTTTTTTTTCACTCTAAAATATTTATGCACGCGATGTAACCACTTTGTGCTTGGTTTTTCCTTCTCATATGTCCGTGCGTGCAATTTGCTCGCAACCCCCGAGTCAATTCTCCTCCGAGTTTGCTCATAGTTTTTACGAACGCACGCGGAGATTGAAAAATATTTGCGCGCGTGACGCGATACGCTATTTGCTACGAAAAATTGCTTTCCCAATTTGTTTGTCAGTCAAGATGACGAAATAAGTATGAAACTCTTTGCAAAGTCGCGGCGACCATGACTATGATGCTCACGAAGCTCAATCACGGTCAATGGAATCGTTGTCGCTCGAAAAAAGAATGTGTTGTCCATTATTTTTTCAGAAACGAAAAAAAAAAACGAATTAAATGAGAGAAAATCAAAGTAGTAGTATGTTTGTACTATAATATACGGTGTCGCTGAAAATCAGTTTAAATTTGTACGACCCAAAACTCTGCGGTTTCAAGATGATGACGACTGTGGCTTTCACTTTTACTTCGGGCTCCTCCTCTCCGCGACGTGGCTGTGTGTGTGTGTGTGTGTGTGCGAGTGTGTCTTGGGAACGTGGTTTACAAATGAAAAATAGAAGAAGAAAAAAGAAAATGCTATTGGTCGATCGAATTGGCGCAATCGAGCGCGTTTTGGTTTGCGATGCGGGCTTTATTTCCAATGATGCAGGAGGATAAAGAACAAGGCGGGAAAACGAGATGAGAGCGAAACTTCCCTTTCAATTTCTATTCATTATCAATAAGATTTCCTTACTTCCGTATGCGAGTAATAATCTTCTACGCTGCTTGGGGGAAGACTGCTTGGTTCGTCAATTGTTGGTTTTGTTTTTAAATATTTATTTGAAGCGTCGACGAAACGAAGAAATAGTAGTAGTGTTATAACAGGATGGAGTAACTAGGTATATAGTTATGAGCAAAAGTCTAAAGAGCGTGTGCGGTGTGCGGTGTGCGGTGTGCGGTGTGCGGTGAGCGGAGTGCGGTGTGCGAGGGAGCGAGAAAGAAATGGTGGAATGTCCAGCGAGAAGCGCGAGAAGGTGTAGAGAAGGACAACGACAAAGTCGCGTTCGTGGAGGTACTGGCGGTTGTGACTGGCGACTTGATTCGCGGTTCCATCAGTCTTGCGGCAGGACTCGAAAGTCGTGGAGGGTCCCTCGTGCGTGTTTTACCGTCGTTCGCCATCCGAGTGTTTCATCACATAGTCTTATCGTATTTTTCTTCAAAACTTTAAACTCCAAATAGAAATAACATCGCGGTGATATTCGTATTTGGACGACAATCGAGAGGTTATAAACGGTCATTGGCATTGCGATACACGAATAAAATAATATCAACGGGTCGTTGCGAAAATTTTGGTGTACCGCGATTATAAATAAGTCGATACTAACCGACAAAATCGAGAGGCATACACAAATAAATAAAATATTTTTCTAAATTTTTATTGTGGTGCGTGTACGTGTGCTGTGATTATATTGATAAAAATTCATTATATTAATGGTGCGACACGTCCCCTTCGATAAAAATAATAAACCAATCGTCGGTCCGACACAAGGGATTATTATAGATTTGGTTCAACACCAACAACAACGAACAGCGGAATAAGAATACTCGAGACGTTTGAGCGTTGAGAACTCGAGCAACAAAATCGCGGTACCGGCTTTGGTCCAATAATCGGTGCATCATCATCGCCGTCGTCGTCGTTTCTCGAGACGAAAGTTTTGTGGCAAACTACGATCGTCGAGTGTCTCGGTCCAACGGCCTTTGGGTACGATACTCGTGTAGGTTTTCATCATGATTATTATTATTATTATTATTATTATCATCATCATTATCGAGATGTATTTTTTTGCCTTGATCGAATTAACGCAATTACCGTCTGTACCCGTACCGCCGCGCGATCTCATATGCTAAACTTGCGTGTCTCGTCTCTCCCGAATGTCACATTGATTTGTAACGTGTAAAGAATCATCGTAGTCCAGAGGATAAGTTTTTTTTTTGTTGGTTAAAAGAAAGAAGCGGTGGAACGAGAGTTTGCGTTACTATTCTACGCTTGACCTACAAATCTCGCTTGGATATTTTTTTAATATGAGAAATAATATTCTCGTGGAACTGACGATTTTCAACGAGAAGGAAATGTCGGAGAGATTCGTTACTATAGGCTATTGTTGTTATAGAAACAGAGATCTCGGGCGTCTGGTTGAAACGAGCACAGGCACGAATTTGAGAATGAAAGTCGAACTGTGACTATGCACGCTCATCGATTTCCCAAACGCCGCGCCGCACTACATTACTTTTTATTACCACACCATTGGCCTACCACCTTTTTTTCTTTTCTTTTACTTTATCACTTTTTCCCAATTATTTACAAGCAGTTTAGATTTTCTTCAACAAAAAATTGTAATATTTAACAAAAATAAACCCATTTTCAACTTATTTCAACAAGTTTCGGTCATCCAAAACGCCCGGTCCTCCCCCCCCCCGTTCGGAATAAATCGGAATTATTGTCGAATTTGCTTGAGCGTACACTCGGAATATTAAAAGTTTCAACGAGGTCCCACGGCGGTACCATAATCAGCCAAGATATAGAGACCGCAAGGCATAAGCGCGCCGCGAGACCGCCGATCGATGAATCGATGCGAGCATCGAGGTATATACCACTGTCGGGAGGACCAGCAGCGCCGGCAGCTCACTTTGTTTCTCTTCGAATCACTCCCCACCCACCCACTGACCTCCGCCCTGGTCATATCTCGCACAGACACGATTGAGTTATCCCCCGGCCACTACAGCCACAAATCATGCCAATTGACAAATTACGCCTTACCAAAAATATATTTTCAAATACACGATCAATCGGTTCGAGCGTTGAGATACGCAAAGCTCAAATACGCGTGAAAGTCACGCGAGCAGAATTATTGAGAAGAAAAAAAAAAAGCAACAACAACAACATGAAAACACTAGGCAAAGGGATCAACAGTTTGAAAGGGAAAAAAAAAGTTGGTCCTACAGTGGAATATATGCGACAGCGCGATCACAACAACACTGTTTACATCACTGTCCGAGTTAACGAGCACAAGCACTTGCGGTTGGAGCGGAAGATGGGCACACATACACACTCGAGATACGCGCCATTCAATAAACAACAACGCTCTTTTTTCGTCCGATATGCCTGGCACAGAAAAAAAAACAACTTCGAGCGGTTCCCCGGAATTCGACGTATCGATCGAACGCATGAAAAAACACGAAAATAAACATTGCCCTTGGGATTGCTTGTTATTTGTTTGTGTTTGAAAAAATGTCTTAAGGTTCCACATTTTGATTGATGTGGGTTTTCCTTGGTTCTTTTCAAATCTTTTCGCTTTTTGTTTAATCGTGCGACAAAACAACAGGCATCCTTAAAAAATAAAACAAAGGAGCCCCCCACCGAAGAAATACACTTGACTTTCGAACCAAGAACGATTATGTCCAACTGTATTGAATATTTCCCCGCGCCAGGTGTACAATTCCATATATAAAAACAAATTGCGAGTCAACACCGATGACATATCTCGACTCAACCGCAACATTTTATTCCAACAACGTGCCAGTTTTTATCCTGTAATAAATTAGTAATCGCACGAAAGATTCGTATCAGTCGCATTTATACGTTTGAATGTTTTTTATTAGCTCGTGGCTAATTCTTATATTTTTCTTTTTTCGCCAATTCCCAAGCTCCCTTCGAGTGTACCTCCGGGTCTTGACCAAAAGATATCTCCTCAATTGTTTAAACTATGGAGACAAGGCAGCAACAGGGTGCACGCGCCAAGTTGCGGAGTGCTTCGCTCTGCTGTTACTTTTTTTTTTTTTTTTATCTACTTTCACTCAACTCACTCGTTCTTCCTCGTCTCTTTGCTCTTTTTCCGTCTTTTCTGCCTTTCTTTTTGTTTTGTTCTTGTTACCGCTGTCGTCACGCACCAATTCACGTCACCGCCGTGTGTAACATCGCGTACCATATCGTTCGATATTGAATCATATCGTATAAACCTGCAAGTGCGCGCGCTTTCCCACTTTTTCTCCAAATGAATGGATCAATCAAAACAACAACAATATAATAATACTAATGTCAAAGGAAATGGGTATGGACTCGGGTATGAAAATTAATGACGCGTTTTCTTGGCTATTAATTGACTAAAAGTCTCCTCTTTTGTTCGAAGAACATTGTGGTTAGCAAGAATAAGAATTTGAATTGACGCTTTTGAGAAGCGAGCGATAAATACGGATCGCGCGTAGAGGAAACAGGAGAGACAAAAAGCCGCAAAAACTTGGTAACTATCATTCGTGGAATATGGATGAAGTTTTTTGAGTTGCGATGTATTTCACGTTCGCCTTGAATGGAGGACATTATTTGCAGGTTCCTTAAAAACATTTCGTATGCAAGATTGATATTTTGTATATAGACGCGGCGGCGATGTCGCGGGACTGCTGAAACTTTTTTCCTTGTATACGCGCACGGTTATAGATATAGTACGAAATATACCTATTATAAGTAACACGCTCAAGTTATTCGTTGCCAAGGAGACTAAGAATTTAATAGCCGCAGTGTGCAAAGTACAAACCGGTTGCCACGCTACTTTCCTCCTCTAAAACCGGACGACGAACGCCTCTATGTACCAAGCAGATTTTGCCGTTTCCGACCGCGAGGGTCAAAGTCTTCACCGTCCTGGATACCGATTGCTATTTTTTTCCTTTTTTTTCCCCATACTCGATCGCCGCCGCCGCCGCCGCCACCGCCGACTTTGGATATGAGCAAAAAAATGTTCAATAGTATACGTTATGTAAATAGTAAAATTGGTGCTTCAAGATTGCTACTGTGGCGGGAGCGCGCGGGTGCGAATACGAGGCTCGTGACGGCTCGAGACCCAGGATCTCAAGAGCAATTTGCGCACGCCGCGGTGAAAGGTTCTCGCGCCGCGATTCTCCAACGGTTTTAACTGCTTTCGAGTATATAACTGCATAGCCCGAGAAAAAGAAAAGTTTATCCCATATTATTGCCAGGAAAACAATGATACGAAAGGGAGAAAGTGCATGATTTTCTTCTCTATTGGAGAATCAACGCCGGGGGCAATCATACATGTTGCTGAAAGAAAAATTTTAACCTGACCTTTTTACCATCGGAAGAAAAACAAACAAAGGCGCTGGTTCAGCAGTGCCGGCGTACAGCATATATTATACGACGGAGGAGGAAAAATGATGGCGGAAAAAAAAGATCTTGGCTCTTTGTAAGATATTTTTCTGATGTTTCTATGAATTTCGATATATCCGTGTGGACGATCTTGACCCCAAAAACAAAAGTGTGACACACATACGTCGGCAACGAGAGAGCGAGAGAGCGAGAGAGATCCGAGAGGAGGCTATAAAAAATTTAAATACGCGCTCATACAAGGGGGAAAAAAAAATCTTGTCGATCGTCCGCGCGAGTGTGGTCCGATCGAAGTGGGTCATTCTCGTTCGAGTGCCAAATATTACGCACGCGTTTCTCAAACATACCTCCTGTTCGATAATTGGCGCGAGTTCTGTTCGACGATCGAGTCGAGTCAGCGGAAAAAACGTGTCACGAGGATGAATCAAAATGAAAACTATTCGAAACAATACCCGTCGTTCGAAAAAAAAAAAAAAATGAATTAATTCGATCTTCTTTCGAATAATTTTTGTCGAAATTTTGGCAGATTTCTCGCGAATAATGAAATCGCGCTCATTCGATGTTTCTTGGGAGAGTCGTCGATACAAAACGAACAACCGGAAAGTCAACTCGAGTTATTCGGCCAACTGTAAATTGTGCACGTATTGCTTTTGGGCGTTATGGAATTTCCAGTAAAAATATTTTTGCTGATTATAGAAACGGTGTTTCAACCTTGCCCTCGATGAACCTCGTTTCATCATGCTCCAGAGTCTCGTTCCACCATCGCGAGTTAATGGAAACACTGGATTTTTATCAAGAACCATAATAAATAAATTGACACGTCGGAATTTGAAACGCGATTCGTGGCCCGCTGCTTCGTAACATCCCGCCCTTTTAGCTTTTATCTCGGGATTCGAAAACACATGGAAAATTATTAATTCGACGCGAAATGATGTTAATAATTTTAATTCCATCATCAAAATAGCCGCGTCCAATGTCACGCGACACATTTTTCCCAACGCTCTTAATTAGTCGGACTACGTTCAATTAACTTGATAAGACATATTTTTGGAATAATATGAACGATGATGCTACGACGTGCCATTATCGTCGTGTCGTGTTTCACGCACATCCATCAAACTCCATCGTAATAACGCGAAGGTACACTCCTTTTTTCATCGCGCGGACATCGCTGCATTTGCGCGAGCCTTTGCATGTAATTATCATCATAATTGTACATTTCATTTTATATCATTCTGGTATAATTCAAATACCTGGAAAGGAAAAAAAAAGCAATTTTTTATGTGACCACTTTCGATGTTTGAAAGGGACGCGCGGTGATTGGCCGAATGCCAACCGAGTTCGGTAATTCACCGATCGCTGTGTAAACCTGAGGCGCGTACCAAAAGATTGCTTCACAAATTCAGTAGAACGCGATTACGCACCGCGGCGGCTCAAGCATGATCGGAGCTCAGCCATCGGAATTCCAAGAAAGTGGCTACCCCGCGATCTAATATCACAGCACAGTCGCGGTTATTATCAATATCCTCGTGACGCGCGTACTCGCGGTCACGAGTTCACCAACGGTTACCAACGCAGTAGCAGACCGATCGACACCTCGGACACGAGTAAAAATCTTTAAACACCCGCGATCGGTTATTTTCTTTATTATTTTCTTTATGATTACAAGAGCGCAACGACAAACATTGGTCAACGCTGCTAGCATGCACGCGGGATTTACTCAATACTTATATATATTTGGTATTTGGTGGGACTGTCGAGCGAGCAGCAGGGAGCAAAAAAGAAAGCCAGCAGTCCCGGCTCTCGCTGCTGTACCGCGCGTACGGCAAAATCTATACGACGTATGGCTGGCTTACGTAACGCCGATACATCGTCGTCTCGCGCGAGCATTGGCTCTCGCAAAGCGTTATACGCCGTTCGATACGGAAAATTCGTTTTTCTTTCTTTTTTCACTCACTCATCGCACACTCAATAATACCTTTTTCCATTCACCCGCTCATCCGCATTAAATGTGTTTATTATCCTCGCGATATTGATTTCAGTGAAGTAGCCGTTAATTCGAATTCAACGAGCACGATGCAGAACGTCGAAGCGGGAATCGTCGAGGGTAATCCGATGACACCCGGGAGCGTTCTCGCAACACCGGGATTAAACAATGCGACATGGAATCGACAACAGGCCGTAAGCGTCAGACACGCATTCAAAACATACGGAAGCAGCAAAAATCCCAATCCCGTCATACAAAATCTTAGTATGACGGTTGCCAAAGGTTCCATGTAAGTTACACCTCCAATCGACTCTTATTAGCCCTCTTATTCATATTTACACTCGTATGAAAAGAGTATTTCAGCGAAATCGAGTCAAAGACGCGGGTACGCGAATATTGGCGGAAAGCGATGTAATTATATATTAATTTGTGAATTGCATACACAGCTATATATCCGAGTCGCGAACGATCGAAAGTAGGCCGAGCAGCCGTTCGGAGTCAGCAAGTCCGCTAATTTACCGTACAACTATTTCTCCTCCCAATATTAAACAAAAGAAATCAAACGATATATAGCTTCAATAATCGCAATGACATCGAACGCAATAATTATTAAGCATCGCGGTGACATTGCTGCATTATTTTGTTTTAAGCTCCATTTCTTCTACGTCTCCGTAGCGCGTGCAGCTCTTTATTCCTATATACACGAGTGAAAGGCAGTTTCGAATGAATTTTACGCTTATTTATATTATTTTTCTAGGCAAATATCGCTTGCGAGAAATAAGAAAACTTTTTCCTTGCTTCTTACAATTCAATTGTACCATATTGATTAGTCAAGTGAGAAGAAGAAGAATAATAATAATGCAATTAGGTACAGAGAGTGTGGGAAGGAGGGTTACTCGGTTAACTCGGTGACTAATGTGCATGAGAAAATACCAGCTTCCAGGTTCTTCTTCCTCGGTTTGGTCATTTACCGATGGTGCTATCGACTTGGATTACTTCCGGGTTATTATATATTGTTTTTATTATTTTCTCTCACGAGGTATATTGAACTCGTGTTTTCTCGAACCGCGCGCGCGTCGCCTGCTATTATCTCAATTACGATCGACGTTACATCACCGTGGAGTTGTGTTTTTGAAAATGCCAATCTCGCGCCTTCACTCTCATCCGATGTCCGATTAGACTTTTAGTGCTATTTAGACTCGCGTGTGTTTTTGTTTGGACGACAGATACGGTCTTCTCGGGGCAAGTGGATGTGGAAAAACGACTCTTTTATCTTGTATCGTCGGACGAAGACGTTTGAACTCGGGTGAAATATGGGTCCTCGGAGGCAAACCCGGAACCAAAGGATCCGGTGTACCGGGCAAACGAGTCGGTTATATGCCCCAGGAAATAGCTCTGTACGGGGAATTCACGATTCGCGAAACGATGATGTATTTTGGATGGATTTTTGGTATGTGCACCGCAGAGATCGTCGAGAGGCTCAGGTTTCTACTACAATTTTTGGATCTTCCGTCCCAGAATCGAATGGTGAAGAATCTGAGGCAAGTGCAATGCTGATGCATCATCTTATTCATTGCATTCGCATTTTTTTCATGAAATATCTAATGATTATTTGGGGATTGGTTGCAGCGGTGGACAGCAAAGACGCGTGTCCTTCGCGGTTGCTCTGATGCACGATCCGGAACTATTGATCCTTGACGAGCCCACGGTCGGTGTCGATCCTCTTCTGAGGCAAAGGTCAGTTGCATAATTCTACAATATAGATACAATTTGTATCGGAATAATTCGCGAGAGGATCAAAGTCTCTCGCAAACTCGAGTATCAAGAATGCATATTATATGTTGCGTGCATGCTCCGCGCGTCTCCGTCACAATAATCGCGGCTGCTACGAGGACGAAAAAAAAACTAGTCGCGTCGCCGCCGCAGCATCTTTTCGCCACCGAAACGCATGCCGCGATCACCAAGAGTTTTTCAACTTTGTGAGATATTATAGAGGCGGCCGCGGCTGGTTCAAAGGTCAAGGAGCTCATAGTCTCGTCATTGATGAGAAGATGCATAAGAATAGACGACGTGCGCAACAAAAAATCTCACCTCGTCGCGAGATCGCGCAAATATCTGTGATAAATAAAACATGAGATCGTAAGTGAGCGACGAGATCGCGTTTCTTGGCAAATAGCGCGCCGCGTGTATCAATGACAGCAACAAAAAATCCACCGCTAGTCATTTTTTCCAATTTTGTATTGGACGCTTCAAGGACTAACGCATTTTTAAACGAGTTCCGATGCAAATATTTTATGGATATAATGATGCAACTAACATATTTCATGCTCAACTTGTTATTATTCAAAGCGCCATTCGCGTTTGTCACAAAGATACTCTCAAAACAATCCACATTTTTATCCACAATTTCTGTTCCAGCATCTGGAATCACTTGGTTCAAATAACGAAGGATGGAAATAAAACTGTAATTATAACGACGCATTACATCGAAGAGGCTCGTCAAGCGCACACCGTGAGTTACCACCGCACACACCACATCGCTACTCGTCTTTATTTTTTCTTTTCTTTGCTTTATGGAGAGAGGGTCGCGAGGTCCCGACCGACAATAATAATTCCTCGTATTGCAATAATCTCAACGCGCCCGAACACAATCGCGCGCCTCTTTCTTTCTCGTTAATCGCGCTTCAACTTTATTTATGATATGCGAATCGAATACAATCATCAACAATTACAGCGACCAGTCTTCGTGACATACGAGCTCTTTTTTGTCCTCCCGCAGGTGCAAACGCGCATCGATCAATTCCAATTCTTCGCACTGTACGACGCGAAAGGTCGCGAGACGCGCGTACAAAAAAATCCTCGCCCATCGCAATCTGCATTTTTTCTTGCTTCACATACTTTGATCGTCGTTCCCTCATTCGCTCGACGCGACGGGGGGAATTGGGAATATTCAATTTGAGATAAGCAACGCGACGCGGATGGAATGCAACAAAATATTGAATTTTCAAAAGTTTTAACATAGGAACTTGTCTGAAAAATAGTTATACGATGACGCATTCGCGCGATATTCGTATTCCACGATAAACGCATGATTTTACGTATATACGTAGGTATAAATGTTGATATGTTCGATTTTTGAAGATCGGCTTGATGAGGAGCGGTAGACTTTTGGCTGAGGAATCGCCGAGGGCTCTTTTAACAATGTACAATTGTCCGTCGTTGGAGGACGTTTTTTTGAAATTATCGAGAAAACAAGGACAGTACAATCAACCAACCACCGAATTAAACATCTCCAACAACATAAGTTTGGTAAGCGGATTCATTAATCAATCTTGTCACCGCGCGCCTACATTATTAATAACAATTTATTTGCTTTTCTTTTGTAACGCAGGCTTCCTTGAATTGGGGCAAGAAGGACGAACCTGTTTACGTAACCGAAGAATCCGGCGTGGTCGGACTGAATTTTCATCAGAGCAAAGAAGTCTTGATCCACGACACGACCAACGGGGTTGGCAGTCATTATGACGTGAGATTATTATCATCATCATCAATTTAGCCGCGAAAATGACTCTCTGCTTTTGAATAAATGAAAAAATTGATAAATTTTGTACGCAGCTTAATGGTAAACCATTGCCCGGCACAAAAGGTGATTCGACCGTGGAATGTGACGATTGTAATTTCGCCGATTGTCTTTACAATTTGACGAGCGTTGGAAAAATCAAAGCACTGTTGCAAAAAAACTTTCTTCGTATGTGGAGAAACGTGGGGTACGTGCGAAAATAATAACGAAATCGCCTCTTAAAATAGTACATATTGAACTTGGTACAACTTGAAATTTGTTTTTACAGCGTGATGCTGTTTATATTCGCTCTGCCGGTGATGCAGGTAATCCTCTTTTGTCTGGCTATCGGGAGAGATCCAACGGGCCTCAAATTGGCGATAGTCAATCACGAAATGGTCTGGGAAAACAAATCTTGTCCCGTCTCCGAGGAATGTAGTTTGACGAATCTCAGTTGTCGTTATTTAAAATTTCTCGATAACGAAACAATGATAAAGGTGAGTTTGCATTTTTCGACAATTCCAACCACCATGTTTCGCACGTTAAAAAGGAATAAAAATGACAAAAACTCGATGTTTCGCGATGAATACAGGAATATTATGAGGATCCGGAATCGGCGATGGAAGCAGTGCGGCGGGGTCAAGCCTGGGGCACTTTGTTCTTTACGGAAAATTTTACAGACGCTTTGGTAGCTCGTATGATGCTCGGACGCGATGCCGATGAGGAAACTCTCGATCAGAGTGAAATAAGAGTATGGCTCGACATGTCGAGTAAGCTGCTTCCACATATCTATCCACATTCCGATTTTTTTCAATCATTTTACGATTCGATCATTTTATATCGATGATTTTTCCGCTTTCAGACCAACAAATAGGCTTGATGCTCGCACGAAATCTCCAATACTCTTACCGAGACTTTGCGAAAGATTTTCTATCGGCGTGTCACCAAAATACGAAACTCGCTGATGTCCCGATTCAATTCAAAGATCCAATTTATGGATCTAACGAACCGAGCTTCACGGACTTTGTAGCGCCCGGAGTCATTCTAACGTGAGAATACTTGTTACAACGTAGAATATAACAATATTCCAATGGGCAAATGAGAAAAAAATTGTGTGATTTTTTCAGAATCGTATTTTTCCTGGCGGTAGCTCTGACCTCATCGGCATTGATAATCGAAAGAATGGAAGGACTTTTGGACCGAAGCTGGGTCGCCGGTGTCTCGCCCGGTGAAATTTTGTTCTCCCATGTTGTTACGCAATTTGTCGTTATGTGCGGACAAACGACCCTCGTACTCGTATTCATGATTCTTGTTTTCGGCGTCGAGTGCAAGGGTGACATTGGCTGGGTCATTATTCTCACTATACTACAGGGACTCTGCGGCATGTGTTTCGGTTAGTTATTTTCCTCTCTCTCTCTCTCTCTCTCTCTCTCTCTCTTCCAATCAATTTTTTCAATGATGGCTTTTTTTTTTTTTGCTTTTTGGGGAAAAAATGGATGCATCGACGGACTCTTGAACGTTGGATTCTTGCGAATCTTGCACGATGAGTTATTAATATCCCGATAGCGCGCGATTATTCTCGCACCGTTTCCACTCGAATACGTTGTTTATCTCGTCCAACGAGAAGGATTTAATCGAACGATAATTATATAAGCCGCGAAAAAATAGATTCAATCGTATAGATGAAGAACGACTCGATCATCTCAACTTTAAATATTTTTCATCCTTCTTTTTACTTATTTACAGGTTTCGTAATTTCGGCAATTTGCGAACTCGAGAGGAATGCGATACAACTGGCGCTCGGCAGCTTCTATCCGACCCTATTACTAAGCGGTAAATATTCAAATCATTTATCAATCTTTTTATTATTTTAATTATCACTTCATTTAGTTTATCAATAAATATCCAATAGTTTATTTCGAATTTTCGTAATAATTGAAACAGAAGATTCTAGTTTTGTACGACCAAAATGAAAAGAGTACAATCTCAACAGAGCCATTTACATAATGACTTGTTATAAAGATTAGCATCCAGCCTCAAAATAATCTTAAAGATAAGAAACAATTCGGGTAACATTAGCGAGTAGTTTTTCGAGAAATAAGCCTCGTAGACAGCGAGATTAAAAAACGTTTGTTCATTAAATTATGCTGAAAGAGATGCGTCTTAAAGAAGAAAGCTTTTTTTTGATAGAAGCATTACAGGGTGAGATGAAAAATTTGAAAAATGATATAAAATTGGTAGCCGGGGTCGAAAGAAGGGTGAAAATGAGAAAAGGTAGCCAATTTGGTGCGGAATGTCGTCCCATGTATAGAGAATATGTGTATTATATAAAAAATGTATAAGCGCACATACTCGCAATGAAATGTAAATATTAATTGGCGGACTTTCACTTTTGCTCCGCCATGGAACTACGAGAGCGAGGTCATCACCTCGATATATCAACGAATTTCATCTCTTAATCATTTATTCCATGAAATATAAAACATACACGTGGATGGATCTATAGGATCGATGTAGCGAGCCATGAGAAAGTAGTGAATAATCCAAAGTATTTCATAATAAAGTTAGTGAGAGGCGCAAAGACACAAGAGTGTTATTACGAATGAGGAGAGTCAAAAATTTGAGCCGTTCTCCGCTGTAAAAATAGCGCGAGCTCCGACTGACCGTACGAAATTGGATGATATTGCAGGTGTAATATGGCCAGTAGAAGGAATGCCAACGGTCTTACGATACGTGTCCCAGGGGCTTCCGTTAACGATGGCGACAACGTCATTGCGCTCGATGCTGACTCGAGGCTGGTCGATCACGGAACCGGATGTCTACAACGGTTTCATCTCAACGATCGTTTGGATCGTCGTTTTTCTCACGATAAGCATGCTCGTTCTCAAATTTAAACGGGGATAATACGCTATTTAACCAACGACGTTATATATAGTCAGAAAGCAAGAGCAGTCTTCGAGGGCGCGATGCTCCTTCGCTAGCTAGCTCGCTGTACGTATGCGCCGCCGCCGTCTCCTTCCTTTCTGTCTATGTTATATTATTGTCTTTCGCGTGTACAGTATTTAGAATATATAGCGACGAATGTCTTTGTCTAACGTCTGTGTGTGTGTGTGTGTGTGTATGTGTGTGCGTGCGTCCGAGTGCGTGTGTGTGTGTGTGTGTGCGTGGAGCATGTGAAACGAAAGCAAAAGAAAAAAGATGAAAGAACGGCGGGCAAAAGGTTCGGTGTAACGATGGAAATGGTGAACCCCGCCGCCCAAAACCACCATCGTCGAACCGTCCTTGCGTCAATAATATATTTTTTTTTCAATGTCCAACTTCGAAGACATTGATCATCCGCTACAGTGATGTGAGAAAAAAAAAAAAAACAATCAAATGTACGTATTTTTCTACTCCGTCCGCGATGTTTGCGATCAAGTACGCGATAGAATTTTCTTAACTTTTTTATACATCTTTATACTTATTTTCCAAAGAGAATATTAAACGATGCGGACGCATTCGGGTTTCAATTTAGCCACCATGGAAATTCTTATTCGGAATGATATTATCCTCAAGATGTTCGTAATCGCGTATAATTACGTACAAACTACGAAGGAATTATACAACTCGCGACGAAGCTCAATCGAATGCAAATCGTACCACATCGCTCACAATAACTACCTTCATTATTGCCAATTACGATGTCTTGACCGAATTAATTGGACTTTAAGCGTAGCTCCGTTTTATATCCCATTTCAAAGTCGCTTCTTACACCGATCGTCTATTTACTTTTTATTTCTTCAACTTGAGCGACGTCTACTCCAATGAATTTGAACGACCAAATTTATGTAAACGCACGAAATAAAAGACCAAATACTACTTGGGTTCGAACGAAAAATCCGTCCACAATTATTACAAGCGTTGTCGTCAATGACAACTGCAACGAAACAACGATGCGATCGAGATATGTCGCGCGGATATTTGGTCAAACATTGTTTATTCATTTTCCCTTCCTCCCTTCCTCCCTTCCTCCCTCCCTCCGTATGCCGTAGTCTTTTCTAAGTGTTGTTCGTAGCGCTTAATACAAATTTATATGTGAAATGAGAAAACGAAAAAATGTGCAAAATACCAAAAGGTGTATGGTTGAAAGAAAACAAAAAAAACACACTATTTTTCCATTGTAATCGGTCGTGTATTTGTGTTTGTTGGCGTTATTATTTTTCTGTATAATTAAGATGTTAGGTAATAGCTGATGGTTATAGCTGTAGAACAATTGTACTTGCCCATGACTCGAGTCTATGTTTTATTTAACTTTTCAATAATAACAAAAGTATGAAAGAAAAAAAGTGCCACTACGATACGTCGTAGTAGTTACGTTTGAAAATATAATTCACCTTTTTGCATTCGGCAACGTTATTTCAGCAAATTGTTTTGTACTTTTCGTCGTCCGCGAACCATTCTGCGTTTTCCATCACGACGTTCTTCCAATATTCTAAAAATACGAAAAAATATATAAATATATATTAACATTTTTATTGATCTGATGGAAATATAATGATATTCGCGTACCTGTTAAGCTTTTTATTGATTCGCCGCTTCCTCCATATTCTTGGGGTAATATGTGATCCGGTATTGTTTGAAAAAAATTCGTATCGGTACGGGGCTGTACGTACAATCTCGAGCGCATTTTTTTCGACATGAAATATCGAAAGACGTTGAGAACTACGCTTACGTAGATCGGTGCGTTGACAAAATTCATTGATTCTATTCTTAGCGGATAGCACGATTGCCAAGAGTGTACCAGTCGTTGTACAACGCCTGGAGTCATTTGTAGACCGTGGCCGAGAGTTACGCCATTCATATCAAATATTGCTTTTACCCCGTGTATCGATACACTCTCGTTGTCTCGCGTCGCTACGTCCAGAACCATTTTTCCCGCCTATAATGCCCATCCAAACAATCGCATTATTCTCATTCCAAAAGCTCTCAACGACACAAATAAAAAAAAATAATGGCGAAAGCGAGCGTTGGCGAATCGACGATAGATAGTGTGCGCGCGCGCGCGCTCGCGCGCGTTTTGCCAGATAGCGAAATACAAAACTTGATAACATTACCTTCAATACGTCCGCTTGCTTGTGCTTATTTGGATCGTGAACGCATGTTCGCGCTATAATTATCATTTTGCCATCCTCGTCCAACTCTCGCAATGGTAAAAAGACGCTTGTCCGCGTACAATAAATAAGCAAAATTAACTTTTTTTCGTATACTAAATTCGAGAAAAGTCGCGCGGGAGGCGATTTCATCTCGCAGAGGCATGAAAATTTCACAGAAAATAAATTCGAGCTTGTTTGCCAATAAAGCCAATAAAGCCAATAAAAGGATTACTTTTATTTGAAAAAGGATTGAAAAATAAAAGTTGTTGAAAGAAAAATAATTGGCGATCGATTAAACTGCATCGAATCGAATGCGTGCATTTGATGATCAAATTACCCCATATCGAACAATTCCTGGAGCTCTGGCAAGCTGGGATTTCGATTTGCGTACCATTCTGGCAACGAGGCTCTCTGTTTGTAATAATTTTTCATTTTTTTCTTCGTCTTTCCAATGTCGAATTTGCATGCACGCAAAAATCTAAGTATTGAAAAATCATCTGTTGAAAAGTTTAACAAACCACTTAATAGCTCTTCAAATGAATTCATAACAATTAGTATATAATAACAAATTTTCCAAATCTCTACCATCTGCAATTACAAGGAAATATTGTATCGATCATGCAATTTTTAGTAATTACCGGTTCGCGCGTGCAAATTTTCTTTGCCAATAATCCACCGCCGTATTTCGTCGATAGAATTTTGCCGCACTTGATCATTTTCGTTCAAGTGACTGGCGGCATATTGTTTTTCACTTTCCGACAGTTGACAAACGTACTCGCCAGTATTATCCATAATTTACACCAATACCGATAAATCTTATTGTCAACACAAATATATAGATGTAAGAAAATATGGAAGGTGCGCGAGTCCGCCACTTTTCTCGGAATGCACTACGTTTACCAACGATTCGTAGACAGTCAATAACAAGCAAAAAAACAACAGTTGTTCGTAACTCAACGTCGTGAATGCTACTGCGAGCTCCGACGATATGCGACTATGCGACTACAGAAATTTCCACACTTCGCAATTTCGTATTTATTTCATACTGGTTTTTTTATCGACGCAGCATCACTTCGTGCATATTTTATTGATGCCCGAGCGCCTTTTAGAGCGCCTTGTGTGCACAATACATAAACAAGCGGTCAAGCATCACCACATAACACGGCAACGATCCTTGATGCAACGGATCGAAGTGGTGGTGGTGGTGGTGGAGGCTAGTGGCGGCGTGGTGGTGGTACCGGTGGCCAGGCCAGCTAGCCCACGGTGTTTTCTCGACACCGTTCAACACACCACCGGAACTCTACCGGAATACCGCCAACACTATTTCAAAAGTGTACCAACTCTCAACCGCAAACGGCCCAAATTCGACTATGTTGATTTTTTTTAACTTATATCTTGGGGGTGGGGGGGGGGGGGGGGGTGAGTACGGCTCATCGGATGTAGCTGGAGAAAATACCTCAAATCCACCGAACCATGAGCTATTTATCAATTCGTCACCGTACGTCAAAGGTCAACCGAAGGTCATTATTACTAGCCCACGAATTCGATAAGTTTTAGGGCTAACGTTAAAAGCACACGTGAAGCTTCCACACGCGTTTAATTATAATTTGAAAATTACTTACCGCGCGGCGGATGACGGGAAAAAGTCCGAGTTGGGAAGACGCGCAAATTTCGATACGTTCCTGCGCATTATGAACCCTTTTTCTCAAAAGATGCATCAAGAATATCCGCGAAAAGCCCGTATCGCTTTTTGGTTGTCTCTCTCGCACTCGCGGAACTGATAGAACGTCTTGACATCTCAATACCTTGAGGCCGGGGGCAACTCGACTTTATTTGGAACTGCCTGTCGTGGTAGAAAGTGTAATTTTTTTCTTCAAAAATATTTCATGTACCAACTGTCGGTATTTCGATCGCAATGGTCAAATGACCGGGTTGGAGTAACATGAATTCCGTTCCACGGTAATTTTCAACTCATTGTTAATACATATCTGCGAAAAGATATTAATTGCCAAGACAATAATAAAGTGTTGCGGTTATATCGGTCGCTCACCGACGAAAGGAAAACTTGATAGAGGTAACAACAAAAAAAAAGGTGGCTACCCCCCCCATCGTCCGTTCGTTCTTCCACCCAACAACGACCTAACTGTTACACCTCTCGGAATTTCACAAGTTGCCAACTGCGAAATATGCGAAACGATGTTTTTTTTTTTGTCAAACTGCCGAAATGATCATCAAGAAGCAACCAGCAGCAGCTCGGTTCTTGGCTTTGTCAGAAAAAAATTCAATATACCTAGATTCTAAATACTAATATTATACAAATGAAATTAACGGTAGTATTTAAAGTTAAAATTAGCATATCAATTGAATCGGTTGGATTTTATAACAATCATTGTCACTCGTCGCAAAGGATTTGCTGATAGTTTCCAAAATATTTATTCTCAGGTATCGTACATATGCCAATTCGTAAATTAAAATAAGAGACAAACGCGGCGATACACACGCTCGTCTCACACTTTTGTTTCCTTGTGTGTTTTGTACCGATATTGTGACAACGTTACATGTCCAAAGTACATGTACGCCCGTTGGTGCAACGTTATTCTCTTGTCAATGTAACGAAAAAATGGCGGGCAATGGACAAACTTTTCTTTTTCCCTCGCACACTTATTTTCAATATACATTAGCATGTTATTTAAATATATAACCTTTAACGCTTGATCGACGGAGCATCACAATTGCATCGGTCGATCGCGACTGCACGGTGCGCTATTGATCCATCTAAAAATGCTTCAATTGTTGTTGTCTCTTTTTTTTCTTCATCGAGTGTTTATTCGGAAAATGTCATTCGGAAATCATTCAAATTAATACCAATATTTTTCATATCCACGTGGAAAAACAAGCTATAATTCCCAGAATAATTTTATTTGCTCATAAATCATTTTTCATCGCGACAATCCGCTCGAAAGTGATAAAAAGTTTGTCCATGAACGGAGAAAAAGATGTTGAACCGGGGGATTTTCCTAAAAACATACCCTATTTATTCTTTAACGTTTTTCCGTTCATTATATTTTTAAGCAAAGTAGATGCGTTTACGCTTATTATTTTTTTCAGATACAAAAATGTTGATTCAATAATAGCTCGATCGAAACGCCCGTCGGAATGTCCGAGGAAGGCGGATCTCACGCGACGTACGGTCTGGAAGGTGGCGGACGCGTTGTAAGAATTGAGACTGGTACAACGATAACGGACATACCGGAACTACATAGAAGCTTGGAGGAGACCTTGAGAAGATTGAGCACTAATTTCATGCCGCAGCGCCAAACTAGCGAGTCCAACAATGGTTAAAAAAACATTATTTTAAACATCAATCGAACGAGAACGTATTGGCATCTTTCAAGTTCGTTTTTCCCTATGGAAAACTGTGCGTTCTAATGCCGCAGAAATTGAAAACAAATGTTGAATGAAAATGAGGAATTAGGGTTTTTCTCTTTCTTGGTGAATTGGTGAAAAAGAATTTTCGTAATTGCGGAGTTTGCAAATTGGATGAAATAAAAGTTTGAACGTTACAGAAATGTCGGATACTCAAGCGGCAACGATATCCTCCGAGGAAACACCGTCGAACGTGTGGGATCAAGAATTGTCGGTTGACGTGACCGACGGTGCACTATCGCCGAGTCAAACGACTCCCAGCGCACCGACCTTGAGTTCGGACGACGAGTAAGAGAGTACAACAATATCAATTTTCAATGAGATAGGCAAAAAAAAAAACTTTTTTTTCCGTCAATATTTCAAAAATCGTAAAATAAAATGGGCGTATCTCTTTGAAATATCGTAGCGGTGGTTAAATACGAAATTGATATTGTCACTTGAATCTAGCAAAAGATATTGCTGGGTTTGTTTCGCAACGGACGAAGACGATGCGACGGCGTCCTGGGTGAAGCCTTGCCACTGTCGAGGTACTACGAAATGGGTACATCAGGGTTGCATACAACGTTGGGTCGACGAGAAACAAAAAGGTCGGGCCGGGGCTCATGTCGCCTGTCCTCAATGCAACACGGAATATATAATCGTTTATCCGGACATGGGTACGTTGAGATGGTTGTTGTGAAGATGCGGCTGCCGGAATAATGAAAATCGAGTTATCGAGTTATCGAGGAATATTGTTTTCAGGTCCCCTGGTGGTTATATTAGACACGATAGACGGTGTTATATTTCGAGTCTGTCCTTTTATAGCAGCTGGAATAGTAGTGGGATCGATTTATTGGACCGCCGTAACTTACGGTGCGGTAACAGTAATGCAAGTCGTTGGTCACAAGGATGGTCTTACAATGATGGAACAGGCCGATCCTTTGATACTCCTTGTCGGTTTACCCACCATACCGATTATGCTCGTGTTGGGAAAAATGCTCAGATGGGAGGATCAAGCTCTTGGCCTTCTTAGACGACACGCTTGTAAAGTTCCGATTCTCAGACACTTTTTGCCACGCAGGTACGACGCCCCCACCGCCACCGCCACCACATTCTTATAAACATCAGTATCAAGCTCGTTAATACTTTCAGCTATTCCGACGATGACAGAGCACAATCTCAAGACGTTCCACCAATGAGCGATCCCGTATCGGCCACTCGAATCTTGTGCGGTGCTCTTTTGCTTCCAACTATCGCCAGTATCTGTGGCAAGATATTCTTCGAGAGCATCAACTCCAATTTTCAAAGAACTCTCTTGGTGAGTTTGTTTATAAATTATGTCGGAATTGACTTGAATTGCTTGACACGGTTGACCGTTGATTGATTTTACTTAGGGCGGAGTGGCGTTTATAACGATAAAAGGTGCTTTCAAAATTTATCACAAGCAACAACAATACGTAAGACAGTGCCAAAGGCGTATTATGGACTATACGGATTCGAACGTAGCAATGTATAGAAGACAACAAAGCACGGATAACAACCCAACGAGCTAAATCCGTAAAGGTATTATATCAAATTACGAGTATCGATCGATCGTAATTCACAGCAGCAGCAGCAGCAGCAGTCTTTCCCACTCCAAATCGCTCAAGACTTGAGAATAATTATATTATAAATATAAATTAAGAAACGCCGAAACCCGACGAGAGTTACCCGTTTGAGACAAGTTTGGGATTATATTATTAAAGAGATAACGATAACTAATGTTGCATGAGATCCTTTTCAATCTCATTTACATTGAATGCATTGAACAGCATGCCTTCAAGTGCCACCAAGTTGAGCAAATATACGGATCAACCGATGTACATAATCGCATACGTAGATGCAGTTATTTCTTAAGTTGACATCACAAATGATCTTTAACAAAAAACATTGTGAATATGACCATTTCTTCGATCTTTTTTCTCCGAAAACGACGAAACCGTAACAAAAATTGTAGAAATCTAAACTCGGACAAGCTATTCGGACAAAATCCAACGTAATTCACGAATTGACGAAATACATAAATATCTAATGAAATTTATTTATACTTGATTTTTCATTGCTAGAAAGACAACAGAGGGGGAATACTTGGTTCCAAATGGAAAATGTATTGCGTACGATCCAAACGTTCAAAAGCCTCTGAGTATACAATTTTCAGAAAGCATTCCTTATCTATTTTTAAGCTCACGGTGTATTACAATACACTTACCATTTTCTCCAACCGACGTTCGGAAATGGCTATAGTGAAGATTACCTCTACCGCATCTTTCCCGAGGAAATAATTCAACGGCCCGAGTTTCCGTCATTGCCGTTCACAGATTATTTCACACATATCGACAAATGTCATGATCAAGCAGCATTGGTTTCATCATTCAAATTGTCTATCAACGGTCTTGAACGATATTAAGAATAAACAACAACCCTCAAAAATGATCATTTTTTTGTTGGCAACGGTAAAAAAATTATTATTAATAAGAAAAATTTGTGAAGAAATCTGCTGTGAGCAACGATAAAAACTTGGACGATTGAAGATTTTTTAATGCAAAGAGCTTTTGGGAAACGGGGCCTCGAAGGATTATCTGATTTTACCGAAGTTGCTCCTTGACGATGTCGAAGCTAGTGCGTAGTTGGAACGCGGAACGTAATTCCTTTTCGTTTTTGCCAATACTAAGCATCAATGCTACGAAAGATAGTGTTTTTATTTTTTATTGGACGATACGAGCGATGAATTGTTGTTCGATTCAAAAAATTGGAGTTTCAACAGCGTATTGTTGAACGAGCGGGAAATAAGAAATTTTACCTCTACAAGTGCCGTTTGCGTCCAGCTACCATCGATCATCAATCGCAAGACGGATCGCGGATCGTTTAAAATATGATGTTGCGCATGTAATTTTTGCAGTGCCAAGCTCCTGGCATTGAACTACATGATATCTAAGGACTGTATAAATGAAATGAAATAATTGTGTAAAGATGGAAGAGAAATGAAATGAAAGCACGATCGGCATTTTCATGTGATGTACAAATATATTTACTGAATAATATTAACAGCTTATCAACGGCTTACAAGTTACAAATTAAGTACATTTCTCTCTCCCCCCCCCCCAACCCCCCCCCCCCCTCCCCCCCCCCCCCCCCCCCCCCCGAGAATCCACCACATCCTCCGATTCTTTCGTTCTGGTGTTTTTTCAAACCTACGAAATGAGTATTACATCATTCAACTTTTTGCGAAAAGTCAACAGCTCGCCTAAACGAAAACAAATTGTTGTCATACATTGAAAAATATTAATTCAACTGAAATGTCAGTATTGCATACATTTTCTACGAAAGAAATGCCCCAACGAAATATTGGGCAGTATTGTGCCTTTGTTAGCACATTGGTGCGAATGTGCATCCCGAATTTTGCATTTTTCGGTAAAACTTGATGATTTTTGGACCAAAGAAACTAGGCGTTTAATGAAACAGCCGGAATCTTGAATTCTCTTAACATGCGTCAAAGTATGATAACATAAAAATGTCTTGTACTCACTCGATTAGCACAAAATTTCGTACAATTCATTTCGCAATGCCAACAACTTTCCTCTAGTTCTTTTCTTCAATTTATTCCTTAAAACTCTAGATAACTGGACATTCGTACCGTACACACAACAGTTGAGAGTTTTACAATTATTCTTTGTACTATTCGCCGATCCGTCAGTGTACCCTCCATGCAGCTATGTTTCATCATTTTTAATCGTAAGAATATTTATTGCATTGTATATTAAATTTTCGTTAAATGTAAATGTAAAAATACATAATGACATGATGAAAGAGCGAACGCGATATCGAGGGCGCCCCCGATCTTCGGAAAGAAATTAAAATTCGTTTCAAACGATCAATTAAGGCGAACGAATTGGTCCAGTTGGTATACTCTAGACAAAAATCAACATTCCGTATCAGTGAAATTTTTTCGAGTCATGGAATGAAATTTTGATAATACTATTATAACTGAGAGTATCGTGATTAGATGTTTTAGCGAAAATTGTCGAAAAAATTGACAAAGATGCGTTATAATCTACGGAATGTCATAATTTCTGAGTGAAAGGAGAGACGCTTCCGCTTAACTTTTGAAATAATTGAAATATATTTTGGGCTTTAGTCTAAAATTTCTGAAGAATTCAAGTTGGGTGATCCAAAGATGGAAATAATGTTGCGATAAGGAATCTCGTCGATCTCCGATAATTAGAATAGACAAGAGGCGCAAGAAGAGGGTGGAAATCATCTGAGCGCCGGACCCGGATATCTCATACTTCTTGCATAAAATTCGGGCGGTTTGTTAGCCGCTATTAATTTGACTCTAATGGTTTCGCCGTCACCTTGGGAGCATTGATCTTTGTTGCTAATTTCCCTGAAGTAAGTACACGGCCTCGTACGAATATCGGGTATTCGTGTTTCTAAAACATAAGGCGGACTCAAGATATCCAGAAACACGGCGGGTCCTTCCACGCACGATATCTCGTGGAAATTTCTTTCATCCGGCGTCAACACGCACGCCGGATCGTTGCAACAAGCCGTTACGTCCGGATGCTTCAGTCCCACAAATTCTTCTCCAGGCTGAATAGGATAATCTTCTCTCATTTGTACGGTATAACTGTTGATTTTCACCGAGCCACAGATTACCTGCAATTTAACGCTCATCAAGCCTCAACATTATCCCTTTTCCTCAATCGTTACAATTATATGAAATTTTTCTATTTATAACAAAATATGAAAATCATTTCCGACGAATATTATGAAAATGAAATAGGAATAACGAATACCTTTAACAAACCGTGCATGCCCGGATGATCGTGCATGGGCATAGTAACGCCGTGTTTTATCAGAAATATAGCGATGGTGATGTCATTGTCTTCAAAAACATCCATAACGCACATTGGTGCTGATTGGGTTTCGACAAGACGAAGAATATGTTTATCGATCTTGACGTCCTCAGCTCGAATGTCGTTCATCAAGAGGCGTAATTTTTCAAAATTTTTCACACACAACCGATAACCAACGCTACGTCGATCGGAAAAAGTTTTTATTGCTTGTTTCCACAAAACCTCCATAGCCGAAGACATTGTTATATTTTTATGCCGATGCGGAGAAACACGAAACGCGATGATTGTTTTTGTTCCAATTTTTATCAAGATTACTGCAGCCAGAGGGGATATCCTATGATTAAATTGGCGGGCCTGTTTCTGCTTTTTTTTGCACAATTCTCATTCCTTAGTACTAACCGCACAATAGTGAAAAAAAACCACGCCTCTGAATCAAAGTCTCAAATTCGCAATTTATAACCTCGATTTTCCGATAACAACTTTCATTTGGACGAAATCAATCACTGGCGGCGACCCACAGATTTTGAATTTCTCCACATGCTTTACAATAAGTAATGCGATTCATTGAACTGCGCGATAACGACGACGACGACGACGACGACGATACAATAATGTGCTGCTGCTTCACCGTAAATATAAAATTTGAAGATTCGAAAGTAAATATTTGTTGACCACCGGCCTGTCAACAAGCTTGTAATTGTAAGCAAGCAGAGCCTGAAATCCCCAAACGACTGACCCCTCCGCCCCCTGCCGCCGAGACCGGGTCGGACGTCGGAGTCGACGACTAACCGACACCAACTAACAAGGGGGACAACGGCAACCGCGACGGGCGGGCAGCGGGCCGCCGCGTCGAAGACGAGAGGCCTGCTCCCCTCATCGAGAGGGTTTTTTTCTGCGTATAATTCTGAACGTCCGAAAATTATTGTTGCCTTTGGAATTTTCATGAATTTTGAACGATGAGCTCAAATTTCCTCTTCAAACATAACGGAAAATCAATAAATATGTCATAAGAGGAAAAACAATCATCATAAGCAGGCGCGCAAATGATGTATCTTTTATTACCGATGACAATAGCCTACATTTTCTTTCAACTCGTTACGAAAAATTATTGAGAAGGAAAGAAATGACGGATAGTAATCTTGAATAATGTAGTTAAAAAATCGAACAATTTTCGAGAACAGAATATCAATTGGAAAACGAGCGTGTTATGCGAAAATCATGTAGAAAGGTTTCACAAATCAATCAATAAACAGACACGAGCAATCTTCGGTCGGATTGTAAATCTTTCAATTTTCATTATTATTATTATTATTATTATTATTATTATTATTATATCACCATACAGAAGGATTACTGAACAACTACTCGCATTATTACTATCTATATGGGAGATTTCTTGAATCCGAAGTCGGCGTAATCGGCGGCGTCGTAGACGCGATAATTAGGATATTCCGGGTCACTCGGGAAAACAGTTCCTCGGTTAACCGATATTTTCCACGATGATTTCTTCGTCCAATCCTAGAATGATAATTGAAAAGAAGTAAAGAGCACGAGGATTTATTGATAATATGCGAATAATAATGTAAACATGTCGAGGTTCGCAGCGATCGATGGATCTTTTTATTGTTTTTAATGGATAGTTAGACGAGCGAACACTTACACCGGCATTGTATTTGAGATGATACCATCCGCAGCAGATGCCAACAAAGGCAATGACTGTTCTTCCAAATGCAAGACGAACAAATGTTGCTCCGGTATCTCCCTGAAAAGTGAAAAACATTTTTTTTGCCGCAACACGATAGGTCCTCTCGAGGAGCAGGAAAACTACTTTTTTTACGTAGATACGTTTTTATATTGAAAAAATGGCCTAGTTCGAAACATTATCCCTGCACAAGTGCGGCGGTATGGGATAATGCTTTTTCCAACGGTTGCACACCCAATGTCATTTGATTTTAGCCAAAATTAATAAACAAAGCGTCTTTATATATTTACCAAAGGTTTTCTAAGGACGGCTTCGACTTTATTTAACGGCGCCATGTAAATTCTTCTCAATATATTGTAACGTTCGTGATAATAATTAGACGGTACAACGGGTTCGTCCGGCGCGAGTACTTGATCCTTCAACCATTGCGCTCGCCAGGCTCTTTCTTCATCCGTCATTCCTTGAAGCCGTTCTCTCTCTCGTACCATACGTCCGGCGATGGTCATGGGTTTGACCCCGCCGGTCTCTTGCGGTGGATTGTACTCCGACGACATTCTTACCGATTTATAGTCCGTTGCCTGTGAGGAAAATTTTTATATTCATCAGATTGCATGATTTTGCACGAGTTAACTATAACGAACGAACGAACGAACGAACGTACAACAATAACAACACTGAAATGTACAAAAAAATTAGGCATATTCTTCGGCAACTTTTTAACGAACGAACATAAACGAACCTTAAAAAATAATGATCAAGTGCCTAGTTCGTACAACCAGGCAACAAAATTTATTATCGAGTCGATTGTTATTCAATTTTTATTTCGATAAAGCAAGGGGTTATGTTGGCGTTACGTCACTCCTGACGAGATCCGACAAACCCAGACGGACACACTCATGATACACACGAGGTGTTTAGCGCCGCTTTGCCGCACTTTGTGCATTTCTCGAAGCTCGCCTCAGATATTACAGTCATACGCTGCGGCGGCGGTCGCGTCGCGGCGCATCTCATTCAAAGACGTAATTATATATTTTCAAATGGTGTTCTGCTTCTTGAGTCAAGTTTCGTCCGACTCCGAAAATGTCGGCTTTAAGTCCAACATTCAATGTGTTAAGATGAAAAAATAATGAAAATGAATAATCATACAGGCGATAGTGGCAAAAACAAGGACCCTGGTCAAAGGGTTTCAATACACAGTATGCGATCGTTGGAAGAGGAGGAAGACATTTCTATTGTAGAGATCGATCAGATAGAGATCTCAAAAGTATAGACTGGTTTTTTCGGTAGTGTTGTAAGGAAGCCGGGACAAAACGAAAGTCCAACAAATTGGCCGCTCGACGGCTTTCACTTTTACAATTTTGTAACTCATAATACATGTATAACTTGAGCTTCGCTATTGTTGGAGATTTTAAGCTTAATTAAAAAAATTTTAAAAAGTGGGTAATAGTATTTTTTCCGACAATCAATAGATTTTTTTTTTTTTTTACCAATCAATAATTATCATTAGGGAATATGGTTTGCATAGATTTGCTTTCAACGTTGCGTTAGTTTTGAAAAATCATAAATTACCAAGAGAAATAGGCAGAGTGACGGCGGGGGGGATGATAGAGAGCCTTGCACCTATGGTTGCCTATGTTCCGGGCGCTCGGAGAGTCAAATTTTTTTTTCTCATTTTCTCCTATCGAAACGTGCGTAACATGAACTTTATTTTCTCATTTCGACGACGAGAACAATTTTTATACGGAACAAAAAATTGATTTATCTTCAATGGATAAATATGAAAATCGACCTCGATCTGTATTATCATCAGGGTTTGACTTTTTACGACTTTTCAATATAATTATTTTGCTGCTACTTTTGGCTCTGGTCGTCGATGCTTTCGGCAGACCAAGAAGCCAAAAACACCACCGGAAATCTTCGAAAACAATCAACAGTTGCAATTCAAGCGCTGCTGCGACAAAAAAATCTGCGAATGAAAATCCAAGAGAATCGACGAGCCCGACGGTTGACTATGACCCTTATTACAAATGTGATCTCGTGGGGTTTGGGATTGTACAAAAAATCTCTTACGAAACATCCACTTTGGATTATAAGTTGATCGACGTCGATTTATCATCGGCCTGTTTACGTTGTGGAATATGCCTCGCTGTTGCTCAAAAGGTAAAAATTTTAAGAGACGAAAGTCAATGCGAGTTATATTGTACTCGTAATAGTTGTCGACAAAATACATTTGAGAGATTGAGACGAACAAGGTTTTGCAAATTTTCGTGATATATTCCAAAAACTGTTCAATTTCGCGGAGCGAATAGTGTGACGGACGAATAGCCTTACTTTTTATCAACCGTACCGCGCGCGGCGTCGCTGCTGCCTGGACATTGTACGCGGGCGAAAAAAGGTGTAGGACCTTGGGCGTTGATTCCCGCGTGATCAGCTGTTTCGATACGCAAATATACCCAAATAAAAAAAATTGACGAGATAAATGCCTGGAGCGTGTAGTACCAACGGTGCATGGTGGTTATATACAAAATTAGTGTTTGATATTTGACAGATAAATGAAAGTCTCATGGACGTGCATGACTCGTTGTCAACGAATCACCAATGGCTCGAGAACGATCAAGCCGATCTCTTCTTCACATTTGTATGCAACGAACAATTTAGAGGGTGAAAAATGCATTCCATCTTATTACAATTATTGCGGAACATTTACATTCAATAATACTAATGCCAAAATTCATGTTTTTTTTTCGCCTCTGTGCCGCATGACAAAACAACAATTTTCAAAATTTCGCGTATAAAATATTTGAAGACAGGCGCAAAAATACGGCTCGGATCAATATGTTGAATGTCTGATTTTGGTTTTTTTTACTGGCCCATTTGACACAGTTACGCGCTGCGAGAAATAGACGGAAAACGATACATAGGCGATAGTTTGCCCGGAGCTATGCTGGTCGTTACTACGGCCGATGGACGTTGGGAGATCAAGTAAGATTATCCATTTTCATCTTTGTTCTTGCGACTATTGACGATCCAACGTTATAGTTTTCGCGAAGAAAAAAAAACTAAAATTACGCGGTGCTGGTCGTTTATTTAAGCTTGAGAAGCAAGTGCCACGATATTGTGAGCCAAGTGGGTCCTCGAGACTTGTACAAACATTGGCGAGAATGGTGCGACCTCGCTGATTTTCTCTGTCGCGGCGACGTGTCCGTTGGACTCGGCGATTGTCGCGGTATCGACGGTGACGGAAGCAAACCGGAAAATTGCCAAAATTTCTACGAAGCCGATGTCAAGGTCGTGGCAAATTTCGGCCGAATGTTTTTTTAGTCATTTTTTTTTTATTCACAATACAATCTATTATTATTATTATTATTTTCAACATCCCATTTATAATATTGTATTTGAATTTGATACTTTCTTCTATATGTCAATAAATTGGAGCGGTCGACCTTAATTGTTAATTCTGAAAGGGATAAATTTGAAAGTTATTTCGGATCCCGTCAAAACGGCCATCTACGACAAGTTTTTTCTTTCGGCATATTCTTCTCGGCAACGTTTCTTCTCCATTGCGAGCAATTACTCCGGCATTGAACGGAGCATTGAATTTTTCATCGTTTTTATCGTACAAAGTGTGGTCGGAGGCAAGATTCCCTACGATTGGTCTCATGTTACTTTCCAAACTCATTTTCATCGATCTCCCCACCAAGTTAATTTTCTCTCGGTTTTTCTCCAATTTCTTCATTCGAAATAATCCTCGAGTCAGACGAGTCTGTACTCTGTGACGTTGGTCCCAAATTCTTTCGAATATTCCGAGACAAAAAGACGTTACGATTCCAATAACAAGAATTATGAAAGCCGAATATACGTCAGCAATTCGGGCACTGTGAAAGGTCGTTAATGGCTGACACTGAGGCATGTCGGGTAACATTCTCTCGCGTATCCTATCTATCACACCGCGTTCCTTCATCCTCAAGATGCTGCTGAAACACACACACACACACGCACACCCTCGTGAAACGATCGTGTCAAAATTTCATGAGAACTCGTTGGGAAAAAAAAATCTGCACCTCAAATTAATGATTTTGGCGTAGGGACTTTGTTTCTCCATGGGCAAAGCAACGATCGTAAACGTTTGTCGAACTTCGATTTCTTTGATTAAGCATCGTTCGTGGATCAATGATTTTCCAAGAGCTCGTCGTGCCAATGTAGCACTTACGAAAAATCCATAACCACCTTTGACAGCTTTTTGAAGACCGAGAGTCGTGTCCAGCTTAGATTCTCGGCCGTTGAATGCTTTTATATACAGTTGACGAAGATCACTGTCATTGGCGTTCTAAAACACACACGGCACGCACACTATTATTATCATCTTTCCAGGTATCAGCCGCGCCACGCCACGCCCAAGTGCCACATTACAGCGTATTTCCTGCGTGCACCATATTCACTAATTTATGCATCTTAATATTATTCGCATCATTAGTACAAAACCGCCGCCTCTCTTTTCGCTGCCATAACATGTTGTTTTTTTTCTTTTTTTTTTTTCATCGGGTGAAATAAAGGAACAAACTACAAAATTTTCATGCATTCGACTCTTTGAGTTCTTTCCCCCCCCCCCCCCGCCCCCCTTCTTTTTTTTCTTCCTCCGCGTTGACCATTCGTTCGCCAATACGTCACGTTTGAATAATGAATATTTACAACCGTCCGAAATGAAAAGTTTCTCCTTCAAATTTATATAAAATGTCGCTTGTCAGACGTAAATGAAAAACGTATTTTGACCTTCCTCGTAAATTACCAGGTCAACGGCCCCGTATTCCGAGGATGATTAACGCCTGTCGTTTATTTTAGTTTCAATTTTATATACAGCGATCCAACGAGCACACCGAAATTCAAATTTTTGCCAGTCCCTTCCACGCGCGTTCTTGGAAAATGATTCAACTCGCCCAACAATATTTCCATATGCGGCATGTTTACGCGAGTTTAATAAATTTCTCACAAGCTCGTACTACCATAAGATTATTCTCATTACAAACATTTCAATTATTTGATGGAATCGCCCCGAGTACCGAAATTTCAAGTCGATAAAAGATAAAACTCTCGCGGACGTAAAAACGTGTTTGATGTAAAACCTTTTTAATGACGCAAGTTCAACGTCTTTCTTAATCCAGCACACACAATGCTTTATGCTTTATGCTTTATGAGGATGCGAAAGAAATGTTCAAATAAATATAGGTATATAGGTATATGTAAATGAGATTGGTGATTCATTGGAGGAGAATATATAAGACAACAATAGCGGACATGCGCGGGGTCGGAGAAGATGCAAAGGGGGGCGAAAATTTGGGTGCACGGGTGTCGCGACGAGAAGCGACGAGAAGCGGCGAACGCAGTTGACGCAGTGGACGCGGGAGAAATAATAGGGATTGGGAAATTGAAAAATGTAATTGAAAAAAACATGAAATATGCGTTGATGAAAGCATCGGGCAATAACGAAGATAGAGAGTGGACGTTTATGCGTGGATGGTTGTTGGTTTTTTGTTTCAACAAGGAAAAAGTAGTATCTTCGCGATGATATGAATAAGGAAAGTTGAGGTATAATATCGAAGAATAGAGCGTGAAACTCTACACCGCGCGCGCGGTAGAAAATGGCCCGTTACAATGATGAACATTGCACCAACAAAACACATTGAATTGCGAATTGCTAATGAAAAATGAAAGATTAATTGAACCGGTAGCGAAGATGGCTAAATGAAAACAAATTTATGTACATTTTTGATAAAGAGATCGCAAATTTTAACGCAATTGGGTTATAATCCGGTCTGTCATTGAAATTTGTTCATTGCATACTCATTATTTTCCATGACTTATCAAGCTCATCCTCTGTGTGCAAATACATCGATGAATTTTCAATTGGTCATCGCGAGCTAATTTATTATTGGCTCGGCGATCGGAAAGAATGAGGAAGCAATGTGCAAATTTCGTACACCGTTTCTTCGGACCTGAAAAATCATCAAAATATGCCTTATTTTTTATGCCGCCGCCGCCCGATGAGTAACGAAAATCTCATGCAACTATTATCAGAAACTCGTTGAATCATACATCAGGCGTTTGTGCTGTGAAAATTAAAACGACCAAAAAAACACTACTCGCCCACGAACTTTGATGCAGTGTTAATTCGTACGATATACTATACTATATACACTTTTCGAGGCAATAGGATATTGCCTCGAAAAGGTACTTTGTTGAATATAATTGACTTTTTTTTCTTTTCCTCGATAACTCCCAAACAAACAGATGAAAAAATTCTACTTGTCTCGAAACGTGTCTCTCAACTGATTCAATGTCGCGCGTAGCTGATGAAAGGCCGAATGAGCGAGCAGCGAGCAATATAATGATCGAACGATTTGGCACGGGATGCCTCGTGTATTAATATTAAACCGACGACATTCCGTTGTAAGTTTATAATATAAATCGTTGCAGATAGTGCGAGGTATACTCGATCGTAGAAAACGTGTTGATGATCACGTAGTACGTCGTCGTCAGAAAAGATATACAGAAAATAATATCTTACGCGGACATATTCGTCGTCGATGTCGCTGTAACCGAGCTTAAAGTTGTTGCGCAACACATCCTCGAGGGTTCTTATGCCGGTTGCTTGAACGGATAGGATCGACGTTATAAATCCGGCATACGCGTTATAGATTACCAGAGCGAATATTAAACTTGCGAGAAGGGCAGTTTTTCCAGATATGCTCGATGGACTCCAAGGCGAGCCTACATTATATTTCATATTTATTTTCAAATTCAAACCAATTATTAGTAACGTTAAAATGTTTAAAAAGTGCCAGCAGCTAACCTTGCATACACAATATACTTATGCACCAGAGTGTAGCTTCACCGAGGCCCGGATGTTTCAATTTCTCATCACCCTCGAGAGCATTTCTTGCTGCGTAATTTATCGTACCGATCACGACGATTATCAAAAAGTGCAAAAGTGCAACGCACAATAACATTCGACTGTTGAAAGGCTGGAGAAATATGTCTCTCATTGTGCCGGACTCGGGAGGGCGAATGTAGATATTTCTTCTGCAAACGGTCCGATCCGCATTTATAAATACATTAATCAATCCAATGCCTACCAAGTCTTTAACTATAAAAATGCCCCCCCTATTATAATATATCGTGCACGAACGTGTAACGGATGAGCGGATGAGTAAAGCTCATATCTCGTTGTCGTTCATCATTAATCGTGATGTAACCCAAACCTATGTCCACCTTGCCGTCGAAAACACCGCCGAGAAGATTGTCCCATACTTTCTTCGTCATTGTGCCCAATTTTTCGTAAGTCACCAATTCCATTCTTGCCATTAGCAGATAAATTAAATGTCAATTAATCATAGATAACGCTCTCGTCGCGCCCGCATCACTATTTTTTAAATAAATTATGTAAACATACTTGGCATTTAAACTATTAGCTAAGAAGACTACAAATTCGTGCAATGGCTGAATTTCAGCAATGTCCTCCTCTTCCTCGTCCGTTTCTGCGCTCTTTCGACCGTCGCTGCTCCCATTCAATATCCCCACTATGATTGGAAGTCGATTGAAGTTGTTTCTCAATTCCGTACTCACCTGTATGCGCGGATGCGGCATTAATCGACGCAATTGCTCACCAATTATCATCCATATCGATATTATTTCAAAAATATTTTTTTTTTTTTTGTGAAATGCGTGCGAGGTTGGTGCGCCAAAAATGATATTTACCGGAAGTTTCAACGACGATGATCCTGGACTCCACGATCCAAGAGGATCAACGACGAGACTCGAATTGTCATCAATGCGGATTTTGTAAACGTGAACGAGATAAAAAACGACCGTCGTACTATTTTCCATTATCGAGTAATCGAGATTCCTCGTAATATTCTCTTTATAATTACGTCCTGAGATCGTTGGCATATTTCGCGCGTTCAACTTGTTGCCGTAAGCCCTCAGAGCATTGCACGTTCTGAAATACGTATTATTATTAACTAAACATTAAATAATCATTGTATATGTGTATATTGACGAATTAATCGGGCACGGACGAAAATGCAAATGCGAGTGAAAAGTACGACGACCTCGAACGACTTGACGACTCCTACATTGGTGAAATATTTGCTAAATATCTGGTTTTACGGGTTTAGCGCTCGCCGTCGCTATACGTAAGCGCGCTCAGAGATATTATGATCGAGGACAAATATCTCTTCGAGTCGATGAAGATGCCAGCAATTCAGGCCTGACTAACAAAAATAATAATCAATTTGAACCTGCACAAGTTATAGCTATATCGCAATTTCTTTTCATTCCTAAATTATTATCCATTAATTAACCACTAATAATGTTATTTTATTGATCGCTTTTTTGCCCATCCCATCGATACTCGCGACTCAATTATGCATGTGAATTTCAAGAAAATTATTGCACCGCCGCGATGGAATACACCATAGTCTATATAAGCCACTAATGCATGTTTCGAGAGAAAATACTTAAAAATCAATTACGTTGAGGAAAATTTTGTGATGCAATGAAAAATATCGCGATAAGAATAGAATGCGGGTCGTTATAATGTTGGAGCATTGAAAATGTGTGCGCGAAAACGCGCGTGCCGTATCGATTGATATCAAAAAATGTGGGCGGTTTGAGTCACCGCCGCGGACGGGCTCCGCTTGGTCACGATGTAAATTAAAAAATGAGTAAAAAATACGTAAACGAGGAGGAAAATCCTTGGAAATGCCGTCATTAAATAATAATGAAGGCATCAGGTACGTTATTTCGTTCGGCTCTGTGCTCGTATCGAGTTAATTTAACACCGACATTTGAAAAGAAATGAAAAAAACCGTGTCGATACGCGCCCGAAGAATGAACAAAAAAGAATGGGACAAAAATATTTGCACGATTAGTATATGGTTTTTTTGGTTAAATTTGGTTAACCGCGCGCGTCACGAAAACTTGTGCAGCATATAGAAATGTACGGCAGTTTATTCAAATTTATGACAACGTACGTGAATCATAATTAATCACAAGTTCTAAACAACACGATGACCTTCTTGAACCGTGGCAATATGCACGGATATGAGTTATTCGGTCAAATATTCACTCGCACTTTGACCTCGTTGTTGTAGCAGCGGTTATTCTATGAGCATGGCAGGCAGGATGATCGCGGACAACGGACTCTCCATGCACAGTCGGACAAGAGTACGCGTATATACGTACTCGCGCCGGAGCATTTTCAAATTGCAATGAAAATGAAATAGCCCATACGCTTCTTGAGCCGCGCGCGCGCGCGCGCGCTAATTGATATTTCGTCGATTGTCTTGTATTATTTCATATTATTCTATAGCTACCTATATATACAGCCGCCCGCCGCATGAATATGCAAATGTAAACGCGCCAAATGCGTAGTGCGCGCTGCTTTCGATATACCTGTTGAACTTGGAGCGCGTTGTTTCTCGTGATTGTTCCTCCGAGTGAAAGGCCGTCGTCCCAACAACTACGTCTGTATTTATTCCAACAGTTAAATTACGAAGAATCGTATCGATAATCGCATCCTCGGGTTCATTCGTCAACAACAACCAAGATACATAGTAGTTGAACAGTCGTTTGTTCGATGCCTGCGTTATTCAATCCTCCCAACATATTATTGCTTTCCATTTCAACAATTATTATTATTATAATAAGAATAATCCCGATTGTTGTTATTTTGGAAACGGGTCAGGGTCTTGGTTGGAGAAGAAAAAAAAACAAACAAAAAAGGAATCAAGTGGGTATTTCCACGCGATAGAAGCGTCGCTTGGTAAAGAAGCGCTTTTTTTTTTTTTTTTTTTTTTACAAAAAAACAAAGAGCGTGGCCCCGAGGAGGAGGGGGAGGAAGAGGAGGAGGGCATGGCGGACGAAAATTGGTCCCGCGGCGAGTGATTTAGAAAATGGCCCGTGGGGCAATTGTTTAGCGAGAGAGCTTGTTTTTTTTCTTTTTCTTTTTTCCTATAAGAATGTTGAATATACGTACGATATTGAGTACGTTGTCGGAAGAAGTGAGGTTGAGTCCATCCAGAAGAACCACCGATCCAACTCGGTGTCTTTGAATTTCAAGGGCTTCCACTAATTTTGGATTGGAGAGCGGTTCAATGGCCAAACTTATGCCCTTCTCGCTGAGACACGCCATCAGTGATCTCGCATATTCGAAAACACAGTTTTCTATTTTTCGCCGCGAGTATCAATGTTAATATATTATTATTATCATTATTATTATTATAATAGAAACGAGTGGAAGCGTGGTAAACAGAATTGATAGGGCGCGGCGTTGCCGAATGTTTGAAATTAAGATACGCGCGGGGACGCGCGTAGAGGAGAAGGAACGTGCGCGTCGGACATTGCGTAATTGAGAATTTCTAAATGTGAAATTTCTTCAAGGGCATTCACCATAACGACGCCGGTACTATCGTTGTTTTTAATGATTTTTCGATGGTTGTGCGGCGCGATAATAATGGACGAATGGACGAATGGACGAATGCACCAACGAATGCCCGCGCGCAATAATCATGCGAAGATTCGTTGAACGGGCGAGATGCCCGGGCCGCAATTCAAACTTGGAAAACAAAAATCATATACGAATAATGTATACCACGTGCAAAAAAATACTTGAAAGTTACCTTGAACTTTGACACTGTAATGATTATATGATAGGTCGCGGTACGCGCACGATCGTGCCTCGTTCGTCGTATTAATTATTCTAATTAAAATCATAAAACAAGAGAAAAAAACATGTTCCAAATTTGTACCGTCACTCGGCCCCGTTTTTTCGCTTTTCGCTTTTTCGCTTTTTCGCTTTTTCGCGCTTCGTTTCATCACCTTATACCGCCGCCGCGAATTGTTCTTCTTCTTTGACACGCGCTAATTGATATTAAAACAACGCGCTATAGGTATCTACGCGCGTTATAGGTATACTATAATTCTTCCAAATTGATGGAAATTGAAAACAATAACCGCCGATACCGCGCGGGAGATACGCGCGAGGCTTTTGACGTGTTACATCGTTTATCTAATGTTGACTGTACCGCCCGGTGCATTTTTATGGTTATTAGAGAGATTTTCTGAAAAGCGACAAAGCCGTAAGTGCATCTCGCTGATGTTGATATGCGCGAGCGAATTTTTACGATTAAGAAGCGCGAATCGTTGAGTTGACGCGTATACGATGAATTTCACAACTCCCGTTCGCAGCTTCTCATGAACAAAGAAAAGTGGGCGCGCAAACAAATTTTTCCAATTCGGCTTGATTAAATGAATTTTCGGAAGAGCAATTGCGCGCGCGCTAACCGCGCGCGACCACCCTCGAGCCTAATTTTTTGCTTATTTTGCGCATTTATATTTACGCTGACCAATTGTAAACTTGCTGAGAATGAAAAAACATTAATACATATATGCGAATACGCGCGTTGTTATGTGGGCCAAACGGAGGCTCAAACGCGTCAATGTGAGCTGTTGTGCGTTGTTTCGCGCGGGCTTTTCCCCAATAAGTACCCGATTTGGGGAAAAATTCAAGCTTGGAAAAAAAAAAAAGTGAAAAAAGTGAAAAAAGCAAAAAACTGGAATATGGGTGTGAGGTATGTACGAAGCAAGTTGGGTAGATATGTGCGCGGGTTGCCGCGAGCGACTTGTACACATAGGTATGTTACAACAGCAAGTCCGATCGACCATCGTTTCGGCGATTTTGTTTTAAGGCCCGCGCGCGCCTTCTTGTGGAGGGGGATTTCCCGGCGGCTCAAAGTCACGTGGTTAGCCTTTACCAAGTCTATAAGAATTCGGGAGAGGAGCGAAAACGTTCGAGTTTCATTGAAAATTTAGAACCGGTGTGACGCCAATTGGAACAAACTTGATTTAATTACAAAAATACACGTAATAAACTCTTTTACCAGCACAAGGGACATACGCGTGTGACTGTGTGATTTGTGCGTTTCGTGTGTATATTCCACTTTTTTGTGATTGCCATCCCTTCGGTAATTATTATCATTATTATTATTATTAATATTATCATTTAGATATATAAGTTGAGTATTTAATTGAGCAACGCGCGCCGCGCTCGCATTTATATACTCACTCGAAGAGCCGAGCTCTGCGAAAAGTACAATTTGTTCCCACGATCTCCACGTCGCGTACTCCAGTATCAATTGCAACGATAGATACGAGGGTGGTGTCGAGCAACTGGCGTTGCTACGATTCATCGTTGAAAAATACAATAATAGCAACAATAGGTTGCGGCGGCGACACATTTCCCTCAAATTCCTTAAATCGTAGTTGATCAAATATCTACTCGGACCACCAACGATCAACAATAATTCGGATAATTTACGAGGCTGCGAAAGCTCGTCGAGTTGGAAGCTCTTGCACGAATAACTGCACGCGAGAGAATACTCGCCAAGTCGGACTCGATGATAAAAAAAAAAAAATCAAAGAAAAAAGTTGGTTCGATGAGGTCCTTATCCTCACGGCGCGGCCCCGTCGAATTATTAAACTCTTATTCCCTCTTCCAACTTTCACGCCGGTAAGATACTCGTTCGGCTCGCGTGACGTTTGATAAATGCCAGTAGTTGCGTCAAAACTCATGTTAGAGGAAAAAGAAAGAAAAAAACTACGATTCCCTTCCCTGGCTCCGGATACAATCAATTTAAAGATAAATCGAGCGTGTTGTAAAAAGCACCTACGCTCTTTTTGCTACTTGTTTATTCAAGTTGGGCGACAATGATAATGAAAAGTTAGTTGTCCCTAATCACGACGCGCGATCTTGAATAAGTAAATAATTAGGCTCGCATTGCTCGCAAAATTGGTAGCGTATACGTATAACGACCGCTGGGATTGCCCAGAGGTAATTTATAACGAGAACAATAGTCGCGATTAACGCGCGAGTGATGCCGCGTGCTGGACGATCGATGTACGCGCCTAAATATTAAGACGATGGTTGTTGTTGTTGTTTGGTTGGACATAGGCTCGCGGCTGGGAATAAAATATATTGACAAGAGGATAGAAAGATGCCACCGAATGTTCCGGAATCTTCGACCCGATGTCCGGGGTCCATGCCCGAAAAAATAGAGGAAAATATTGGAGCGGCGAGGCAGCAGCGGCATCAAGGCGCCAACGGGGATGTTTACGAGGGAGCTTTGAAAAAATCCATCGTACAAAATGGCATTGAATATAATAAAATGGAATCGAAATCAAAGGGATGGTTCGACTTTCAATCGGAATTAATATGGCCAAATATCATTGCTCTTACTCTTCTGCACATGGGTTTTGTGTACACGGTTGCGACCTTTCCATTCTGGCAATACAAATTGCTCTCTTTCTGGAGTAAGTTTCCCACTCATTCGTGCTAATCAAATCAATTGATTCATTAATTTTATAAGCTGCTAATAATATATAATTTGTATGGTACAACAAAGTGTTTATCACCGCGGCGGCGGCTGGTGTTGGAGTTACCGGAGGAGTACATCGTTTTTGGACGCACAAAACTTACAAGGCGAATACACCGTTAAAAATCATTTTAGCCACGTGTTATCTTATGTCCGGAATGGTGAGTTGACGAAAGATGAATGCTCGTTGCCATGCTTTTCGAACGCCCCAATATGTCTCGTATAAATATATACATATATATATAAATATGTGCAATAATAATTATCGCAGAACTCGATTTTCGATTGGGTCAGGGATCACAGAGTGCACCACAAATTTTCGGAAACCGACGCCGATCCTCACAACACTAATCGTGGCTTTTTCTTCAGTCACGTTGGTTGGTTGATGATGAAGAAACATCCGGAAGTCATAAGACGAGGAAAACAAGTTGACATGACCGACGTGACGGAGGAGCCGGTCGCCAGATTCGTCGATGCGTAAGTTAATTTTCAACAAATATCGCATAGAGATCTCTCCAAAAGAGATATATATATATATAAATATTTATCGTTGACAGGCATTTCACGAGGCTGAAGCTGTTGGCTTGCTTCGTCTTACCAACCGTCATCCCAATTTATTTCTGGAATCAAGAAGTATGGGGTACTTTCGTAACCCAATTTTTCGTCCGTTATGTATTTGGTCTAAACGCTACTTGGTCGGTCAACAGTTTTGCACATTTCTACGGATCGCGCGGATACGACAAGTGAGAATTTTTTCAATATCTCAATCAACTTGACAATGCTTGACCCACATACGTTGCAAACTTGAATCTAAAAAGCATATGTAACGCGGCGGAGGCCGTGAGGACGGGGGGGGGGCGGGGCGGGCGGGAGGGTATGGTGTCCAAAGACCTCGATCTGTGGTGCGATTATGAAAGCGGCTATATGTTGGATGCTCGGAATTAATTTTATTGAGTAACATACGCGATATTTCGTTGGCATAAATTCGGACGATTATATAGGCTTGCGTAATGGCGTAATATATATATATAGCGAAAGAGTACGTTTTATTTCTTCTTTCCAGATCCATACGTCCGGCCGAAAACAAATGGGTTTCTCTGACGGCGCTGGGCGAGGGATGGCACAATTATCATCACGCTTTTCCTTGGGATTACAAAGCGGCCGAGCTCGGTAATTATCGTCTAAACGCTACGACGATGTTTATCGATGCGTTTGCGAAAATAGGTTGGGCGAGCGATCTTAAAACAGCGCCCGAACCATTGATTCAAAAAGTAGTGATGAACCGAGGCGATGGTACTCATCGGAGTTTTGCCAAGGCCGTTAAATAACCGAATACGTAATATCGCCACGCGAGAGAGTGAATGCTGTGATTTTTACAAAAGCAGGACAGGTATTATATATGTGTCTATTAAATAATTGAGAGAATTCTCGTTAGCCTTCAACGTATCTTCATACATATGCCTAAAATATTATAATAGGACGACGACGACGACGACGACGACCAAGACCACTACCACGACCACCACGACCACTTTCTCTGCCGTACGCTCCTTTACGATATTGGCCAATTTTATCTCTTTTCACATTATACACGTTGCCATCGGGGCTGTTGGTAAAGCAGAACATCAGCGACTTTACTTTTTGCTTTTCGCTTTTTTCTTTTATTCCTTTCAATAATACAATCAATCATCGAACCGCGACAGCGACTTTACTTTGGTGTTGAAAAAAAAACGAAAACAATAACTGATGTACAGTTCTACGTTGCTCAATCAAAATAACTGTAGCTGTATAAATTCTCGAGAAAATATAGGGAGGGGGGGGGGGGGGGGGGACTCGCCGCCTCCGGTATGTATAAAGAAGAAAAAAATTAATAAAAATGAATAAACAAACGTTAGTGGTTAAGTATACGCAGGGATGTGGACGTTTAATATTGGCAGGGACGAGAATGTAACGCGCCCAAACTTCCCCATCGAATCCACGCGAAACGATGACTTTGTCGAGCAAAGATCCGTCGTATCGTTATATTTATATATTTCAATATTTATTTTCCCAACTATCGCTCGCTGTCCAAATAAATTCTATAAATCGTTGTTATCTAAAATTGCCTCCATCAAAAGTGTTTTATTTGTTTAGTTTTTTTCTCCCCCTCTGCTATATACTCATTCGCACGAGCCCACCATACTCTGTTTCATTATTTCGAAATACCAATGCGACCGAGAAATGCAACAATATTCTTCTTTCGTCTCGTCCTTCCCTTCAAACGAATGTATATATAAATGATTTGGTTACTGGTTTTATATTTTTTGTTATGTTCTCCGAGAACGTTCGTTCGCGTATTGTAATAGCTGAATAATAAATTATTGTACATGCCGTAAACTTGCCTATTTATTTTTTTCCCATATGCGTTTCCATCATCGCTAATTTTCCAAGCTGCGCACCTTCCACGAATTCATCCTCATTGTCCGCTTTCACGCGCGAACCATAACAATTGGGGACTTTTGGCGCGCGCTGTGCCGCCGAGATGCAAACAAAACCAGAAGCAGCAACCTGAACTAACACTCAAGAACTTGACGCGATGTCACACATGACCTCTGATGTTTGTGTACAATATCGAGTTCGTTCGTTCGTTCGGTCGGTATATAAAAATCCTACCGCACTTTATGTTTTGTGTACTTTTGTCGGAAAACAACAATACTACGGAGGTTTTTCTCGATCGGACCAACGCGCGTATGTACTTTTCAATATCGTTATTATTATCTCTCTCGCGCGCTCATCCAACCGATGGCCAAACAATTTTCTATTCAGATGTAATAACCTGTTGATTTTCTCTGCACAAAGCGCCATACGCAGTCACAGTTGAACACCGTCCGCCGGTAAACAAAAAAACAGGCACTTCCGGTCTTATTGCGTCGCCATCTTTGACCAACTAGCACACACATGCATATGAATATATGTGTATACATATACATACACAACAATGTGAACGTGATTCGTTCCAAGTTTATATATTTTTACCATTAATTTCCACGCAATTCTTGTACTACGTGGACCGACAATCATAAAACATAATAAAACGTTTTCTTTTGTCTTCTCACTACACGCGGAGCTGTTTTTGCAGAAAAATTCGTTATGCGCGAACGACAAGTGTGCGTCGTATACGTGTCCTAACAAAAATATTCTCGTACACGGTGATAATTTGTGGTGTGATATGAATCATCGAAACATATTTTTCTGAATCTTTCTTTATTATCTATTTTCATCGTCCCTCATTATATTCTGAAATACTGCGAAAATACCATGAGACTAGGAATTTCCAACGAGGTACGTAAAGAGTTTTTCAATTGAATCGAGTAAATGACACATTTTTTTCTTACGTAGCGATACGCGTGAAACGTCATTTTCAGCTGCGTGTTTCGTTTTCGTTTTTGCCGTGATGTTACAAGAAAACATTCGGTCCGACCGCGAAAACTCATAACTTGGACAATTTTATAACCTATTTCGTTAATTCATGTTCAACGCATATTCGAATGACTCGGCTGCCTCGGTGGTTCGAATACCCTCCAATAGTTTTGCTTGCAAAAATTTCTAGGTTATTTCAAAATTTTTATATTTTCAACCATTATGGAAAGTTTTGAATTATTTGAAAATGTGTTGAATAATTGGTAAAAAAGAAAACGAGTATGAACGAAGCGCCGCTTGCTTCTCGGAGCGCATTGAGAAGAAAAAGAAAGTAAAAAAGATGAACGGATTGTATATTTGACAGGGGATGCGGCGAATGTTGTCCGTTTGATGGATGGAAGAGCCAGGAGTCTGGCAACTTGGAACAAAGAGGACTCGTAAAAAAGACACCGAGATGTATTGTCTACAATGGTTGATACCGGTGCTGTTGATACCAAAGCCCATGAATCCGGCGCTCTTACAGACCCACGTTATGTTCATGGTCTTGTATCTCATTGGTTTCTTTCTGGAGCACAAACCCTGCACCATTTGCAGTATGGTTTTTCTCGCTGCCGTTTTCCTCATATGTTACAGCGGCGTTGGTAACTGCCTATTTTGGAACAACAACTGCGACGCCATTAAATGCAACGTCGATTAATACGCATTTTCCCCCACCCCACCCCCCCCCCTTCCACCGTTCTTCCTTCCCTTCCCTTCCCTTTTGCTTCTACACTTTCTCACCAATAATACTAATAATTATTCTTCTGTTATTACATTAATAAACCAGCGTGTTGACAACAACTCACAAAGCAACGCCGGCAACTGCGCCACCATAAATACCTTTGAGTTTTGATTGAGATATTGGCTCGATGTTCAAAGGTGACTTATCGGTCGCACGGGTGCCAGAGAGACGACTAAAAAAATGCAAATTCACGTTTCTTTCGGATATTCCTGATTCTCCGAGAAAAATAGAACCTTAAGAATATCACCTTGAGAATTGTGCGTGAATTCTGCACAAAGAAATGTTGTTCGGCCGTATTAATTTTAAAACCACCGGAGAATACGGGAAATGGCAGGAGGGGGAAGAGCTTCGTCGATTATGATTATTAGCTGCCGAAATAATAAATATGCCACCGCGCCCGAATTGGTGGTATTGTTATTTTTATTGTTGTTAACGAGATCATGAATATCCGTCGATATAATGTAAAAAAAAACTTTCCTGTTATTAAATTCTTGGCTCCCGCAAATCATTCGCTTCATATAAAGCCAAATAAAAAGAGTCGAAGGGAATTTGAAAATAACCTCGAAAAAGTTGAGTAAAAAGATGATATTGAGGCGGCATGCGACAAAACAAATGTTTCCGCTGTTTTCAAGCAGCATCATTGATCGATCGAGCGTTATAAATGATAGCGGCCCGGCCCGGCCCGGCGACAACGGCGGCGATTGTACATATATCCATATCTTTTTCCTTCTTTAATCCAACAATATTTCGTAGCAGCTACTTTGAGAATGAATCATTGTATTTGTATAATTTAATTGTATATATAAATGATGTTGACGATATTGATGATTTTGTCGACCATCACCAGCAGCATGGTGTGAATTTATGCGTATCGGCATTTCGTCCACATTCAATAATAATATCTTATTTCTTCAATTTTTCACGTTTTTTTTTCTTTTTCATCGAGCTTTATTTTCACTCTTTGATTAAGATGAGCGACTAACGAATGCAATATTCTTAGAACTGTTGGTGAGATGACTAAATGGCATTATAGTGAAAAACACTTATTTGGTGGGCATCCTTGATATTTGGAGAAAAATAAAAGTTATACATTGTATCGGAAAGGAACGTGCGATCGTGCGATTCGCGTGCAGGATTTTCAAATCTTGGGCATGTTTCCCGCGATTATGTTGCGGTTGATCCGTCGTAGAAGTTATGGATTATATTACGTGGATTTAGGTGTAATTTATATAATTCGTACAAAATATATTCATTGCACGTTTACTCAGTACGTGAAAACAATATTTTTATAAATAAATTGAGAATTTTTAAGGAAAAATGTACCGGAACCCGGTTTATTCTCTTCCCTTTCTCCCCACCAGAGGCGGCTGCTGGCTTACACGTTTTTCACAAGAAAAATGCGCGCAGCGATCCTAGTGGCCATATATTTGAAACTGGAAAAACAGAGATGAAAGTTTGTTTAGAGGGGTTAGAAACGGATGATACATTTGTAGGTTAACTGCATTGAAATTCGCTGCGAGCTTCTATTAAGTATATTGAATTTCCCGATTAACAAGTAAAATCGGAGTTGGCATGGCCGCTATTCCTCTCAGTTTGGCTGAGAAAACTTTTATTCTTCACGGAGTTGACGTAAGTTTCAAGATGATTACCGACGAAATCAAAGCTTTCCGCGCGGGCAACGAAGGTGCTCTTTTTTTGTTTGTTCCGATTCATAATGATAAAATGTGAAATTTCAATAATTCGAAAATGCAATTGGAAAGAATATTAGCAAGTAGTAATATTACCACGAACAATATGATAATTTTCAACAGGCGGATTTTCGTACCGATGGAAGGAGCAGATGCGAATATCGTTGGATCGAGATCGAAACAAAATTAATGCCCCATACAAATGGCTCGGCCAGATTAAAAGTTGGAAATACCGACGTCCTCGTCGGGGTCAAGGTCGAAATTGATTCGCCATACCCTGAGAAACCGGATGAAGGAAAAATTGAATTTTTCGTCGACTGGTAAATATTTTCTGTACAGAAATTGTACAAATTGAATGTCATCTTTCGATGCGAGCGAAACGGTAAAGAATTATTGTTGGCTCGTTCAAATAATAGCATTGAGATGTTTTGCACAGTTCTGCAAACGCCGCACCGGAGTTCGAGGGCAAAGGAGGTGACGATTTGGGCACCGAAATCAGCAGTATTTTAGCTACCGCTTATCAATCTTCCAACGCCATAGATCTTAAAAAGTTGTCCATTTTGCCTCATCAGAAATGTTGGAAAATGTACGTCGACATATTGGTAAGATGTCCGCTCGTTCGAACAAACGAAAAAAAAAACCTCTAAATTCCATGGAATCTTACGTCTCGGCAAATTTTGGTAATATTATTTCAGATCCTCCAGTGCGGCGGCAATCTCTTTGACGCGGTTGGTGCGGCTGTGAAAGCTGCCTTATTTAGTACCGAAATACCAAAAGTAATTGGGGCAACTTTGGACGGTGGACAAGCAGATATACAATTGTCGGACGATCCCTTTGACTGTGCACGACTAGACACACGAAACTATCCGGTCCTCGTTTCTTTATCCAAAGTTTGTTCCATTTTTCATTTTTCATCGAAATATAAATATACGAGGGCGTTAGAAAAAATGATGAATATTGATAATCAAATTTCGAGCGCATAATTATGTTTTTTGTTTCGTTTATTCGCAGATCGGTGAAAAGTGCGTTGTCGATCCAACGACGGAGGAAGAAATGTGCGCATCTGCCACAATTGTTATGTCGGTTACTCCAAAAGGGCGAATAACATCGACGGTTAAAACTGGATACGGAAGTTTACAGGCTACGACTTTGCTGAAAACGCTCGAGGTAAGTTGTTGTCTTTACTTTCTCATATTTGCGTTTTGTGACTGAATTTTTTTCTTCTCTTTCCTGTGCAGATGGGTACGAACGTGGGAATAAAATTGAATCAAGCAATTGCAGATGCTTTGAGGAGAGAGGAGGCCCTCGGTCGAAAAAGACCAATTTGTGGTTTTCTTCGATAATTACGTTGCTCTCATAGATCGTTTTAATTCCAAAAATTTTCGTAAAAAAATAAAAATAATAACAACACAATCGCAACAATTTTGGTCACACTCACTCTTTTGCAAGTACATTATTCACAAGACACCATCCATTTCTTCGATCGAGGTTAGAATCGCCTCGACGTTTTTCTCATAATCACTCGGTGGGTCAGATCGCAATGTCTGTGAATAAAACAAGGGAGGTCTCATTATCAAATTATCAGATCCAACAACGAAATGATTTGCAAAATTTTTTGACGAACCTTTAAATCGACCGTGGTCAATTTATGATTTTTTGGAATAGTCGCGACACGTTGATTCCATATTCCAAGACATTTTACCCAAACGATATCGGCGTTGCAGGTAGCCACATCTTTGTACAGTCGAACGCAACATTCCTGAAATGGCCAAAAAAAACCCGTCCCGAGAAGGTTAAGGTCGATGTATTTTGAAATCTTTGTTCATTGTTCGATCAGCAAGTAGCATTATTTTTTCAAAAGTTTATTTCCTCAATGAACTTTAGCAGTATGGACGAACGAAAAATCAATCTTCCGAGCGTTTCGTACCTGAAGAAACGGATGCTGAAAAGAGCTGAGATACGGTTGCGCGATCTCGAGCATTTGCCACAATTCACGTTCTTGAAGTTTCAGATTTTTCGCCACAATGCCAGCCTGTGAGAGAATGTTTTTTTGCAGTTTGTACACTTGCGTGAACTTGTAAGCATTCTTCGTGTCTTTCTTGTAACTCTCCTTTGACGATTTCGCCAAAAATATCCCGAGCGAAGGAAGAACTTGTCTGGTAACGAGAAAATAATTTGTCAGATAAATAAATTGCGAGAAAAACTCGGCACTCGATTAACGATGATAGGCAACAATACAAATGTCGACTCACTTGAGAGTTCGAGATCTGATGAAATCCTGAGAAACTTGAGCCAGCGCGTACAAAAGTTGCCACGCTCTATTGATCACGAGGACGTTCGAATCGTTGAACCTTTCTACCAACGGATGCCACATTTGATGAACCAAAGGCAATAATTGTTCGCTCCATTTTGACAAAATATTCAGGCCTTCCTCCAATATTTCCATTGCCAGTAAACTCTTGGCAATTTCTCTCGACGGCAAAAAATTTAAGCAACATTTCATAACGTTTTCCGTCATTTTAACACAAGCAGGAGGCTCGAGCTTTTCACTTTCTGAAATATTACATTTTCATTCAAAATTCAAATCAAATATTGAATTAGGAATAAAAAAGAATGTCAAGAAAAGGGTAAAATCAGTATTTTTTGAAATATCGTAAATACCCTGTTGATCTCCGTAAGCAGAAAATTCTTCGGCAGTTCCATTCGTTAATTCTTTCTCAATGTCCTCGGGACCAGCGAGGACTTCCTCTTCAAGATTTTTCGCAGCTCTTTTCGCTTCGTAATGTTCGACGAGAGCTTCAACGACCACTTTCGCTTTGCTCGGGCTCGTCTCGACTTTTTCTTCCGTCGCGCTGCTGCTTCCTCCATCGTCGCTTAATTTTCTTACGCATAGCGTAAATATGTACAGTACTTTGAGCAAAGATTGAGAATTTGTATCTTGTTTGTTGGTGGACAATTGGGCAAGAGCATCTTCGACGACTCCTTGGAGACAGGGCAATACGTCGATCGTGCTGTATCTCATGACAATGGAAAATACATCGAGCACACCAGGATTCCTTTCGATCCGTCGCATTTTCATCGTCACGTGATAACTTATGTAATCAACATTATTTACCAAAAGATCAGCAACGCTCTTATGATTTTGTGAGTATGCTATTTTTTCGAGACTTTTCAAGCCGGCTTGACCGATCGAGCTCTTTCCACTGCCTGAAAATACATCATTCCATTTTCCATTTTTCTCATTACCATTCATTACGAAATAAACGAAAAAATATCATACCGGCTCGCTCGATCACCAGATACAGAGTTTTCAAAAGATATTTTTCATACTCCTGTCCAATGTTGTTGGCGATATTTCCTAATCCTTCGACCAACAAGCAACAATTTACTATGTTACTCTGAGCCTCGCTCAAAGTAACGTCTTCGCTCGGTTCTATTGGCAAATACCAATTTTCCGAATCCGTGTAATTATCGATAATTTGTTTGTGAATAAGCAACGTCGATGGATCTTTGAGTGGAACTGGTGAAATAATAAAAAATTTGAAAACATCAGGCCACCGTGAAGCATAAATATTATTGATTGAAGAATTCACCTGTTGACGCCGAATTTAAAATCAGTGTCAATTCTTTTCGATATTGAGGCATTTCGAGGCTAAGATCTAAAATGCTATCGACTAAAAGTGGAAAATGACCCAATTCTCCGAGAAGCTTGCAAATTAATTGCAACTTTTCTTCCGTCAATTTATCCCTGATAAATTTAAAACGTTTCCACGAGTCCGGAGTGTAGTTTGCCGCGTCCTCGATGTCTATTCAAAGTATGTTTAAAATCACAATTATTTGGTGGCTCGATAAGGATCGATGAAAATTCGTCAGATATACTACGAACCATTGGCTGCTTTAATGTCATCCAATATGGACACGTGACTGCAATCGAGTTCGGCAACATAGACGAGAGCGAGTAAAAGCCTTCGTAAGTGCGATACCGAGGCCATGACACGAGCGAGTCTTTGTTTGCCAAGCAATTTTATATAGCCGGCCAATTGATTCAAATGAGCCAACTGAATCGAATCTTCTGAAAGTAGAATAAAATTATGTGTTTACAATAGTTTATATTTTATCGTATTATTCAATAACGTCGTATCACCGCTCTTATATTACCAGATCGTCTTATCAAACGGGGAAGATTCGTGAGAAGTTTATAAAAATTTTCTTCCAACATTTCCACAACGGGCCTTGCGTTATGATTTTTCGTGATTTTTTCATTCATCTCGTCCAAAGCTGTTTGCGACAAATTTCGAATTTCTTCAGATTCATCCTCGGACAGTGAAATGAGAATTTCAACGAGTTCCATCAAGTTGTGGCTCATATTTCTTGAAAAACAATTTTACACGCTTTTCTATAATAAAAATATTTGTAATATTTGCTTTAAACTTTGCTCGCAAAGCCGTTTAAGAATATCTTGATAAAATCTTCCAAATGAATACCTCGAACATCGAGAGAGTAAAAGCTTAGCAGCGAGTAACAATTCTTTCCTAACTTGCGAATGCGAATGCCTGACGAGATTCACCAGAGATCGTATCAATCCATTCAGCTTCAGAGATGCAGCCTCGAGCCAATCCCCATTTCTTCCAGCTGTTTCCAAATGTTTTTTCATTCCCTTCTCTCCTTCTAGTTTTAAAAAGTTTCCCAAAGGATCAAACGTTTTTTCGATATTTCCTCCCTTAATAACGCTCTCGATCGTCACTCCCCCCGCATCGCCGCCATCCTTCTCCTCCTCCTCCTCCTCCATTATGAGACTCACTATTCTGCCAAATGCTCGGATCGCCATCTTTTAATTTTTGTCACAAATTATGATGATGATGGTAAGGAGGAGTTTGTCGGATCAATTGAAAATTTAATGAATTGAATCATTTAGCAATATCATTACCATCGTAATTTTGTGATTTTGAATATCGTTCGCCAGGGCCACTTGGTGCAGTCCGTGAGCGATTCCCGGCAAAAAAAACATAACCGTATGGGCGACTTGTGCTCTCTGAACTACGTCATTGGTATCAACTTGATCGTGAACTTGGAAAAGTGTCATGAGTGCGTCGATTGCTGCTAACCTGCGCAATATAAATGAGGAGGAATCATTGAAAAGTTTATCAATATTAGTTTCTTAGTTAACGGCGTTATTTGGCTTTTTCCATTGGCTCTTGACCTGAGAGAATTGAGCTTTTCCGTTTTTGCGATACTCAAACAGGTGTAAACACCCTGACTGAGTTTTGCAGCATTTTTCCGCACGTAGAGAGATTCTATGACGTCCGTGCTGGTGCGCTTTATCAACTCGTTTAGACATTTGACGGTGCTCTCCTTGAGTTCTTCGTGCATGGATATTACTGAAAATATTATTTCACGCTAAATTAAAGTTTGGCATTTCCAAATATATTGGTCGAAGAAAATCAAAAGGAATGATTTTTACTCATATGTTGTTGATCAGGATGATAAATTTGTACAAGGAGGCCCGTGTACAATCTCATAAAGTAGTTTATTTTTGTTATTCTCGCTTTCAAGAGTACCGATCTGAGCAGCTCCACCAATTCTCGCCGCACTTCTTTCCTGCAACAAAAAGACAAACAAAACATACGCTTATCAAATAGATCAAGCACCTTTTCAATAATTAGAGTCATCCAAAGGTACGATTATTACCCGAGTTTGTCATTATGGAGATGGATTTCTATGGGAAACAATATATATTCCAGAAAGTACTGAATTTCGGCGTTGGAACGTCGTCTAACGGTACAGGATAAAATTCTTGCTATCTCTATGTCGGGTTTCATTTTCACCAGTTCCCATTGCGGCCTTAGATCCGAAAAAGCTCCTTCAATATCGACATTTTCCATTTTCATTCAACGCCTATATTCATTGAAATATCATTTTTAAACAAATTTTCAATACAACTTAATCCAAGTTACGTAGGTTATACGCGATCGCAACGCAGCCATGATCTTTCACTTTTTTCTCTTACCTCAAACAACACGGTTTATTTATAATACTCCGATCAATGGATCCAAGTGTTTTCAAACATTTTTCCTCATGTTATTTCTCGTAGAGGTACGGAAATTTGCACATTTTCGAGCACTCGTATTATTGAACTACCGCAATAATATTCGCAGGGAGTAGAAAAAATTTAAGTCGTTCATTCCGACCGACAGATTTTTCTTTCGAAAACGTAATCCTAAACTTTTGAGCTTTTGGGTAAACAAATTTTCCGCTGTCGCACCTACCACGTTCGCGCTTATTATCGCAATCGATTCGAATGTACGCAATTTAATAATGAGTTGTCTATCAAGAGGCCAAACAATTTTGAAGATATTATGGAATATGTGGGAAATTGATTGACATTCGAATAAAGTAATGGCTCAACAACCCATTCAACCCGCTTTCTGCTGGGATTTTTCTGAAGCTTGCGCACAAAATTATTTGGCTCGGCCGGACAACTGCAATTTCTAAATAGATTTTACGAATTGTTTATTCGAAAAATTCCATTGATTTGCGGGTGTAGAAATGAATTGAAAAAAAAAAAAAAAATGTATAAATCTCTTATATGAGTTAATTGCAATTTTAGGTGCCCATTTATCGATCGTCGGTAACCGCGACACGCGATTCTGCCGCTGTCACGGCGGCGCCCCATGTGTCAGAAATCTTAAATTTGGTGTGCCTGAGTTTTTTTCTACAATTGTGTACCCTGTGTACATGTGTATACATTGACACATTGTATTGTACATGTCAGTGTAATAGTCTTCGACCGATATCTCGGACGGTTATTTGACAAAATTGTCTTTCCGTCTTTCTCGCTCTCGAGTTTATTGTTTTCGTCGTTGCGTGTGTATTACAAAAAAAAATCATCATTATACATAGAACCGTATTCAATTGTAGAGATGGGCGATATTTAAAAAAAAATCGATTTTCAAATAATCGATTATACCAACAATCGATAACTGAAAATCGATTTTTCAAGAAAAAAATCGAAAAATAATCGATTAATCGATTTTTTCTAATAGGCTTGATTATAAACAAAAAAAAAAGAATTCGATCCACAACTTTTTCACCTAAAGTTAAAAAAAACGCCGCAAGATATATTTTTTAATCCAAAATTGATATATTTAATCGATTTTTCAATAATTAACAGAGTTCCTGAAAAATTTGGAAAAAAATCCAGTTGCACATCCAGCAGGGCACCAGAAGTTATGAATCGTTATCTGCAATATAAATTTGAACGTTATTTTTTGGTTTAGTTTTAATGATGCAGTGACACAAAAAATAATTAATTTATAAGCACAGCATATTGGCAGAGGATTTTATTAATTAAAAAGTATGACAGAATAAGAAAAAAGGTACAATAATTACACACATGCATTTATTTTTTATTTTCCTTTCTGAACGAGTCGGTACCGCGACTCTGGATAACAAACTTCCAGTCTCATAAAAAAAAAACAAAAATTAAAATATATAACGGCAAAAAACAACCATGAGTTAGTTACATTTAGGACCATGAAACAACACAGAAATAAATAACATTCTTGCAAACGGACAAAACAACCACATTCGAGGTATAAATATGCATACACGTAAAACCTTAATCGTCTATTCCATATCCCAGTCCTCATCACACATTGAAGCCAGAAATAACAGCATATTTAGATGCTTACCCAACAATCTGTTGCGTCGCTCTGTTTTTATCGCCCCAGCTTTGGAAAATAACCGCTCCGATGGGACCGAAGTTGTTATAATATTCAGGTACTTTATTGCCACAGTGTAGAGTTTGGGGAACGCTTTTTTCACGCCGAACCAATATTCGAGCGGGTTTCCTTGTCGTGGAATTGGGGGCTGATTCAGATATTGACGGAATTCTAGATTCAGCTCCGAAGAATCATTTCCCGATGATTCCATGTTTTTGGCTACCAAATTATCATGGACTTGCCATATGTCAACAACATCCGTAGAAGTAGCGGTTTTCGATTGCGAAGCGGGCAGATCTATCGAACCAGGACTATCACCACCCAATTTGAGTTGGTTGTTGATTTTTCTTATTGCCCCTGCTGCTGCTAGAGCAGATTGGAAGTGAATTTTCTTGAACCGGGGATCCATTATTGTTGCCATTGCCAATAATTCATTTTTTTCGATTCCATCGAATTTTCTTTGAATTTGTGCAATAATAGCGGTCTTGAAAGATTGAACGACTTTCGTGGTTGGTTCACATCGACTCAAAGTCGTTTCCATGCATCGGATAATTGGGATGGCCATACTACCTGTTGAATACGTTTCCCCACTCATTTCGCGTATTACGTGTTCGATCGGACGCATAACTCCTAAGCAATCTTTAAGAATTTCAGTTTCTTCTCTTGTCAACATTTCCGGAGCTGACGAGCATTTCATCAGAACTGGATAGATGTAATCACGGAGATCGAGAAATCTTTCAATCATATAAAATGTTGAATTCCAGCGCGTGGGCACATCTTGCTTCAATTTCAGAGCCGTACCTTCAGTCTTCCCGTTGCAGATTTGGAGTCTTAGCAGCTCATCCGATGCAACAACGCTCCTTTTCGTAAACGTGACGATTTCTTTGACGCGAAAGAAGATTTTCTCCAGTGGCGGTAGCGTTTTTAAAGCACTTGGTACTACGCCCGAAAGGATGTGAGCTAAACACGGAATGTGTTTTGAAGCACCAAACGTGTCAACCGCAGCCTTGAAAATATTTGCTCCACGATCCGTTACAATCGCTGTCACTTTGGCTACTGGTATACCGAACGCCGCCAGGGAAGATTCAAATTTTTCCGAAATGTAGTTTGCCGTGTGACGCTCATGGAGCGGAAATACTCCCAAGCAACTACTCGCGAATGAGAGTTCTTCTGATAAATAATGGCACGTGATGCCAAGGTAACTTTGATTAGCCGTATCCGTCCATATGTCGCATGTTAGAGTGAGGGAAGTTTGAAGTGCGAGACGATCTCGATGAACTTTTTTCATCTGCTCGTACTTCAGCTGGAGTGTTCTTGTTAGAGTTTTTCGACTTGGAATCGAGTAAAGTGGGACGACTTCCTTCATCAACGCTCTGAATCCTCTACTGTCAACTATCGACAAAGGCCAATGATCTACGGCAATCATGCGTACAATTTTGTTTGTTATCCTGGCCGCAGAAGAGCCCCCACCTGTTAAAACGGAGAAAAAAAAGAATGGTACAATACCAAAAAATGAAGTAATTAATGTACATCTCTTATACATGTATCAAAAGCTTACCTTGAAATGTGGTAATTCTCTCGAATGCTTTTTTTATGTTCGGTTTTGGCTGGAAAAATTATTATTCTATATATGAAATGTTCCAATACAGATTTACATTTTGTAGCCTGAGGAATTTTTGTCGGCATACCTTACTCGATGATGGATCATCCACATTTTCTGAATCTGAATCTGTTCTGAATTTTCCTCGTTTGGCAGCTCTTCCGGTTGACGTTGCTGTTTGGACGTGTCGTTTTTTCGACGGTAAGTGCATCGAGTGGGAGAATCTCATATGCTGCATCAAGTTCGTTGTGTTGCCACTATGTTTGATTATTTTGGTGCAAATATTGCATCGAGCCGATGTATTGTCTAGTTTCTTGAAATGCTGCCATGCTTCGCTCTTTGAGTTTGAAGATCTCGTCCTCGTATCCTTTGAAGTATTCCTGCGGCAAATTGAATTTTAAGAAACAAACATAAAAAATTATAATAAATTCACACAACTTACTGAACCTTGGATTAGTTATTATTTTATTTTATTTTTATTTACATCTTATACTATGTATTTACTTTTTATTTATTTAATGATTTTATTTGTGTATTTAACGATTTACTTACTGAGCTCTTTCGGTGTCCGTAGATGGAGAATTTGCAGCTGCGCAGGGTATTTCATCCCTCGCAGAAGAATTTTGGGATGTAGAATTGTTGTCCGATGAAAGTTCCACACGGTCGCTGGCAATGCAGAATTTTGAAAAATAAGGAAAACCCAAAGTAACAAAATATATAATGAAAATTAATGCAGCATAGGAGGTTAGAATCTCGAAGCTTCGTATTTTGCAGAGAAAAAAACATGCCAAAAATCAACATTCACTTACAAATCAACACCGTCTATCGATCGAAACAAGACTTCAATACTCGCTTCGTCATTGTGCAGTTCTCCAGTTGCGAGACGATTCATAATGTAGTCCACGGCGAACGCGTCATTATCTGGAACAATAGTGAACTGATATTTAACAGGAAACGTCATTTTTACCGTACTCAACTTTATGAAATAAACAATAATTCACATACGTTTAAGCTTCGCATAAGTGGATCGATCTATTTTCCGAATCCTGAAGGGTCTTTGATTGTTGAATTGGAAGAAGATGTCAAACGTGAGGTCCGAATACTCCGAATCCGAATCCATCGATGCTCCTGAAACTTTAGCTATTTATTTGCTTATTATTTATTCTTGCATAATTGAGTACATACCAAATAAAAATATCTTACTTTTCTCCATTGTCACTAGTAGGAAACAAATAGCCACCGAGATGAGTAAAGTTCCGTTTCGTTGAGACTTCTCACTTTTCACTGAGGTTATGTTCGTTTTCGTTCTTTGTTTTTCGCAATTTCAAATCTGGAATATATATATTCTCTCCGATCAGTTCCGATATCCGATGGCGGCCATAATCGATATCGTGGCCAAAATATATCGAAAAATCGATTAATCGGGAAACTAACAATCGCTAAAAATAATCGATTTTTACTATGAAAATAATCGATTATATGGAAATCGATTATTATCGCCCATCTCTATTTTGTATGCGGTTTCACGTTTATCCAAACGCGTAAGCCGCCATCGTAATATCTCTTCCCTTCGAACAAAAAGTACATCTATACATACATATACGACTATCTCGGCTGGTTCATATACGACATAGGACAAAACAATCGCCCGAGTAAAGATGAGCTTCCTGTTGTAAGTTTTTCTGCTAGATGCTTTGAAGAAATGTGTATGAAAAAACAAAAATATATACATATATATTGTTGAATAAATGTGGGTTTGTGAATATTTTCAACGAATCGTGGACGCGTCTGAGATGAAATAATAACGACGAATGTCTGACCCGAATGTCGGGAGGAATAAGAAATGAAGTTTAGAAAAAAGTTAAACTTTCGCGTTCGAGGAAACGTTCGTGTGTGTTTGTGTTTTCTATTTGGAATATATGAAAAATCCACAAAAATGAGTGTTTGTTTTTCATGTGAATTCACGCGTACTTGAGCTGCGAATTACCACAAATATCTATGTATACGTTCTTCGGTTTAAAAAGTCTGCGCTGCTGCTGCTACACTGCTCGTGAAATAAAAGTTTTCTTCCCATTTATTTTTTGTTTCGTGATTTCTTTCACGCGTGTCTATTATTTTGATCATATTATTATTAAATATTGTTTCATGCGGACGTCATTGATGAGCGATCTCGATGCGTGTACCTCCGTACAGCGTCTTGCTAATCGCGTCATTACGACAATTTTAGTCACTTTGCTATGAGTCATTTGTCAAGAGAAACGCACTCTCCATATTTTCAACATATACACATAGCTCCACTCGTGGTCGAAAATAATACAAATATTTATCGTAACGTCGTTTGCGGTTTGTTTCGCTTATTTGACTTTTCATTGTTAATTATGAAACATCGCATAATATCGAGTAAAGCGAAAGGGGGGGGGGGGTCAAACTGGACTAATATATGATATTATTCGGTCTAAGAAGGATAAGTTTAAGTAGTGCGTAGAATTATAGGTTATATTTATATTCGTGAAATGTTGCGAGGTTTGCAACGGAGGTTTAGTCATTTTTGGAAGGTACGATTGTTTTCATTTTGAAGGAAAGAAAAAAAAAGATTGTTGAAGTTGGGAGTTTGTGATTACAGCGGAAGCCGTTCGTCCAAAACGTTCAAGCCCAAAAAAAATATACCGGAAGGAACTCATCAGTATGACTTGATGAAACACGCGGCGGCGACGCTCGGATCTGGCAATCTGCGGCTGGCGGTTATGCTCCCCGAGGGAGAAGATTTGAACGAATGGGTCGCCGTCAACAGTCAGTCTTTGCCCTTACAATAATAACACAAATATACTATCAAAGTTATTCCATTGACTTTTTGGTATTATTTTTGTTTTTCTTTCCTTTCGCAAACAAGACAATTAGCAAAGATTTGATAATTTTGGCGCATAATTTGTTTACCAACGTGGAATAATATTGAACGGTCGAATAGAAAAGCCAAGATGAAATTTTGTCCTTTCTAACGAGAAATGATATTGCAGCGGTTGATTTTTTCAATCAAATCAACATGTTGTACGGGACGATAACGGAATTTTGTACGGAGGAGAGCTGTCCGATAATGTCGGCGGGTCCGAAATACGAGTATCACTGGGCGGACGGTCACACGGTTAAGAAACCCATCAAATGTTCGGCTCCCAAGTACATCGATTATTTGATGACGTGGGTGCAAGATCAGCTGGACGACGAAACGCTATTTCCATCGAAAATTGGTAAAATTCGCTCTTTCATTATTCTCGATCGCGTTGATTGTACGCGTATAGACGTAGCATATTATTCATGATTTCAGGAGTACCGTTTCCAAAAAACTTTTTATCCATTGCGAAAACGATTTTGAAGCGATTGTTTCGAGTTTACGCCCACATTTATCATCAGCATTTCAGCGAGGTTGTTCAATTGGGCGAGGAAGCGCATCTCAATACTTCCTTCAAGCATTTCATTTTTTTCGTACAGGTTAAATATTACAACAATATTTTACTATTTAATGCGAATGATAAGGTTGCTTTATCGGTGCATGGTTCTGATCGTTGCAGGAATTCAATCTAATCGAGAGACGAGAATTGGCACCGTTGCAAGAGTTGATAGAAAAGTTAACGGCCAAGGATGCCCGATGAAGTATTATTTTTCGGGTAAATACCCGCTCTCTACTCGAAAAGAAAAGAAAGCACACGGGGGAGGCGCGGACAGCAACAAAGAAGAGAAAAAAAAACCTTCCTCCAAAGAATCTCACATTCGCGCCGTTCTCATTTGCCGCCGTCGCCGCCGCCGCCACCACCGCCACCGCTGCCTCGCCTGCGTCGCCTGTGTCGCCGTCCCCGTCCCAGCCCCCGCTAATCACCGTAAAATATTAATTACGCGGCGTTATTATTTAAGGGTATGTATCTCAAACTCACACGCGACCCACACTTGAAATAATCGAAAGCGAGTTTTTTTATTCCGTCAGGACGAACGGTGAAGAAAACGTTAGCTCTGAAAATTTCGACCTACTCGTTACGTGCACTTGTGGCCGGTTGATACCGACCGATTCAAACCCTTGAGACTGTTATTCGCAAACGTCACACATATCTAACCTAATATCCGGCTAACTTTATCGCTTTTTTAACTCGTCGTCAAAGGATCGAAAAGCATGTCCAAACGAAGAGAAAAAGTATCGTTGAATCGGTGGTCCGTGATGCATGATTTATCCCACCATCCTCGTCTTCTTCAAGTTTGCATCTTTCGAACGTAATTAAAATTGTTTTCATTATACCAATTTTTTCGTACACGTGGTGGGCCGGGGTATGCTTCCCGCGAGATCCAAACCAAACATTGACAACAACGTTGGCAATATCGAAGCATTCTTCTTATTTATATCATTATATTCCTTTTGTTGTTTTATCATGGCGTTCGAATCTTCTGGCACAATAACAATTCGAGACAAATATGTCGAGTCGATGAACGCACATATGCGCACATTTTTCGTAGCCTCTTTCATTCTAGTATTTGCTCTACGAGGCCGAGGACAAATAAACTTGAGTATCGCCGGCGGCGGTGAGTGTCTTTTCCGTCTGAAGACAAAAAAAAATCAAAAAAATATAATTTGTTGTTTGAAATTTCAAATGAATTCTCGGGCGGTGAATTATTAACGAGGCGACACTTTCGTACGAATATCTATAGTAGAGACAATTATTTCGAAAAAAGAGCGTTGAAAGTTGCTTTCTTAGCTCGATCACCCCGGTCCCCTTAAACTCCGAGAGATATTTCCCTCAGGCAGGCAAAAACTAAATGAAAATGAGTAATCGATGAACTTTTGATGAATGGAGATAATTAGATTCTCGAATGAAAGAAATTTCGATGAACCTCGTACGTGCCCCATTCCCAGTAATTTTATTCATTACATATTTTATCTTCCGTTTGGTCAATTTCTTGAAAATTCATGCTCACGAATGAAGAAAAAAAAGTTCCATTGCTTTGGCACGAGAGCGAGAAATTCATTTCAACGAAACGAATGGCACAAAATGAACGTAATAATAATAATAATAATAATAATAATATTAACAAGAGAAATCCAGCTTTTTTCACGTCGGTCACAATTTTTCGGACTCCATGGGCGGGAAAAAATGTATTTTTTATATAACGCGCTGCTGTTGCAAAAGTGTGAAAAATCCCATTTCGCGCGTCAACATTAGTCGTTTTTCTTTTCCGAAATGAACAAACTGTGTTATTCGATAGATTGTAGTACTATATACGCGATGTGTATACTCGCATAGCGTGGATGTCCGTGTGCGTGTGCGTGTGCGTGTGCGTGCGAGTGTCATATTCGTAACCAACAATGCTTTTTTGCGAATAATGCAAAAAAAAAAAATGTTTGCCGCGTTTTAGGAGCATATTTTTTTTACGACGAGTTAACGTTTGTGCGAAACGATGAATGGAGTGAAAAAAATATACTACATAAGATGAGAGAGAGGGAGGGTGGGGGCGGGGGGGGGAAAGTTGAGGTGACGAAGAACGAGAGCAAATGCACGTAATATGTAGCTGAGACTTTTTAGCACCCGCTAAATATCACGTAATGATAATAACTCTCGTTGGCGCAACAATTAATGAAAAATAAGATTCGGTACTTAAAACGCGACGAGAAATAAGTTGAAAAGGGCGAGAATTTAAAAGGAATAGTAATAATCGTAGAGGTAGAGACGCACTTTCGTTGAAACTTGTAATTTACGCGGTGCTCGAATGGGTGAAGAGGAAAAAAAAAGCGTGTTGGCAAAAAACAACAACAATACCATCTTCACCGTCGCCTTCGAAAAAGGAACAAAAAAAATATAACCTTGCCTTCGAATAAGTACGAGAAAAAATATAATATTAAACGGAAATTTCATCATGATAAATCCTATATATTATACCTACATGTATCGGAGAAATTTTCGATTTAGAATTACTTGATCGGGGATACGCACGCGTGCACCAAATTTCGAGCAATCATTTATTAATTTATCGTTCGAGGCGTTGAAATTTTTGTAAAGAAGTAAAAAAAAACATGTTCGTTCGCTCGCTTTAGCGATCCTAGTGATACAATAACTGTGCAATGTATATAGTATTTTTCTCAAATAAACGAAGGCTCGATGTAATCAAGAAACACCGCGCGGCCTTGAGAATTTTTTTATTCCACCAATCGAACGCGGACAATTGTTGTCCTCTCCGTGACCGAAACATCATATTTTTGCGCAATATTGTATAGTGTTTAACTCGCTCGAAGTAGACTCAAAGAGAAACAAGACAGGCGCGTCAGCATTTCACCAAATCGTTGTAACACCATTCCGTTATTCGGTCATATTTATCAAACAATTTTCACCCCCGCGCTATTTTGTACAAAATTACGAACTTGTAGAGAAAAAAAAAACTGTAATACATAGCCGCATAATGGAGTGGAAGAAAAAAAAAGTTGTATTCGCATTGATGGAAATCGCGGCGTATCCGCGTTGACGCTTCTCCACTTGACTTTCGACCCAGCAGTCTCAACAACCACGAATCCGGCGTCGACTGGCTTTTATTTACCCGTGACAATTATTATAATACGCGAAAGCGCCATTTATTTCGAGTACGTTTTTACTATTTTCCATTGCCTATATTCGTGAGGGACGATCGACTCGCGCCGTACGACGCTGACCCGCCGCCGCTGCTACCGCGGCTGCTGCTGCTGCTGCTGCATCGATACCGGACAACCACTCGTTTTTGTGCGCCTCTGGCTCTCGCCGCTCTGCGCGCTACTTTTCGCAACTAACTTTTGTCTTTCCAAAAACCACAACGTCGCACAAAAAACGATGTGAAAAACTTGCGAACAATGCAAACAGAGGTTGTGTAAAAAATGTTTGAAAAACATTTTTTTAATATTACAAAGCAGATTCCAAAGTTTATATTTTATGAAAACAATTGGAAATTGTTTTGCAGCAAGAGCAGATTGTGTGACGGAAAGGTCGAAAAATGAAGGTTCGATGAGGATCGCGCACGAGTAAGTGCCGTTGTTTTTAGTTGAAACAATTAATAGTCCATCGGACTCTGTATGGCTCGCGGCTACCGTTTCGATGCCGGTATACCGTTATACCCATATACCTATATATGCTTTTATACCGAACGACGACCTGCTACACCTCGCTCCGTCGCTCTGTACAATAAATTCACGTCTCGCGCCTCGCATACAACATAGGTACTTTGAGCGCCGATATATCCCAATCATCATCGTTGCATCGATCGATCGAGACTCGCCGGGCCGGTGCATTGTAATCGCAAGTGTGTGTACTTTTTTTCCAACTTGACGTAAAACAGTAACGATCCGCGCTCCAATTTAATCACGATAGCAACATTATTCGCTCTATTAATCGCTGTATCATCACGGTTTAAAACGACAATATCGCTTTGCAGCCGCGAGCAATTTTCAAACATTGCAATAACTTACAACGGAGCTAATGGACAAATATTTATTATTGCCGACGGATATGCATAACGAGCGCGACTTATTATGCAGAGACGGCTCACAATGTTAGATTTTACGTTACGTACGAGAAAGCCTCGGAATTTGAAAAAACTTGGAGGAAAAAAAAATGTATTTGCGTTAACATTTCGGAGAATAAAGGCGCGTCGACTCGCCGGTCTTTCAACTACTCGTCGAGAGCGTTCCAAAAGAGATGTATATCGAAGAGAAACAAAAACGATCGCGGTATTCATATTTAAAATTTGTTTTTAGCCACATTTGAATTCTTTGACATTTTTTTTAAACTCTCAAATGTTCGCATTTGTTTTCAAACTAATTTGAGACTCTTCGGCTCGTTTTTTTTATGGTGCGTTTGTTATTTTACTTGGAAATAAAAATGATTGATTCGACAAACAAGTTTGTGCATTTTTCCATCTTACGATTTTATTCTCCTCCTCCTCCTCCTTCTTCTTCTTCTTCTTATTCTTCTTCTTCTTCTTCGTCGCCGTGCGCGCAGCAATAACGTATGAATATGTATAATAATTGACTTTGTACACGAAGCGATTGTGTCGAGAAGTTGCGAGCGGGCGGGCGGGCGGGCGGGATCGCTCGACGCCCGCTTCGTTCTCGTTGTTTGACCAAAGACCAAATACACGTGACAATGCCCCCCCCCCCTCCCACCACCACCACTCTCGGCCCCTGTGACTTCTTGAAACATACGCCACGCGTATTTTACCGCGGATCCCCAGTCTCTCGGGGCAGTCGCATCTCATCTCCCGCACCGCGTCCTCGCTCGCTCCATCATACATTCTATTTCAAATATTTCAATTATTCATCCGCTACAGGCCCTACGAGACGGCGGCGAGCGATTTTCAAACTTGCCCCAGTTTCCGAAATTCATCGACCGCATTTGGTCGCGAATACTCGTAATCGTCATCATGATCGCGTATTCGTAAATTGTTGGCGCCGCGTGAGAGCCGCGTGAGAGCCGCGCGCGGGAATCGATCAATGAAAATCTCTCGTACAATAGATCGCAACGAGGACCGGAGCGGCCGGGAGCGGCGGAGACTGTACGAGACTCGATCATAGTGATTAATCTATAGGCGCCACGGCCTTGTGAGACGAGTGGGTACGCGATTGAACGTTACCGCCGCGCAAGTGTAATTCGGGAGCAGCTCGAATATAATAGAGGCGGCTCGAGAATATGAAAATGGAGCTGGCACTCTCGATCGTGACGCTCGTGTATGCCGATCTTCGTTTCAACGGTGTGGTGAGTTATTACGACCTTCGCGGCGGCTCATTTCTTTTTTCATCCATGATAAAACCGATAAAAGTTTTATCATGCAGCCGCGATTCAATTGAAAAACACTGTATAACGCACTATAAAGCGCATTGGGGCGTTTTTTTTTCTTTCATTCCTGCCGTGCAAACGGTACTATATAGACAAAATGCATGGCGAGCGATTGTTGAATTATACTTGCGTAATTGCGCGCGGATGATAAATCGGAGCAATTTTGGATGATGCATGCACGCGGGCGCGCGGGTGCATGTTTTACAAAGTCCTCGATTTTGCCTGCTGCATCACGCGGCTGATTGCGCATTATGTTTTCTTTTTTTCTTTTATTCTCCGCGTATACAAACATCGCGATTTGCCAATTAGCGCGACTGGCTCATTTCTTCGGGTAATGCACAAAATATGATATCGGATACCGCGGGCGTGAACGGAGAGCGATAGCAGGAGCGCAAAGCAGTCGCGGGAGGATGATAAGACGCGTGCATGCGCGGAAAAGATCTTCAGACTCGAACGTTTGAAACCAACCGGCATCGTATGTTTATTATCTCGATGCAATTATTATCTCGATGTGTTACGAGACCGGCGCGCATATTGAGTAATACCATTTTATTCGATGACAAACTTATCTCGGGCTGATTATTCGTGGTTTAACGTCGTCGTCGTAACGATCCGTGAGCGAAGCAAGATTTTATGAATGGAAGGATCGAGAGTATCGCGCGCGGTAGCAGCACGCGGGGTTAAATAAAACATTGGAGCGCGAAGGAAGATTTGAGAAACGCGATCGATCGCCTCATCCTCATTCGCGAGCCGCGCACAATCCTCAGATCTCATTATTCAGTTTCCATATATCTATAACGATGAATTTATTTGCAGGAAATGTTGAACGCGGTCATAAAAAGACTACTGAGAGCTCTCCTATTTATTCTCGGATGTATCGTTGTTCCCATTACGAGGGTACGTTCCTTTTTCGATCATCGCCGTCCGTGTCCACCTATTCGCAACAAAATTTTATTAATGACGGCGACGGAGCTCGCCGAGAAGATACGGAAAAAAGAGGCAAGTCTTTTGAAATCCTATACCGCGCAATAGTAGCCTTTTTAATATTGAAAAGTGCTTTTGTTGGGACGACGAACCCATGCAGATAAGGAGCGAAGAGGTGGTGAGGCTTTACATCGAACGGTGCAAAGAGGTGAATCCTGTGATAAACGCAATAGTCGAGGATCGTTTCGAAGCGGCTGTTCGCGATGCTCGTCGGGTCGATTCGTTCGTGAGGTCCGGTCAAAAGAGCGAACGAGCTATGGCGCGCGAAACCCCGCTGCTTGGAATTCCCGTTACCGTCAAGGAAAGCATAGCCGTCAAGGGTAATTACTACTTTTTTTATATTATTTCACGATTCAACGAGTTTGGCTCGGGGGGTGACCTCTTAAATTCCATTTTCACGCGGGATAAATATAAAATGAATGATGCGCGAATAGAATAAATAATGTCCAGCGGGCAAGACGATACTCGAGTCAAGAGTATCGGTGGCAGCGAGGTACTATACGCGTACTTGAGCACGAGCACGAGTTCTTCGGACGCGGTGGGAATAGAAAAAAATTCTAAAAAAATAAAGACGCTATTTTCATAAATTGCCGTGCTTCAGTTGCGTTGGCTCGTTAAATGTGTTTCGCGTGTTCGTTAGCTCTTTATTCGAGTTGTTTACGCGAGGCACACGCGGACGGGGTCCTATAGCTCAACACCGCGGAATAAAAGAATAATGAGTTTGCGACGAATATAGGTATCGTCGCGCGTACAAAGTACTGCATATTTCAATATTTGAAATATTCGATATAAGGCGAATGCGCGCGCGTGCATATGATAAAAGCTTTGAGGAATTTTCAGGAATGAGTCACTGCGTAGGGAGAAAAGATGAAGAATGGAGAAGAGCGAGCGAGGATGCCGAAGTGGTGAAAAAAGTTCGTAAAGCCGGATGTATAATTTTGCTCGTTAGTAACACACCTGAAATGTGTATGTGTTGGGAAACTTACAACGATGTGACCGGTAGCACGAGAAATCCGTACGACTCGAGAAGAACGGCCGGTGGCTCTTCCGGTGGTGAGGTATTTGCCAATTACCTAATCATAATCGTCTTGGGGAAATATTGTCAAGTGACTAATTTGCATGTTTGATCAGGCGGCACTTTTGGGTGCCGGAGCCTCCTTGCTGAGTTTGTCCTCCGACATCGGAGGTTCGGCGAGGTTGCCCGCTATGTTTTGCGGCGTATTCGGTCATAAACCAACACCCGGTGAGTCTATTGCCAAATAACAAACCCATGAAACTCGTCGCAACTTTCAATCAATTCGAATAAGCGCAATAAAAATATTGAAACTTTGCGGACAGAATGGGTTTCGGTGAGGGGTCACACGCCCGGCTGTCCCGACGACAAATGGTCTTCATTTTTCTCGATCGGACCAATGGTCAGATACGCCCGAGATTTGCCTATTTTTTTGAAAATCATTGGACAAACCAGCGCCCCGATCTCACGACTCGACAAAGAGGTCAATATATACCTACAAATTCGCAATGATCAAATGCGGCGATTAAAAATAATGAAAAATAAGTAACGATCCAGCACTTTTGCAGATTTCAATGTCCGAAGTGAAATTTTTTTACATGGAGGATGACGGGGGTTCGGGCGCGACGAATCCCGTCGACGGAGAAATTAAAGCCGGCATTCGAAAGTTGGTTGCGCACTTGGAGAGCCAACATGCCGCTAAAGTTCAGAGGGTACGATCTTTACTCTCGATAAATCTATTTTTTCAAACGTTTAAACATTGCGAACGCTTCTTCTTTAGGCAGATATTGAGGAACTGAGGTACGCTTTTGAAATTGGAACTTCGATGCTCCTGCGTTTGGACGGAGCTGATACCGTTTTCAACAAGGGGACCAATTCGCGCGTAAGTATTCCGCATTCGTAATTATTATTACGTTGATTATTCGTCACCATAATGACGTTAATTTTTTGTCTCAGGAATGGAAGAGCGTGTTCGTCGAATGTTTAAAATACGTTTGTCTCGCGTCGCCTCATACTTTCCCAAACATAGTCTATGGTGTGCTGAAAAAAGTATTTGACAAGTTTCCAGATAGTCACTACGATCGAATGGTGGAGAAAAACAACGCTCTGAGAAGGAGATTCGAGGTACTTGCATGATATTCAGCCGCAATTACATTCTTTCCGCGATACTCGAATTCCGTTGCGCGCCGCCGCTGACACATCTATATGCCCACGATTAACTCATTTATGTTTGTACGTCAGGATGTTTTGGGTGACAATGGCGTTCTGATATATCCGTCGTTCATCGGTCCGGCCCATTATCCTTACGAGATTTTTCACAAAGTCTGCAACGTCTCGTACATGATGATATTCAACGCGTTAGGACTCCCAGTCACGCAATGTCCCATAGGCTTCCATCGTAACGGTCTACCAATTGGACTCCAAGTAATGACAAAACTATTACTATTACCTCTATTTCATTTTACCTTTCATTTTTATTCTCCCGATAGCCACATTCAATTCATTTTTTTTGTTGTTGTTGCACAGATCGTGGGAAATCCAGGAAGCGATCATCTGACCATTGCCGTGGCTCAAGAAATCGAACGAGCTTTTGGAGGCTGGCAACAACCCTCCGTGCCCTCATAAGATAATTTTTCAATTTTCGGTATGCTTGAGGGATCTACCGCCGCTAAAATGAACAATAATTTTCAACAATCAGCCGCTTTAGCATCCTCAGCGTTGACAAATACAACGAAAACTCGTACATTTTTAGCTCACAATTTGACATATTCGAGCGTCGCATCGACGCTTCAATATATTTCGAAAAATTCTCAATCTCTGAAACTTTATCATAAATTGCATTCCTACGCATTAAAAATAAATCTCAACGAACAACCACGTTTCATCTCAATACATCTCAACGCAATACCCGCGTCTATAACGTCTTGTTTTTCACACATCTTTTTACTACGACGAATTGCGACGAAAAAGAATTGATCGTACATCAAAGTTCATGTACCTGCCGAAGTGATTTTAATAAAAAAAACTCGTTATTTTTATATATTTTCGTCTAAAAAATTTCATGCTCATGCCCCCTGTCCGATCGGGCCGATCCGCAAAGTTATTTAAAAATATAAAGAGGGAAATGCATATTTCATTATTATTTATCATGAGGCGCATTCGATGATGATAAGGACATATTTTTGAAGAGTACGCGTTTGGGAAGAGCAGGAAAATTAAGTTTTTCAAAATACGTGCGGGGAATGATGCGTCGATTTTTTTTCGCGGTGCACACGCTCCCGGATCACCATTACCGCATCTACCACTTACCATTTATCTATTTGAATTGTTAAGTTTCGCCGCGACATCGATTATGCGTCGTATTCGTGCTTGCTCGCTTGCATTTCTCAATTATGAATTATTCATACCGATGAATTTAGCGAAATGCACGAAGCTCCGATGATACGTCCCCTTGCAGTCAAATCGCGCATTCATTTACAAGACAATGTTTATTTTTCTTTAAGTCATAACTACACGCGTGGCATTGAATCGCGGACCCGTCCGCGAAGATGCTCCACCCCGCTTCCTTCCCTCTATTAACCGCATTTTATCAATACACCACCACTTTCAAGACAAACTAAGAAATTTATCGTATTTATATTCAATGTTGGACTACAGAGTTGTCGATGATGCTATCTTTTTGCAAGTCATATATTAATAAAATCCCCCCCCCCCCCCCCCCCCCCCCGTCTTGCATGTAATTTTATCATTTTGGCGGGACACGCGTGGGACACGGCGCGAGCAACGAAATGTTGGTGCAACGAAGAAGAGAGAAAAAAAAATGGGTAATTCGGACGGAACGGATATTGAGAGAGAGAGAGAGAGATAACCGGCCGACGTTGAACGATGCGCGGGAGCGGGGAAGAGACGCGACAAAAGTTGAATTAGTTTGAAAAGTTGGGGTCAAAGAGTTATGCAAAGTGCGGAGTGAGTCGAGGGAACGCGGTTTATAAAATATCCACGATTTGCGGAGATCACTCGACGTCGAGACATCGAAACATCGAGACGTCGATTGAAAGTCGCGCGCGCAACAATAACGTTGGGACTATATATATAAAAGTGTTAAAGCACCAATAGGAATTGGGTGATTGGGAGAGATACGCGCGGGAAACCGATAACTATATCGTCGCTCCGTGCGTAACGAGACTCAAACTCGATCGTTGTCCGACTCTCTCACAGTCTACATCTACCCTTCCGCTCGAGCTCTTCGACATTATCTTCCATATTGTAAGAAATTTCAAGTCTTTCTCGTCTTGTCGTGCCAATCGCCGCTGCCGCCGCCGCCGCCGCCGACAACGACAAGAACAACAACAACAACAACAACGGTCTCGTTGCAACCCATTCCTCGTCGACAAATTTACCGGTGAGCTCGCACCCTCCTTTTTTTATATCCAAGCATCTATATACTCGCCTCATCATAATATAACGAATCAATCTTTCTATCATCTATACTTTTCCGACAAACGTTTCACAAGAAAATTCGTGTACTCGCGATCAATTTATTTGCCATGTACCGCGCAGCGTTTTGAACTTTGTACAGTGGTCATCATAATAAAATATGAGATGAGCGAAAAAAGTCAACCAACAACGACGACGACGATTAAAAACACGGAACTCGAAAAGTCATATCTCGTTTGTTCGAAAAACATCGATTCCGGACGATTCCGAACGATTTCGATGATGAATGAAGAAAAAAAAAAAAAAAAAAACCCAGAAACCCGAACAAACAACAACAACAACAACAACAAGATGTTTATATTTTGTGGGCGATTGTATTGGTATCCACGATCGTAAGATAGGCTGGCGCGGGTGCCGCGCAAAGAAAATTACCCGAATCAACCGAAACCAGTTTTCAAATGAGTTGACCGCGCGGTCACGGTAGCAGTCTCGGTCTCGAATCGATCAAGGCCAGAAAAAGATCGCATACGTCCATAAAAGGAAATAATTGCAATAATAATAATAATGAGGAAAGGAAGGCGCGAGCACATGCGCTCGTCGTCGCGACCGTGTCAATGACAAAATATTATCATCTAACGTAATATCTGATGTTTAATTGCTCGTTCCGACGGCGGAAAACACGTTTCACCGCGCGATCGTGAACTATGAGCGAGGTTGAAGGATTCCGCATTTGATTTATTCATGAGGGCCTGCAAATGAGAGACGGCAGCCCGCGCGCTCCGTCTCGATATACGATATCCGCTCTTTCGATTGCTGCGATTTCATATCCCCGGATCGCGGTCTTTTCAATATTTCTATTTGTTTATAGATTGGCGAGTAAGCTAGACGCGGACACAACATATACCTATGCCTATACGTTCGAATGTTCATTCAATGAAGAAACCTTAATATTTCTGCCATATGGTATTCAGGCCAAATTCCCCCCCGTCCAACATCCACGGCAAGAGCCGTCTATTTCCAATTATGGACAATGCGTTTGTACCTTTACTATATGGTCCTCGCCGCGCGTAGCGGTTGTAAATGTTTTTACCGTAACGGACAATTACCTATACCCAATTACGTCGAAATTCATATAAACAAGTTACGTATCGGACTATCTCGGTTTAACAACAACTTTGCTAGACTTTCGAATTTACAGAATGCCCAGTTTTATTGTATTTATTTTTTTTGCTACCGTACGAATCTCATTTTGTTTTTGTTGTTTTTGAGCCTCGCTGCGAAAGTCATGAAAAATGCATGATTCGGGCGAAGGTCGAGAAAATGGTCGATCGAGCAGGCGGAGTCGGATTTTGCGCGTAACGTAGAAAATTAACATACTCCCGAGCATTGTTCTACCACACGATATTCATGGGCGTCCATCCTCGTTCGTTGATTCAATAGCCGCGCGTATGGATCGTGGTAATGCGCGAATGACACTCTATTTTATTAGTCGGAGCAGTTGGGCTTCGCGTCGGTCGGATCGTGCGACGATCGGAAAGTGCCATAATTATCTATAATTACTTTCAATTGTCATTCGATACTCGATCTTTGACCAAAGTCGCATTCCATGATGCCATTGAGAGAGACCCACCACCGCGCGCGTGGTGGGTCTCTCGATCTCCCTTCTTTATCGAATTAGTTCAAGATTTTTCATCATCCTCATAAGCCCGCCCAAATCGGTTCAACTTTGCGGCAGTGATTTCCTTCCTGATGCCAACAACGCGGCGATCGTTAAATTTTACGCTCCGCCGCTTCGTTCCACAGTCCCGAGCGATACGCTAAACCCGATGCGTAACCTAATTCACCGCTACCCCAACACGCGGCCGACGACGTTACGCTATATTCTTCGGCTTCGGAGCATGTGCGCTTTCTTCGCTTTCCTCTCGCTCTATTATACCGTACTTGTATCCTATACGCAAGAGAAAAACTTTCTCTTCCCGCAAAGACATTGAAGCGCGATAATAAAAAATTGCAATTCCTACTTGCCGCGTATGTATTCAATTCAATTACTACTTCCTCAATACACGTTTCATTTTCATCGCAAACTTGGCTATAATGAAAAATTAACCAGCATAAACATTTTGTAGGTAATACGAAAAGGATGGATTGGCTACTGCGCGTTATTTCGTTTTTACACCTGGTACTGCTGAAAATCCTTCAGCCATATTTCTGGTACCGCGATCGTGCACCACCAAAAGTTATACCGATCAATAAAAGTTCTTTGCTTCGATTGAGCGCTTGCGAGATTGCCAGGAGAATAAGAAACGGTGATGTGAGTATCTCTCATCCGGTGTTGATGCGAAGGAGGAAGAAAATGAACGGATGATGTTTTAACGCATTGATATTGAAGGTGACGAGCGAGACGGTGGTGAGCGCTTACATAGAACGAATAAAGGAAGTCAATCCTATACTGAATGCGGTAATCGAGGATCGTTTCGAGGCAGCTATGAAGGATGCAAAGTCGTGCGACAAGAAATTAGCCTCGGGCGAGTTTTCAAAGGCGCATCTTGAGATTAAAATGCCTTTTTATGGTGTACCATTCACCGTTAAGGAGAGCTGTTCGCTCGGAGGTAACGCGATAAAAAATTTGTAACAGACAGCTGCTCGATATGTTTGAATAAATGTGGCATCATCATCATCATCATCATCAGGTCTGAGTCATACGGGATGCGTATCGTCGAGGCAGGGGATCAAGGCGACGAAGGACGGTCCAGCGGTGGAGTCGATGAAAAACGCTGGTGCTATACCGCTTTGCGTTACCAATACGCCTCAGCTTTGCGCCGGTTTCGATGCTGCCAATTTGTTATTCGGAAGGACTCTGAATCCCTACGATTCGCGAAGAATCGCCGGTGGCTCTTCCGGCGGCGAGGTATAAATCGCGCATCTTCCCATATTCACGCGAGTAATGTGTAAAAACACGTTTAAATAGGTACCAATACTACATACCTATATTTTGGCGCAGGGAGCTTTATTGGGAGCCGGAGCTTCGTTGATCGGTATCGGTTCCGATATCGCCGGTTCCATCAGGATTCCCGCTCTCTTTAATGGAGTTTTTGGGCATAAACCGAGTTCCGGTAAGATCCCCTTTTTCCTATAATATTTCATTTCCTACGATCTAACGCCTATCTTTTATCATTAGGAATTATATCAATCAACGAACATTATCCGACGAACGACGACGAGGCTTTCCAAAGATATCTGACCGTTGGTCCAATGTGCCGATACGTCGAAGATCTCGTAGCGGCAATGAGAGTGATGAGCGGTGAAAAATCGAAAATTCTTTGTCTCGACGATACCGTAGATTTGAAGAAATTGCGAGTTTTTTATAGGGAAGATGCCGGTAAATCTTTCGGGGTTGTACCGGTCGATACGAGTACGAGGACAGTTATTAAAAGAGCCGTCACGCATTTGAAAACTTGCGTGGCAAATGTCGAACGAGTAAGAAGAAGCTCTCCCTTTTGTCTTACAAGCCTCGCCGCCGCCGCCGCCGCCGCCGCCGCCGCACTATCGATAATATTAAAAATGCTTTTTATTTTTATTTTTTCAAGGCACCGGTGGGATCGTTGGAAGAAACTTTGGAAATTACGGTCGCCATGTTATTCGGCACGGATAAAAGGACACCGTTGCTCATCGATCCGGCCGATCCGAAGGTTCTAAAAATTCAATCATTTTTATCTCATATTTTTCTTTGTACCGCGCGCGCGCGTATTATGCTCGATTCTCAATGCGAGACTTATATTTGATATTTGTAGAACGAGTGCAACTGCGTAATAGAAATGATAAAAGCACTTTTGGGCGTGTCGCAATTCACTCGAAATACGGTATACATGGATATCCTGAAAAAATCGAGAGGCTTCATGAGCGAATCCTCGGTGGAACATTACAAAGAAAAGGGTCAACGACTTTGCGCCAAATTTATAGTAAGAATAAGAATCGATAGAGGTCGATAGAGCGATAAATATAGTAACTTATATGTTGTTGTATTTCGCGATATTCAGGAAATGCTCGGTGACGACGGTGTTTTCCTTTATCCGACATTCGTCAGTGGAGCACCGCCCCCCGGACAAATAAACCTTCTAACGACCGGTGGAATATATTGCTTGCTCGTCAATGTATTTGGTTTTCCTTCCACTCAAATTCCCATGGGACTCGACAGGGACGGTCTACCTCTCGGATTTCAGGTTCGCATGCACCGCTGCTCCCTCTTTTTTTTTTTTTTTTTTTTTTTCTTCATATTAATAATGAATCTCTTTGACAGGTGATAGCGGGACCGAATCAGGACAGACTGTGTTTGGCCGTGGCGAAGGAATTGGAAAAACGTTTCGGCGGTTGGATCGCACCGACCGTCGTCTCCCTCCTCGACGAGAAACCCGATAAACACCAATAATTATTCGCTCAATAATATGACAATTGTTCCACCATTGGAACTAAGCCCCCCCGCCCCCCTAAATCACTTCATGTTATTGTCGGAACGTATATTTAAATAAATCACCTTTTTATTTATAACGAGAAAAAAGCCTGTCGGTACGGTGTACATTTTAATATTATAAATTCTATTTAAAAAAAAAAATAATAATAATAATGAAACAAGGTTTAAACGAGGTTTATTCGAATGAATCGTTGAACGCAACGTGCGCGCACATTTTTTTTGAACAACGTTGTACCTTCGTCGTAGGAAGCTACTGTATAGGTATTATTGCCGAAATAAAGGAAATTGTGACAATATTATTGCACGATAAACGATCAATCCGATCATTCTTCGACCATTAAATATACCTACTTGTTACACTATATGAAATACTTTCATTTATCGTTTTTCTCTGTTTCTCGTTATACCTACTTTGGTGCTTAAACATTTAGCCCGGAAAATATATATACCCTATATATTAAACTATGAGAGACGAGCTAGTCGAAGAGAAAGAAGAAGAAGAAAATACATTGGGCGTGTATTGGTCCCAAAAGCAGAGCCAAGATTTATTGCGCGGAATTGGTAAAAAGAGGTCCTTCGTACCGTTGGAAATTCGCAAAATAGTTGGCCCAGCATGGAAAGAATTTTCTCGCCTCCTCGAGCGCCCCCCTACGAAAATTGCTATTTCATAATAATTATTGTTTATCACGACGCAAAGTAGCCGCACCCCGATGATGTACGAGTCGAGGACGCATTATATTACATTTATTTCTTTCTTTAAACGCGATAATAATGGGGAATAATCATTTTTTACGATCACCGGGGATTATATAAGGCTTGCCACCGTGACGCTCCCATTCGCGATTGAATTCGTGCTCGAGTATCTCGGCACCTCGTTTTCTCGTTAAACCGGTCTCGTCCAGACTCAGTTCGCACATCTGCATGTCATCGATACCTTGGAAAATAATGATAAATCCGTCAATACCGCGCAATCTATTCGAGACCGCGAGAAGCAGAAGGAGAAGAAGAAGAAGAAGAAGAAATAGAAAAATGAGATACCAGCGACTAGAAGAATAGCTGGTTTGTCGGGATGAAGTTCCATCTGCCTGGCGACGTATTGACCATCGAAATGAGCGTACCACCAACCGCGTTTACCTCCAGCGTTTGGAGCACCTTCCGGTTGACCCGAGCTCGTCGCCGCCGGACGTACGAATGGAATCCTGAAGAATCTTTGCGACGACGATTCGACAATCAGTTGTTGGTGCTGTTGTTGTTGTTTGCTCGGCGTACGCGGTGTTTTTGCTGATTCAAACAGAAACATTTATCACTGGCGAACAATTGTCACTAAACATTGTTTCAATCTAAATATATTGAAGATCGTACCTGCTTCCATGATCGACTTGGGTGCTCTCTCATTTTCGTCCATAGTAGTGCGTTTGCGGTTTCTCGCTTTCCACGCGTGATAAACTTTCAGTCTACGATGAAACTCGTGTCTGCAAGCCTTCGATCGACGATCGACGATCAAACGATCAAATTCGAGTGAAATTATTGCGAAATTATTGGAAATTTGAGTGCACCTACCTCGAGCAGTTCGATGTCACAAGACGTATTTATGGCGTCGCGAAGCTCCGAATATTTCCATTTGGAAAGATCATATTTTTTATTGGACATGATCGCTTGATGATTACGTACTTGTTCGGATCTGGTTGGGATGAGAGAAAAGATAAATATGATATTGCGGCTAGATGCGGTGCTAATCGATGCGACGAAAAGAAATGAAATAATTTTGCATGCAATATGAGTCGAATTTCGTAGAAATAGATTAGTGCATGCGGTGAAAATGGTTAAATCGCGAAAATGCGAGGGAAAGAAGGAGGGGTGCAACGACGAACGAATTAGAATGCGAGGTGCTGCGTTAGAACAACTTTTCATGCCTAAATCGCCTGTCACAACTCGGAATACCTTATTAGCCTGTTGTTGTTTGTCGGAGGTATCCGCACGTCAGATCCGCTGTGCAATTCCAATAATATTTTTTTATGTAGGTATCAAGTCAAAGTCGTGTAGGGTGTAGGTATTTATTTGTTCGCGGGCACGATGATAGAGAAGCCTGCGATACGCGCGGCGGTGCTCGCGACTCGCGAGTGACGAACGCGACTAAATAAACGAATAATCATATTTATTTTGGGGTTTACCTTCGAACCGGTGGTGGTGAATCCTCGACTTGACCGTTCGACTCTTGAGCCAGTCTCACCGCCAAATCGTGATCGCGCCTCTCTTGTTCCAGAAGTTCCCGATATCGACTCTCCTCCATCGCTTCCCTCTCCATTATCGCCTTAATCGGTGTTTCAACATCGAACCTCGTTTCATTATTTTGCTCCATTTAAAATCAATCAACGCATTCAATTACCTACTATAGCGCTAGCGAATCTTACCTGAAGCGCGGCAGCAGTTTTTTTGTCCTCTTCCTCTTGAATTCTCCGCTCTTCCTCCTCCGTTTTTCTTCTCGCTTCTATTTCAGCCTTTTTCTTTCTATTTTCATCATCCTCCCGCTTTTTCGCTTCCTCCTCGTCCTTTCGCCGTTTATCCATCTCCATTTCATCCTTTATTTTACGCAAACGTTCCTCCTCCTCGGCTATCTTTTGTCGCTTCACCGTATTCTCCAGAGCCACCATTTGTTCGTCCACCCCCCTCACCAAACCCTCGTAAAGCGCATCAATTTCCGTCCAACTGATTTTTCGATTCTTCTGTCGATATGCAAGAAAACACACAAGTTTTTATCAAAAGCACACTCTCGCGCATCGCTAATTTTAATAAAAATTAACAAGTCTCTCGTACTCTGATCGTTTCAACCGCCGCCTCCAGTTCCGACTGCAATTTTTTAATATCGCTCGTACTCTTTTCACGACCGGTCTTGAGCATCTTTGAAGTTTCCTGCATTCTCACCAATTGGCTCGTTAAATTTTTTATTTTAACGATTCCTTTGATACGCGGTTGGTGCTGTTTCTTCGTTATGTACATTCGTGCCATTTTTTGTATCACGATCAAATGATTTCGCCGATATATTATCTTATTCTTCACTGTGAAACAACAAACCCAAGCGCGTTAACAATTTACCTATAGTATTACAATGAAAATACCTATAATAATCGATATGGACAAGATTTATTACGTTTGATGACCGAGAGGGCACAGAATTGCATCTTGTTCCAGCGCGATTTCAACAACCATTTTTTAACATTCGCTACGAGCTTTCGAAGATTCTCCGGATCTGATTTCATGATTTTATCGAATTCAGCAAATTTTCCAGGCTTGAAGAAGACCCTCGTTATGCCAAATTTGAAATCCTTTTTGTTGAGCTTCAGGCTGTGCAGCAGCGCCTTCGATCGACCCATCAAAACGTTGTTGTTAATATTATTACTATTATAATTATTATTAGACGAGTTGAAAGAAAGAAAGAATAAGGGTCGGGGTCGGGGTCGGGGGGCGTACCTCGCAGAAAAATCTTGGATCGAGCCTGGCCAATTCCGGTGGTAGATACGATTTGTACATGTTGTAGAGTTCTTGAAACGGCACCCGACTCGGATAACCGTGTTCCATTAGTTCCAGTACCGACGTCATACCGGAACATCTCAATTGTCCCAGAATGCTATTACCGTCGAATTGATGATCCACCATTTCGTTGTTGGGCTTTATGCAACGAACAAAGTTCGTTCCCTACAAAAACCCAATCCCACCAACAAGCCCCCCCTTGCCCTCATTATCATCGCGGCCACTAAATTATCATCATCATCATCATCGTCATCGACTTACGTTGCTCTTGAGCTTGTCCATTAGTTCGCCCAACTGAGTCTTGAATTTGCTTCCGACGCTTATAAAACTTAATTTACCCATTTGGATCGAATGATTGGCAAATTTACTCTTCAAAAAAGCATTGCTGCTCTCCTGTATCAGTCCCTCGAGAGACGCGTGAAGGGCATCGTTGTTTTTCTCGATAAATTGATTCTATCGACGAAAAAGTTTTATCCGCTCAATATTTCTCATTTCATCATTATTCATACTGCAATATTGATTTACCGTTTGATAACAAACTCCCCCGGCATAATGACGAATAACGAAGCCTTCGTCGTCCCTCAATTCCCGATGAGCCTTCAGTCTCGAAGTCCTCGGCAGAGTTATTCTGAAATGTCCGTTCCAGGCGCGATGAACTTCGCTCGTAAAATGAGCAAAACTTCGAGTCGGAAGTTTCGATTCTTCATCCAGCAGACTAAATATACCGTTCGATCTCGATTCTATGAGATCTGCGATATACCAAACGTACATTTATTGCCCACATTCGTACGGATGAACACGCGCGGGAACGATCGACACTTACCGATGCAATCCTGATTGTCGACGTATGAAATTTTCGGTACGTCCAAAGATTCTCTCGCGTACAAATCTTGCTCGTACTTCAAAATTCTCTCGTTGAAGAATTGTTGCAATTTTTCATTGCAATAATTAATGCAAAATTGTTCAAAACTATTTACTTTAAAATATTCTACAACAAAAAGAAAAGACGCAAACATATTGTTATAGAATTTGTGCATATTTTTTCAGTTAATTTATACTGACCGAATCCAGCGATATCGAGAACACCGATGTAATAGCTCGAAGCTTTGAACGGTATACTTTTATTTATACGACCGACAATGTGATCGAAAAGTTTGCTGTAAATCGCCTTGGCCAGAGCGTCTCTGGCGTTGTTTGCCTGGTAAACTTTGAGCGGGACCCTTGAGACCAGAGCGCGAGCGAATGAAGAAAAAAAAATGTAATCATAGATATTGATATTTTTTGCAATAAGCGTACTACGATGTTTGCAACACGTACATGATGACGGTCCCTTTGGTACCACCGCGACTGGTCTGCATCACCTTGGATATCAGAGCCTGCCTCAGTTCGTCCGGATCGACACCGAGCAATTTGGCAGACGCGTGAACCGCTCTTTCCGAACTCGCCGATATTCTCGAACCGCCTTTCGTGTCCTCGGGATTATCCTCGAATACGATGTTGCCCAGATGCAGCACCGCCGCCACCATCGTATAAATTTCCATCCGTTCGTCCTCCGTCAGACCGAGCCGCGTTAGCGCCTGCATACACAAACGCCCAATCATCAACGGCTCAAACGAATTCAACAAATAATCAAAAGTATGGTTTTTTTTCTTTCTTTTTTTTTTTTAAATTACCGTTGCCTTTTCCTATTGGCGCAAACGCAAAAAGTTTCCGCGTTTAGCAACAAAAAACAAAATTGTATCTTTCGATTAATAGAAATGCGATTAATATTTGATTATTGGGTTTTAGCCGCATCGCCGCAAACTGCAGTTATAGTACCTGATCGATCGCATTGAAACCCTCGACGTCGTCGAGTATCGGATCGTTGAGACTTCCCTTGGAACACTGCTCTCCGCTTTTCTGCGCATCGTTCAATTTTTTCTCAGATTTTCCATTGCAAAAATATTGCGTACAACCATTTCGAAGATAACGAAAATCATCGGGTTTGGTGATTCCGAGCTTTGCTCTCAACTCGGCGGGTGCACCCGCGCACATCATGTAAAAAACGTGATAATTTCTCTCGTCCGAACTCTGCAAACAGACTCGAGATTTTTCCAACAAATAATGAGATATGTAGCCACCGACCACTTGACACTTTGAGTCAAAATGAACTTCCATGAATTTTCCAAAACGCGAACTATTGTTGTTGCGTTTCGTTTTCGCGTTACCAAACGCCTCGAGAACCGGATTTGCTGTGAAAATACGAAAACAAAACGCATTAACACAATAACGCAATCATCCAATTTGTCAATTGAACATTATCCCATTGTGTCATTACCATCGAGAATCTTTTGCTCGATCGGACCGGCGGTCGAGCCCCACAGATCGCACAGATATCGCAACAGATATTTCGTCGATTCGGTTTTTCCCGCTCCCGATTCACCGGACACGATTATACTCTGCGATTGTTTCAGAACTTTCATATCTCTGAACGCTTTGTCGGCTGCGAAAAATCAAATAAATATCGAATTAATTTGTGCGCGGTAGAACCAATAAATCTCGCGGGCGAGATTATCCTCGTACCAATGGCAAATACGTGAGGTGGCGTTTCACCCAGTGATTTTCCCCGATACGACTTGATCGTTTGCGACGAGTACAGATCCTTTACGGGACAATAAGGATTCACCGCGATTAGAATATTCGCCACGTACGTCTGTCGAACGAAAAAACTTTTTTTTATTTTTCCATTCATCACATTTTTCCCCCCGCATTCATCATCGACTTACGTATATTCTGTCTTTGAAATAGCGGGTGCGTACGTTGTTCAAAAGCGTCGCCTCGTTCAGGTACATCAGAGCACCTGTTGAAAACAACTTTTTCGTTATTCTTCCCCCGCCTATTTACCATTTTCCCACCTAGTAAAACAATACTCGCAATTGTCCTCGACATCTTTGGTGTATTCGCCAGCGGGATAAACTTCATCCAGTGGACACGTCCGTTGAGGATATTTTGGGTCCAAAGGCACAATCAGAGCATCGCCATCCACCATATCCGTGAATTTACCGATTATGAAACCCTCCGTGGGGTCTCGTACCCACACTTGCTGGTTCTCCATCGCCCCCTCGCTACCTCTACATATAATAATCAAACGAATACAATTCAATTATTAAATACAACTCTCTATTGCGACTGTTTCGTGCACTTTGACGACTACCATCAGTCTTTTGTGCGAAGCTGTAAAAGTGTCCATTTGCCACACCGCGGTCGATGCCGCGCGCGCGCGCGCGCATCTTCGTCGCCCTATAACATCTTATCGCTCTACCGCACCGCGCGCGATTCACTTTGCAGAGTTATCAACTATATCTTATTCTTAATACGACGATATCAATTATATAGGTACGTACGATATATCTTCCGCAAATTCTGCCATCATTTTTACGATCTTTCAAACGCTAATTTCGAATCTCGAGTCATTATTTTTTTGCGACCAAGGCCACCCAACGGAGAGACACTTAAAGCGCGCCTCGTATACCTTAATAATATTATAAAATGTTTCAAGGTTGTATTTTTGCCAAGAATCCGTACAAGTAAGTCGCGAAGCTCGCTTCAATGGCGTATTCGCCACTGATTACTAATCCGCACGCAGGCGTTACTCCAAAATCGCGTTATGCGCTCGTTCCCCCCCGTTTCTTATCGCCGCTTTCAACGTTATCGCGATAGCGACCGCGACCACTCCATTCCCGCTGCTGCTGATGTTTCTACGCCATCGCGATATCGTTGCGCCGTTTTTATCATTCGAATAATATTTTCATTTATTTCTAGTTTTTTCAAACAATAAATAATAAAAGACAGTTATATTTTAACACAATGAAAAATGATTGGCATCGGCGGACGGAAATTGAAGCCGACACGGGTGTCGTTATCACAATGTAATGATAAAAAAAACGTATTTACGACTCAAATAAGACGCGATTGATTGCCGCGTATCCGATAACTGTTTTTTTCGAAACGATGCGGAATTTCATGATTCGTCATAGCACCGTTTGAATCACCGAGATCCAATTTTTTTTGGAGGAGCAACGAACGATGGCTCGATAAAAATAAATGTAGGTGCGCGCGAGCATGTAAATAAATTGAAATGCGCGGTATTGAAGCTTTCGCGCGGATGTACAAAAAGCAGAATAGTTGGTTTTTATATGGTTGGACGTGCGTGTTATTTTTCTATGACCCGTAGGGAGCGCAACAATAGAGATCTATATGCGTGAAAAACGTTTCTAGGCTGCTGGTGGAACGCTACTTTATATATCGCGATACGGTTTCAACGCGGAGGGAATCGTCCGAATGCGAACGTCAATTATGGCATTAAAGTGTACTTTACGATCCGCATCCACTGCACATATTTACAAAATATAGCCCGTGACTATTCTCAACGCAGGGATTGTTTTCTCTTTTCTTCTTCTCTCATGACAACCGCGCGCGCCTCCTCCTATATTTATTTGATGCGTCGCAGCATCTTTTGTTCCCTGCTGCTGCGTGTCTCTTCTTCGCGCCCCACCACGACCACGCTAGCTTCTCTTCTACATAATCGCTTCTCATCCTGGATCCCGTTAAAGATCCCGTAGCGAGAGGCGAGAGGCGTTGCTACGGGTATACTACCTTCTCGCATATAATATCTCTATCATCGCGTACCTATATTATATAGGTAAGCATATGGGCGAAGGAACAACATCTTCCTACAATTGCGAGACTACAAATCCGCAACGAGAGCACCTCCGCGTGCATCTTCTTCGCGTCCAATAGAATCCTTTCTATTTTACCTTCGCGCGGGGTTAGCGTACTCGATCCAGAGATTTCATATTTTCTCGTATTTACGGATCGTCGCTTCTCCGCGGCGCTACTATATCTTGGCCAAACTTTCATTTCCTTGCCGCCTATAATCTATATAGTTCAAAACACCGCACAACTTCGCACGGTCAAAAGCTTCACACGATCCATACTATTCTCGCGCGCACTCGGTACTTTAACTCTCATATTCTCGTGCACGACGAAATATTTGATGGTTTATCTATTTTTCATATTGATCCATAGTTTGAGCGCCGCTGGGTATGACTCATCTACTCCGTATGCACGCGCAAACGAATAACGGTAACGCGTACTTCAAATTTACCTCTATCCCTCGCAGGAAACCGGATTTCTCCGTTCACGCGTATATATCCTGTCTGAATATCGCGGGCTCCGTAAAATGCACAATATGAATACACGATATACGAGCAGTGAAAATATCGTATAGGCCCGCGAGGAGCAGGAAACAGCTCGTCGGTATGATTTCGTTATTCGTTATATACCGGAACTACGCGGAAAGGAGACGCGCTTCGGTGAGCTTCAATTTCCCATTGAAAACACTCTGCTTTTTGTTTGTCCGCGACCGACCGAAATCGTCGCAGCACCGCGCGATACTTGCGATTATATTTGTTTTGATTTCTTTGTCCATGAGATTGCGCGCGGTAGAACGGTATCGAATCGTTAGTCACCGTGAAAGTAAGAGGCCCTCCCTCCCTCCCTCCCCACCTCCGATCCTACAGCAACAGGGTCGCCGAACCCGCGCGCAAGGACCGTCGCCCGGCGCGGTCCAGCCGCGCGGCTCTATCTTATTACATCGAACCGGTGCGGATGGTGCGGCTGCTCTGGTGCGGTTATTGGCAATATATTGGCTGTACGAAAAAACGTTTATTAATCAACTTTCATTTTTTTTCTTTACCGGCGCGGCTATATCGCGGGCTAACACCGTCCGTTTGTCGCATCATTGAAACAACGACTCGCGGCAACAACGCGCTACTCAAATACAACTTTAAACATATAGTACGCTCTACCACAACACAATAATCATTTGCACCACCGCGTACTCGAGGATAAAAGCCGCGCACCGTTGCCACACTTATTTTCTAGTTCCAGCGCGGCAAAGCAGTTCACCGCACGACCGCAATCGCAAAACTTTCTTCATCCAACATTTACATTCGCGATTACATATATTATTTTCTATCAATTTAATATTATAGAGTCTATCAATTTAATATTAATTGGTGCACAACCTTCGCGAGCGATACGACGGTCATCATTTGCGATGTCATCGCGCCGAGGCAACCAACGCCGCGTATCAACATCATCGCGCGTAGGTATAAGCTTATGTCAGCTCGATGACCAACCACGCGTGGGATGAGCGCACGTTACTTGATCAATTGCGCAACGTTAACAAACCCACCGGAGTTGTCTCTGCCGTCACCGTGCATGTATTATAACAAGTGATAATCAATTATCATCGCATTGACGAATGATATTTCGCACATCAGCGAGAAAAACAAACAGATTTCTTCGGAACCTCGAATCGTGATATGTTTATTCGATTGTCACGTAGGGTAACTCGAGCAGCTTGGTTTCCTTATTTATTTTCTCGTCTCTTTCGAAATAGCTAATTCGGGTTAGCGGGGCAAAGAGAATAATGAAGGCGCGAATGGGGTGAGGGGGCTCGCGGGATACAGAAGTAGCTGCAAACGTTGCTGCTCGCGCAAACAACGTTGTATAGACAATGGCCCGTACGAATAATCTCAAGACCAATTGCGGGTAAGAGGCAATTGCCCTTACCCCCACCCCCCCATACTCCTGTAGCTAATTCTTCATTATAGCACACCGCGCGCGCATTCTCGTTGCGCTCAATTTTCTCTTTTGCGACTGCTAGCCAACTGTGCGAATTACAAATTATTAATACAGAAATGGAGCTTTCGCCAATCGTTGTTTTAACGCGCGTACACTCGCGCCTCCAAACTCAATTACGAATAAAATTATTTCATGGTGCCCGCATACTAGAAAAACAAAAAAGCCTACAAATATTCATGCGTGAAAGTAGCTTCCGGTAAATGATTTTTGTTCCTCCGACAAGTCCGGAATATAAGAAACGAATGCCAATTTGCCGATGCGTAGAAACGTCATATCCGTCGCGGGATATAACCAACAGGTTGCTTCCGGTGCGTAGCAGTTTTGCGCACCGACTCTACCCGCTCTTGTACGACGAAGGGAGAGGGACCGTGATGAATGACGAATGAGAGTGCGAATAACAACGTAATAATTATGCAATTCTGGTGCGGCGGCGGCGGCGGCAATGGTGTAAAACCTCGCATGTTCCCTATATTCTTCCAATACAGAATTAAATTAGCAATAATCGCGCAATCGCTTATAGGCACACATAGAATTAACGACATAGAATTTGAAAAGTTTTACAGTCGCACATTGTCAAGCCTGCTACGATAAACATTCTAGTAACTCGATGAAAATAGTAGGTATATGTAAGGAACGAGAGAAGAGCGAGCGTGCGAACGAGCAGAAGACCGCGTGCATGCGGACGACTCAAGATAATAGCTAGCTTAATTGCAATGTTCCTGTACGCGGCAGGCTTCGGGAGACCAGCGTGTATGAAAAACAGTTCTGCAACGAAATGCAGAAACACTTCTAGCCCAGGATAAACTTTCGTCGAAGAGTGTTTGCGAGAGAGGCGCGGGGCAAGATTTGTAGTCTCTCGAAAGCAACTTTTCGTTCCACTCTCGTACACTTCACGCGGGATCGCGATAACAAAAATACACATAAGGTTGAATCGCATATAATGCGGTGCTGCGGCATAAAGACAGAGCGTCAAAGAGAAGAATAAACTTTGATCCATATTCACATCGGCGAGTGAATTTTCCGTCAAATCTTGAATGAAGATAATCGTCACGATGCGATCCGCGGATATATATCCGCGCTTCAATTGGAATGCGTGCACAAAAATTGATCGAATTTCAAATGCTAGATTGCATTATATGGACCATCATCATCATCATTGTTATTATTATTATTATTATTATTATTATTATGCCAAGAGATTAAGAGGTTGTGAACAGTTACTTTTACTTTTTAGACGCACGCCGCTCGAGTGCACCGGCTCAGAAACCGTTGCAGGTTGCAGCTGACGTTGCTACTTGGAACGAATTTTCAATAATACGTGTGACTGTGTGTGTGTGCGTGTGGGCAGGCGCGCGCGCGCGTCAGTAGTTCCAGCTCAAATGTTGTAGCACATTTTCAAATTATCCACCTGCCACTCTTCGCACTACGCGACACCTATCTGCATTGTAGTCGCGTCTCGTAATTACGCACGAATCACTATAGATCTTATTTGTCTTACACACTAGTCTCAAAAAAAGTGTCGTCTTAAAATTTGCAGCACGTACGAGCCGAACGGGGGGCGGGGGGGGGGGGGGGGGGGGTGGACGATCGATTGAATTTTCCAAAACATGTGATTGAGATGAGAAAAGAAAAGCGAATGCTGAATTTCAATGGAACGTGACTGTATGTGTATGTATGCATTTTGATAGATAGGTGCAATACATATGCGCGTATTGTGGTACGACGGTATCGCGTTATGTTTGTAATGAATCATTGCTGGGTACTTATGTAACGGCGGTGTAACTGAAAATATCTTAGTCCCAAGAAAAAATATCATAGAAAATTTTACTTTTTCTACTTCGAAAATGTTTCCTATCTAAGCTGCGAAATAATATTGGGGTTCGCGGCCGGTGAAATATTCGCAATTCGAATGGAACAAAACAACCATCTCGGATACATTTTGGTAATTTTTGTGGCGCAGGCATTTTTGCTCAACATTGCTCAACAGCCGCTTTGAATCAACATTTGAATTACCACTTTGTAGAGAGCGAGCGTAAACAATTTTGCTACGGAGAACGCTTAGAGTATGAGATTTTTTTTAAATTTTCCGTTTTTTTTTTAAACTGAAGCGTGCGACAAAATGCGTCCAGTCGAAAAAGACGGCTCAACGCGTTCCTACGTTATTTAATGTGTACAGCAGGTGCTCGCCGAGGCACAAGATGTTTGTGTAGAACGCGTTGCGGCGACGGTATGACCCCAAATTTTTTACCGTGGCTGTCACAATGAATGAGAAATGAAAAAATTGTCTCTGGCTCAAGCGAGACGTGAATTTACGCACAAGAGAGTGCGATCTCTCGTTTATGAGTGAAACTTTCCAAATTTCGAACATTATCGAACATAACATAATTACAACGATCGAGTCTTATCGATGCTAATTTCCGAAACGAATCATTTGCATTCATCAACGTAAATAGTTATGCCAAACGCGTGCCACATTGATTTTTACTTTTTGGTCAGAGTGTCGGCGAAGAAGCAGCATTCAAAAAAAAAAAAAAAAAGAAATTTCGTACGTATGATTTCCTGAGCAAACAAAATTATCGGCAAGAGCCCCGAATGCCGGAAACCCAAACAAATAATTCCTACCAAACAAACGTAAGCTATGTTTGCAATATATCAAAATTTTCTCAATATGCAAGATATTCTCTTCGGAACAATTAGGAACAACCTCCTAAATGCGCATTTCATTTTTTTGTCTTTTCAGTAAGGTTGCTCACAAAAGTCCTCCCAATTATTGTCTCTTATTTCCGCACCGGATTAACAAAAACACGCGATATATTCATTAATCGCGGTTAATCATATTTTTTTTATTTTGAAATTGGATTTCGCATATCCGACGACACAAAAAAATTACGCGCAAATTCGGCGGAATATGAATAACTTTGAAAGAAAGTATTGTCATAATACAAGATGATACTTTTAAAACGGCAAAAATGGGAACGCAAAGGTTGAACTCTGGTAACCGTTTTTTTTTCTTATCTGTGCGGCTCTTGAACAATCTCTTTTTTAGATTCATTGTTATCGGTCAACTTTACGAGCATCACTCGTGCAAGACGTTTGTCTCTCAGGTGAGTTGCGAGTGTCAGGATGCTCGAAAGTATTATCGGTATTAGACCGTCAATATATACGCAAATCACAAGCCATTCAATACGATTCAACATTACAACGACTAGAGAAAAGAAAAAAAAAATGTTCCACAAGTACTCACCGAATAATAATACACGTTATTAATATTTCCTGGAATCAAATCTGAAACACTCGACACCAACCGCACGAGGTTCCGCGCTCAACTGCCGCATAAATCTTCCTCGTCGTTGGTCTTCGGTTGTTCTCGTTGATTCTCGGGTGTGCCACGCGTATTTCCGAAGCAATCATCTGTTGGATCATTTTTGGTGCTGGGGAAAAAAAAAAAAAAACGACTAAACACACAAGCTGAAAGTTTCGTTTTTTCGTAATTGATAATATTATCAAATAGATAGTCAACAGGAAAATGTGTGCCATATAAAAATAGAATAAATGAATCATGATCAATTGAATTTAGATTTGGTAGACACGATGGTAAAGCAGTTAGGTGCGAAAAAAAAGAAAATTGGAATATTATTACTTGATTCCAGTAGTCTAAAAGCAACATCATTTAATTTATTGCAATCTACTCAAAGTTGAGATTAATCGCGGTAATAAACATTTCGACTTTCGACGCAGATGTTGCAACAGTCCCAGCAACTCCATCTTGCGGTTATACTCGTAAGTACGCAAGTGCTGACTGCGAAACGAATGCTGCTCACTTTGCTACACCAACAAACCCAAACATCATATATATATATTCATATTAAAATGTATTAAAAAAATAGAATGTAATTAATAATAAAATGTAAATATTGAAATATAACAAACCCAAACTCAAACAAATCCAGAACCGAACATCGTTTATATATATGTATATATATATACATATATTAATATTTTAATATTTAATCGATCTATTTATATGTATTGAATACATGTATATATATATATTATATATATGTGTGTGTGAAACTGATAATATATGCATAGGTGGAACATTAAATGTACATAAAATATATAATATATGTGTAATATATAAATGAAGATAAAGTAAACGCAAACAAACCCAAACAAATTGAAATATGCTGAAATAAGTTCAATAAGCCCAAATAAGCCCAAGCAAACCGAAATGAGTGCTCAGTGAATTCGCCGATGTTTGGGTTCGTCGGGAGGGGTTTGTTTGGGTTCGTCGGGAAGGGTTTGTTTGGGTTTGAGTTCGTTGGGACCGGATTCCTTGGGTCTGGGTTCGTTGGGAAGGGTTTGTTTGGGTTTCGGCTCTAAACCCAAACAAACCCAAATAAACCCAAACAGACCGAAACCCAAA
>JACEOJ010005889.1:312266-334021 GCA_013761285.1 Campoletis sonorensis | reverse complement strand
CCGCCCGCGTGGCAGGCGAGCATTCTACCACTGAACCACCGATGCTTATATCTTCTCGCCTGAAAGGACATAATGACCAGTGAAAATTGTTACCTGAAACCGTAGAGCACGATGATCCTATGCCTTGTAGAGCTCTGGCCAAAAATAATATGCTGTAACTTCGTCCAAACGCAAAAATCAAGGTTGAGATAAACATTATTATAAAACCTGCGAACATTGGTATGCTGTAACCGATTCTGAAACACACGATTTATTTTCATTTATAAGTTCATGTCCGTTCATCTGTTACGTGTTCCCAAAATTCCCTTTTCACAAAAAAAGAAACAATTCTATTTATTACTACATTTGCACCATTTTTCCCATTTTTCAGCATGCAAGGAATTCAAAGACACAGTTGAAATTTCAACTTGTAATACTGATTCAAATAGAGCAGACGAGAGTTCGTTCTTTCGCAATGAACAATTCTGAATCGGCTATTGGACACTTCTATGATACGTCGACGAGGGCGTCTGATTTTTTTCGTATTTTTTGAGACCCCAAAACTCATGATAAAGCTTCATTTAAACTGACCCGACAATTGTGCTGACACAATATCTGAAAAACGTGATTACTGCCAAAGTTGACAGAATATTCGCATATTTGTCAGGGCGATTATTTCGTTCGACCTCCCAATGTGAGTGCCGCTTGAAACTCCAATCCAACTTCCAATTGACCGGGAAAAAAATTCGGAGTAACTACATCTCAATGTCAATGTCTACATCTCAATGCCTACATGCCTCTCAATGTCTACATCTCAATCTACATCTCAATGTCAGTCAATGAAATTTGATTTGGAAGTTCAAAAACGGTGCTGAAATTTTTTCCCGAATTACAGAGGATGATCAGTAGAGGGATCATAAATATGTAGAAAAAAATTCAGCCCGATGGTTACATTTCGAGTTTGCCCCACACAACAACCTTAATTACTGTCATGTATTACGTACTTGTGAGTTAAAGGTCCAACTATAGGATTAGCCAACAATTGTACAAAGGCTTTCGACGCAAACATCATTCCAACCGCAACCGTTTCTTCAAGTAATTCCTTGTGCCTCTGCCTTCTTTCGGCCTCTTCAGCACTTGTTACGTTGTAAGCTGTTGGGGTAACTAGAAAAAAATACAAGAAAAGAAAAATCACTCAACGAGTTATACTTCAATTATTTGTACGAATGAATTGATTCTCTAGCGTGCGAAATGTGCACGAAATCGAAGCTATGTAAAATTACAGCATATTGTTGGGTTTGTTTTGGAAATTTATCAATTCCCGTCCGTTTTTATCATTTTTGTTTCGTAATTATTGGTAGCCAGTTCAAAAGAAAATAAAACCCAATGTTTAAGTCATAAACAAATTGAATTCTGAATAGCGTTTGATATTTAAATTTGATAATCACCTCATAGTGATTTCACTAAGCTACATTGTATGGACATTTGCTTTGAAAACAGAGGCATTTATTTTCAACTTTCCCCTTTCAAACTGCAATGCACTGTCTGGTACATTTTCATTAAATTCAAATAATAATGCATTTTGTTCAGAAGATGAATGCCCGCGTTTCTACGAACCTGTAAGATCAGCTGGTGTTGTAATTGTTGAAGAATGGAGAAATTCCAATTGTCCATGGTTTGTTAAGTTCTGAGGACACACGCATTTTCCTGTCGATGCTAAGGTCGTAGTAGTTGGTGGCGGGATGGTTGTTATAGGACGTAAAGGTCCATCAAGATGTTCGCTCAGAGTTGCGTTCGGATGTTTTATATCATACAGGAATTCCGGGATTATAGGGACTGAAACAAAAGTCGAACATGTAAGAAATGTTAGATACCGACCGAGTTGCCATAAGTCCGCGAATAAAATTTCAAAGAAAAAACAGTGTTATGGTCTTTGTGATTTGCTGACGAACATGTTAGCATGTGGTTTTTCCAAAAAACCAAACCAGTTCATTTTTCAAATCATATGATTACGCCTGGGCTTAGTAATTCAAGAAAGAGTTCCCCCCTACCCTTGAAATCGTTTTATTCAGAGATAATATACTCGGGTGAGCCTCGGGCAAGCAGACGACAGACAGAGCTGTCAAATGTACTTGTCCCGAGACTCTACCGAGTCTCTTGATAATCCACGGGATGTAACGTGAGTGCGAGACGGATGACTAATCCAGACAAGTAAGACAACGCGTGCCTTTCATTTTTGTTGAAACGTCGAACATGTTCAAAAACAACATGCGGTAGGATTTTAATTGACCGAACGACCCATAGATCTTCTTTGAAGTCACGTTTGAGTATTTTGAAGTCAAGTTTGAGTATCATCTATGCTATCTATGCACTTGTCAGAGATGAGTGTCCACAAAAAACGTGAACCGATGGACAGGATTGCATTAGGAACAGTTTTTAAATGTCTTCCTTAATATTTAATCGATTGCTGTTGTTTATTAATAGATAATTGATGTTCCCCATAGACATTGTTATCTGATTGTCAACTCTGCTAGGAATTGATACACAGGGGGTGTAACTCAGTGGTAGAGTGTCTGCTTCGCATGCTGAAAGTCCTGGGTTCAAATCCCAGCTCCTCCAACTTTCATTTTTTTGGCTCAAATCAAAATTAAAAAAAAATTCCGTATGAAATGTTTGATAGTTTTCTTTTATTCTTACGATCAGATAATTGTTTATGCATGAAATCAGACACTAATAGGGCGAAAATGAGAATAGATGTGATGGAAACTCTCGACTAGTGAAGGAACAAGAAGACTAGTGAAGGTCTTTTTCAGTTAGTCAGTCCAAGTCGGAGCATTTCAAGAGTATGAATATTTATAAATTTTTGGATCGTACTTCAGAATTAATCCGTGATACGGCAAGATAAGAATAATTTGCAGGCGATAAAATATCGGCCCGAAAATATTTCAAAACCTAATTATTATCAGTTGATTCATTGTGATATTTTTTCAGGGTTTCAGGGTAACCTCGTCGCAAAATGACACGAAGCCACAAAATAATACAACGATAACATTTATAGTTGGGTGCCAAAATAGAATTATCGTTCGATCCTGAGGAAGAAATCCGAAAAACAATAGTCAGAAAAATGCAATGCAAAAAATATGCACATTCAACTGTTCTACGAGATAAACAAATACGAGTTGACATTCAGAAAAAAGTTTCAACATCGCGCAAGAAAAATCGCTCGAAAACACTGTGTTTTTCTGTCGACAAAGATAACATTGAAATAATTAAATTTTCAATGGTTGATATGAAATGATGACATATAGTCATGATAGTGTGATATGTATATATATTTTTAATTGGACGTACACGATCATTATTAAAGGTCGGCGAACTTTATCATTCTCTTCCTTGTTATCACTGCAAAGTGTGAATCTATATTTATAGCGACACGCTATTAATTTATCTGACTATTTTGCGTTCTTTGTCTATAGATCTCATTGTTTTTTTTTTGTTACTTCCATATTGTTACTCACATTGAATTCTAGCAAAGAAAATCGCACAAATATATAAAAGTTCGTGGGCCCCTCCATAAATGCATGACCACTTATCTCGATTGGTATAGCGTGACACACAACGCATTGGTCAGAGTCCCATAAGTTTCCCGTCATTCGAGACCTCGTGCCATTCAGAAAACGACGACTGCCTACTGAATTAAACATATAGCAAAAAGGAGGATCGGAACTTAAGGTTCTTAAGCTTGTCGGGGTGGAAAAAGCCCCTCGATCGTCGAGAGTTAAAAGCTGGAAAAGCAAGTGCCCGAACTCTGACCGTTGGGTTCTTTCATATAAATATATGTAATCTGTAACTCTTGACGTTACAGTATATAGTATCATGGGTGTAAAAATCCTAATGCGATACACCAGGGGGATTGAATATCATCCGTCACAGTTTCAATGCTCGCCATTTATCTGAGCTTCTCTAAAAGTGCGTTATTTTTCTTTTTTAGTGCATCATTTTCTTAGTGGCATTAGTGACCTTACCGAGAGTTCAACTGGTTTATTTTTCTAGCTTTTGCCTCGTCGGTACTTGTTGCTCAAATGATATTATACTATTCCTTTGGGCTTCCGTTAACGCGTCCATTTTATTTCTTTCTAAACGATTGTTCAAGGGGGAGAAAACTTGTTCTATACAGGACTCGATCATCATTACGCTCAAAATGAAGCACATGAGGATTATAAATACAAAATAAGTTGTATCCAGTTTCAGGTTATTATCAGCGTTTTTAATGTTATGACATTTGGCGTGTCACCATTTTTTCATTATGAGCGCATTTTTGTTTGTTTGTTTTAAAACAGTGATATGTTGCCATACGTCATTAATTTTTTTTGTAAATAAAGGAACAAGCAAGATTTCAATGAGATCGCACGAACCAGGTATTAATTTCGTGAAATTATTTTCTGTCAAATAAATCTTATGCAGCAAATCGTTTTCTTTCCGTATCGAGACATGATTTCGTGAACTCCGAAATGATTTTTCCTTCTCTGCTATAATGTAAACTTCTAACAAACTGAAACGCAACAACATAGTGTACTATGAAAAAAAACTAAGACCAAATTCGTTTCATTTTTAAAGATTTATTCATCAGTTGCGAGGCAGTGCGTCTTTTAAATCGAGAAAGATTACGAACGTATGGATGCGAGAAAGTCGGGTTCAAGTTATTATAATTCTACTTGGACTTTTTTGTGTTATTCAATGCAATCCAGCTCGAGTATTAAGCACTACGTGATAGCTCTCTACCGTAAGAATTTCTTATACGCCTCATTTTTTTCTGTCTCGGTCATCTTCGACGAACAAATCTTTCATTTTTACGGAGGACTTAATACAACGTCGTTCTCTGGGGACAGTCTGTTCTTCGATAGTCCGATAGAATTCATGATTCTCGTAATCTTAAGAATTTCTTGTTCTTTTACCTTTTTTTTTTTATTTTACTCGAGACTCTTAAGTAGTTTATTGATCGCGGAGCACGTGATTCTCCTATACACATATATATATATTTAGATATGTGTTTCGGATTTTTTTGTGTTTCGATATAATTGCTCTTCTTCAACAATCCCTTGAGAAATTAGGACAACGAGGGTCGTCTAAGAGGGATCAAATAAATAAAAATGGAAAATGGAAACGCATTACAGTGTTTAATGGTATGAAAAATTGAAAAATACTTCTTGTATATTAGAATTACGTGAGCTTTGTTCTGCCAAAAAGTGACGAGTAAGAATGTGTCCCATTGAAATGCACACAGTTGTTGTGAGTTGGAGTAATGGTTCAAACGGTGCAACAAACTCTTGACCTACTGCTTGACGTTCTATAACACCCTCACTTAAATCCCTTATGCATGATTCTCAAAAGCTGCCCAACAGTGTTCGCGATGACTTAAAGACTCCCTCTGAGTATAATAGACATCGCAAAAAAATTCTTATTTGCCCTTAACTGTTTGGGCGTGGGTGGGATCCGATTTTTTTAAACGTTTAGGAAAATACTATTCTTCAATAGTTTTTGCTGATCTCCTATAAAGCCTCTTTCATTATGAATTACCGTTGTCATGTTTGTTCGGTTTTTGTAAATTTTTACTTTTTTTGCCAGATTTTGTTTCATTTTCGAATTCTTTCCCATCATTCTGGTAGTTTGATTAAACGCTTGTACCAAAAATGGCGTCAAATTTTAGTTTCACTTCAGAGCATGCGTACAATTTTGCATCTTCAACTTCGAAGTATAAGAAATTTCGGATGGAATAAGAGTGTAAAACGTTTTCATTAAGAAAATAATTAAATAGATTGTGTGAAGATTTGGAGTAATGAGGAGATTTGGTCTTTTCTTTTTTCCTTGCTCGCTACTCATCTCATATAGCTCGAGGGAATAAGGTTTTCTTTTTCTCGTGTTATATCGAATACAATCGTCTCGTTCTCATCGGATTCTCGTGCCACTAATTGCGCCTCTTTCACGAAGTACGCTCTAGTGAGACTTGGGATCTCTAACATGTTTCACGGTTTTAACGCACTGACGGCTACGATCAGACACTTTTACTCCCATAAAGACGAGTACAAGTCCAAAAATACTTGGTGTGAAATGCTAGACTGATTTCTCATCGGAGCTTTATTCGGTAATAAACTCAAAGCTCTGGAACTACAGAAATTGAAACTCACAGCTGATCCAGAAAAAAATCACCATCATTAGAAAATTCGATTAAATAAAATTCCAGCTATCGGCTATGGTTAAGTGAACAAACACCGAGCAGGAAGCATAAAGAACTTTTTATGATTTTTTCAAGGTCTTTCTATTTTTCTTTTTTTTTTCTTGTTTCACTATTATTCTTTGTTTTTTGATATATAAAATATATAGAAATATTGTTCACCAGTACACTCTTTCGAGTTTTTTACGAGTTAATCTCAATTTTTTTCCCACGATTCCCCTTCTCCCCTTTCTTCCACCGATACCAATATTCTCCCACAATTCTCGCATTTTGCAACGATTCCTTCCTCATATTAAATATCCTATTATTTCAGCTTGTAAGAGCACATTGCTACTTCGATAATCATCATATTTACTCACCGACGGTGGTCAGCAACATGTTGTCGAGCAGAAGAGCAATAGCGACAATCACGATGACTAATCGTCGTGATTCTCGACATCGCTGTAGCCATGCGGTCCATGATCCTCCGGCCATGCTACTCCTTGATATCAGCGGTTCTGATTGCTGACCTGGTTACAAAAAATTCAATTCACTTTATTTATAATACTTTTCCTATCAATTAATTAAATAAGTTACGCAAATTATCGTTATTCATCAAATTAATTGTGTATAAATAATGTCGCAAATACTGATTACATTGGCAATTTTTCAGCAAAGTTCCAGTGTCAATTGTCGATATAATTAGTGAGAAAAACAAATGATCAAGAGTGTTTTTCGGGGAAAATATCCTCTGCGTTCGAAATGACACGTATGAATACGAATTACAGAAAAAACATGCGTGCAAAAAATATATGGGAGCGCCAAGAGTGTCTCTCTTGCTGATTGGCTTCATATTGTATCGAGCACTTCACTGCACCACCGTTTCGGGCTCTATCGCCTACCAATATGTCCTTTCTCTTTCAATCACTTATTAAGAGGAGTTTTCAAATGAAATTTCTGTTGATTCGTGAATTCAATCTGTCGTTGTACTATCCCTTGTAAAATCTTATCACCACACTCGCGTATATAAACGTGTATGAAGTATAAAGTGTATGAAGTTTATTCCGTGTGAGTTATTTCATAACGGAATTTCATAGACACATCTCAGGCATTGCAATTGTGCTTCGTGGAATTACTTCTGTGCCTGGGTTGTGTTGTTTATCGTATATTATAGAAAAATGATTGTCGTGTTTTCAGTATTAAGAATAAGTATTGATTCGTTCAGTGTGTGCATATGAAATATGAATATTTGTATCTATGTTTTTGTTGTAGAAAACATGAGAGCACGGAGAAACGAAAGGTTTCTCCGTGCATTAATTTGCGAAGCATTATTTTGCGAAACGATCTGAAAAATTTAGTTTCATTGTTCAATTAAATGTTCATTCACGGGTTTTAATTGCAAAGGAATGACAGATAACCGAATCGGAATCGAACCAGAAAATTAAGAGAATTCTTTCCGAGTGGTTTCCATTCTCGATCGTACGTTGAAAAAAAAGAAAAGCCCTTCTGGCGTGATCGCGAAAAACGAAGGTGAAGAAATTGCGCAGCCACTCAGTCACAATTTCACGATGATTTGTCTCACTCCCTCGAGTTTCCGGCACTTTTCTTCTTTCGCTCATAGGCTATACCGTCTCCTTTTTTCTCTTGACTTCTTCTTACTTGTTCGACTCTCGTGGCGAACATTTCCGTGACCTCGGAAACCGACGTTTCTCAAGACCATCCCTAGATAGAGTGCAGGAGAATTTACTCACTTTTCTCCCTTCTCTAAACTCGGATCTTTGTGTCGAGATCGTTAAAAGAAGAAAAAATGAAAGAAAGAGAGAGAGAGAGAGAGAGAGGCAGTGAGAGAAAAAAAACGAGACAAAAATTGTGAGAAATCTGTCGTCAAAAGAAAACCGTACCCGCTCTTGTTCACTCCGCCGTAGTGTCACGATATATAATTATCTCGTATTAATTAACACCTTTTAGTCGCACCTTCTTTGCTTTTATTTCATATCAAACGTTTTTTCTCCTCTTCTCTTGGTCGTGATCGTCGAACACTCTTTTTGCACTTTCAAATTCGAAATAACTCGGTTATGAAGCTCGCTCGTACTCGCTATTCCTCTTTCAATTTGTTACGTGCTTCTTGCCACTTCCCCATTCTCAGCAAATTTCCTATGAAGGCAAATCAAGAACCATCCCACAAATGAGGGAAAATTTCATTCAAAAAAATGATTTAACATCAACGTACAGACGATTTACAGACGCAGTCGAAATTTCAAAAAGTAGTATACCGATTAAAATTTAGAGAAAGATCGACCATATTTATTTTCCCCAAAAATACTGGATAATTAATTTCTATATATAAATAGATTATGTTTTTCATCACATTTCGTATTTTCAACAAAATTTGTTTCTCAGTGCATTGGCCAATTTCATCGATATATTAAAAAGTATGCGATATACGTGTATATATTTTTTTAAGCCCGAAACACGTTACGAAACTAGACTAAACTTTCAATTCCCAGCGTGTTGATGGATTGTCTGGAAAATTGGTGGCAAAGGGTTGAGAAATAAAGGATCAACTAGCTGTTGCCCAGGGCACGTAAAATGAGTCGACGGCATTTATGGTCATTGGGCAGGATTATAAACACCGAGCTCTTTAGTGTTTCAAGGGTATTTATAATTCGTACCAGAAGCTGCTTGTTGATTGCTGAGTTGTCATTAATTCACTATTGCACATTGATGTACTTAAGATTGAGTAAAAGACGTTTCAAAATTGGTTCTTTTACGACTTACACATTATTGTTCAATTTAGAGAATATTCTTTCTTTTTTTTTTCATTCATCTTCATTCTAGTGTTTTCACTTCGCGTGTTGCTCCGTCTCACGAACTATTTTGGTTCACGAGTACCTTGAATGGTTGCATAGTTTTTAAATCTTAACAATAAGGAGTCAAAAAAAAACTTCCAAATGTTTGATATTAAGCTGGAATGATCAAGCTTGATTAAGGGGGGAAAGCACATTAGGAAGCGTATTTTCGGTGATACTTTAAGATTTTTTTTTTCGTGGGTAAAATTAATTAGAATTCAACAAAATTCTGACATCGTTTAAATCATATTTTGATGAACTGTAACGAATTTTTGAAAATATTTTCAACCAAAAATGATAGAGTTACGCCCTGAAGTCCGCTGACGGTCGTGGTCCAGAGTTTTTCGATTGCGGGACGTGTGGCCATTCCAATTTTTATCTGATATTGAAAAAGTTTTTATTTTACATTGATAACCTATTTTGTAAGAATATGAACCTCAATGCAGGTGGAAATAATGAAAATTGAAAGTTTAGCAGCCTTTGGAAAAATTTTCTTCAATTTTCGCAATATTTTTTCATCAATTAAGCAAATAAAGGCACCTCCAAAATCATGATATCATCTCAAACGTTGCTTCATATTCTTACAAAATAAGTTATCAATGTTGAATAAAAACTTTTTGAATGTCAGATAAAAATTGGAATCCCCACACGTCCCGCAATCGAAAAACTCTGGACCATGACCGTCAGCGGACTTCAGGACATGACTCTATCATATTTTGTTGAATTCTAATTAATTTTACCCACGAAAAAAAAAATCTTAAAGTATCACCGAAAATACGCTGCCTAATGTGCTTTCCCCCCTTAAGACACGAGAGGTAGAGAGAAGGAATAAAACGTTTTGAACGTGTTTCCATCAAGCATTTGAAAGAACTTATCCGAATAGACTCAAAGTAACTAACAGTGTCCATGATTCTGTATAAATTGTGTTGTCTAATAATAAGTTTAATGGTGAAACGGCAATGAATGTATTCTCTGACAATTCAGTCATTTTAAATACTTACATTGCGTATATATGTGAAAAAAAATAATGTGACGAATCGTCGCCGATTGACATTGAATATCACGAAGAAAAAGAATCGCATAGAGCAGGAGGCAGATGGATCGTAAAAAAGAAAGACACGAACAAGTGGGAAAAGATCTCATAAGGGTAAAAAGAAAGGAGGAGGCAATCAGCATTTTCTGCTGTAAACGAGGCAGCAATGGCATTGCAGTTCCCAAGAGAATGTGTGCATTATTCTCAGAAAGCTGTGCAAAAGAGTTCCCCCCTTTTATCATTCTCGAATCCTTCATAGCTGCTCCTTCCCTTCTTTTACTTCCATCCCTCTTCTCATCTCAACCACTTACGTGCTAGCTTCCGGAGCAGAAGCGGGGGAGAAAGACGATGCTTCGTTGTCTCATCGCTCCTTTACATCCCCGCATTCTTATTCTCTTTTCTTCGCTTTAAACATTCCATCTTCTTTGCGCTAATTATTTACCGCGAAATGAATGACCGCCGCCACAATGTTTGTCAGAGTCCTTACATCGACGAAGTAGCCCGACGAGTTGGGCGACAGACAATCCACTCCGACGGAGATTATTTAAATGCTTCTAGGACTCTGGAGGCTCCGTGGAGACAGTGAAATAGAAGCGAACAAAAATATTCATTTTTCGCATCGAATATACTACCTCAATCAAAAATATATTTTGAAAAGGCTAAACTTGTATTCCGTTGGCGTTATTTCTCAGCGATTCTGATAAAAATTCCACTTTCTTGTAAATTAGAATATCTAAAAAGGCTTTCTTAAAGGTTGACACACACTTTCGTTGGCAAATAGAAAATTCAACTCTAAGTGCTTACACGCTATCGGAACGGAACAAGTCATAGCCCATATTTCGCTTTTGAAAATGTCAAGCGGCCGGAGTGACTGAGTTAATTTCGTCAGTTCCTGCCCCCGAGCTTATAATTCTATTTTTTAATTCCCCATAAAGATGAATCAACTAACAAAAAATATATTTTTGTGCTCCGTTACCGAAGTAATTAGACCAAAGGTTTCTTAGATCGCGTTTTCAATTTAATTTTATATGTGAACGCCTGCTTTCAAACTTTACTTTCACGACACAAAAAAAACCTTGTTCTCTCTATCTTGTCAATAAACCGAAATATCGTACATTGTTCGAAATTTAGTTCTACTATTTGTCTTTTTTGTTTTTTTTTTGTTTTCATGCACGTGTCGAATTCGATTGGGTATGACGTTTTCGTTTATCACTGATAAAGTAGTCAATAATAATGCGAACGGATGTATATCGTTAACAAGTGGAATTATATATGGAGAGTGCTCGAAAGACAGAGGGTTGTTTGACACGCCGCTGGGTTGCGATTGACAGGGCACGAACGTTCTCACCGGTGATGAAGTGCAATCGCCGTCGAGTCATTCACAGCTCATTAACAAAGGAAAGAAGACATATTCATATTCTCTCTCTCTCTCTCTCTCTCTCACACACACGAACGATTCAACTTCTGGGAAAACAGAAAGCTTCACTGAAACGATCATACTTTTGTGAGCACGTACATATGTGTATAAATCCACACACATTTAAAAGTCACGTACAATCGTTTCGTAAGCGAGCGAGTTCTCTTGTAAGAATGAGTCGAGACATTTGAAGCGGAGTGGACTTTTTATTTCACTACTTTTTTTTTATTCCTCGTCGTCGGGTTGCTGAAGGGTCGCGAATGGTACGTCCGGCTAATAGAAAAATCATGTAACCCGTTGACGTCTATGGAAAATTATTGCGGCACGTGACTATCGCGTAAAAATCAACGATGAAAATGTTTCGAACATCATATTCTTATACTTTTTTTCCCCCAATTTGATCAATACATTCATACCCAATTTTGAAAATCATGTCATTTTTGATTTTATAATTTTTCACGGAGAGAAAATAATATAAAATATTAAGTATAAAATATTAAGTAAAATATAAAATATTAAGATAAAATATTTCGTTAAATTCCGAATAATAAATAACTATGTTTTTGCTAAAAAGCCTGAGAGAGATGACGTAGTACCACGGAGCAATGATGCCCTAACAATTTTTGATATTATATTCTCTACGTGTTCGAACGGAAGAAGTGAAAAGCGCGACAGTTCGTCTATTAGACAATTTGCATCTCTTAACAACCTTCATTGAATTGAAAATAACAAAAATGTTCTCTACGTATCCACGTCATTGAGATTGAAAACTTACGTGGGCGGTTAAACCGCGATGAATGACTGTCTATTGTATCCATATTTGCTTCTACAGTAATACAAATTTTCCAAGTCGAAAGGGAGGAGGCGTTTGACAAGCGTGAAATCTGCGCTGTGTCAACAAATGCGAACCCTCGAAGGGATTAGTCTTGCGAGTTCAAGGGGTCCAATTAGTAATGCTTCCTAACACATAAGAGATACTTCTATATATTAATTCCTCTTTGCAGAAATTGTCTGAATCCATTGAACGATTCGATGATTCAGATTAGAAACTATTCAGGAGATATGACAAGTATCCTCGATACGTCTATTAAGGTAGGAGTCGCGTAGAATCGCTTTGAGACAGATTTTTTTCAAATTTTGCGTGTGTCTGCATTTAATTGAGACCAGATTATGTGCAAAATTTGAGTAAGATTGACCATCCAGAAGTCAAGATATTCATTTTTTTATATCGACGCTTATACACACGTTCTTATGGCTGAAAATTTTAAAAATCGAAATCTGTCTCGTCATTTTTTTTTTAGAGGTTAATAAAATTTTCAGCCATAAGAACGTGTGTATAAGCGTCGATTAAAAAAAATGAATATCTTGACTTCTGGATGGTCAAGCTTACTCAAATTTTGCACATAATCTGGTCTCAATTCAATGCAGACATACACAAAATTTGAAAAAAATCTGTTTCAAAGCGATTCTACGCGACTCCTACCTTAACGGATTAATGTCAATTTGGATCACGACTGCAGTCTCAATGTTTACGGACTCAAGGAATTTTAACTTGAAGTGGACAAATTCATTATCCTGGTTATTTTATTCGATCTTATGAGACGGTACATTTTCTAAATGTTGAAAATGTTGACAAAGAGTGAAAACTTGTCAGTAAAATTGGAATCTTATTTCGTTGTCATTAAATAAGGGTGTACAGGGAGCAAATTTTCAACAGCTGGAAAAATTAGTGTACTGCTTACGCAACTGTGGAAAATTTAGTCATTCTTTGCCTTGATTAGTCAACAAACACTTATCAAGTAAGAATCTTCTAGCTCATTTGATGGTTGTTCAAAGATTCACTTCAACAAATCTTGCATCAAATTATCTTTCAAGTTCCTTCAAGCTTGATAGAAAACAGGGAGGAAAGGAAGATTTTTTTGTACGATCGTAACGAAGAAAGAGACACTTAACATGTTGGAATAGGAACGAAGGAGTTTGCAGGAGCTGTTCGGGTAGGGAAGAAGGTAGAACGTGATGTATAGAATGTCTGCTGTGCTATACTTTGGTGAGAAACTCACCAGGGGAATGTTGTGAGCAACTGAAAGAGCTTAAAGGGCAAACTGTTGCTTCTCGGCGAGTTTCAGCAACGAGACACTACCCCAAGCAATGTCGTCACGTTGTCGGAAAGAGCGTAAAATTTATTTCCCCCTTTCTATTATCATGAAACAGATGGGAACGGACGAGATTTTTTTTCGAACTGAGTTGCTTAATGCAAAAAAAAAAAGTACATTGAACGGTAAATTGTCATCATCGTTAATACGAAGATAATCAAAAGCAATGGCATCCAAACCAATCAGTTTTGATATGAGATGGAAGTTGTTAACTTTTGCATTTTATTTTATTTGAGAATATTCATTTTTATTTTTATTGCTCCGTCGCACATCTTAGCAAGTTTGTTTACAAACCCATCCTATCACTTTGACCCCACTACGCGGGCCGGTGCACGGCTAAGTGGTCACCCAACCAAAGATCGACCTCGTCGAAGTCTGCTTAACTCTGGTGATCGCCATAGCCACACACTGACGCCGCATTTCTTGCTGTCGATAAACAAATTTCATGCGTTTCAACAATGCTTTTCCTGAATTAATCATTCATTTTCAATACGAAAATCAAGAATTATCGAAAGGATGATATGATTTTTCGCAATTAAGTGTGGTTGAACACTTGACTTTGTATTGCTCGGTTATTTATAGAAAACGTTCGTTTCATTATTGAAAACGAATAGGATCCTCGAGTTTCCCAGATTTATTTCCCGATTTTCTCGATTTGTATGAGTCTTTTTTCTTTAAGAAACCACTCATGGGCCCGCAATCGTTTTCCTCGTATTGTTAAGGTATAATTAATTGTCAGACGTGCGCCACCGTTTGATTAGACGAAGTTAGGGGTTTACGGGGAGGGACCATTACCAGCTAAGAACTTTATCCGCACCTTCCATCTCTTATCAATGCTCAACATAGGTATCAGAGAAATATCTATATATACGTAAAAAGAATCCATCCATCATGTTCCCACCACCTTCTACTTCCTTTTTTACATTTGGTCGAAATTATTTTTCTTTTCCAGCATGTCACCGATAGCACTTTATTCGGATTGTTTTTTTTCTTTCCATTCGAAACTATATAATCATTTTTTAATATTCAAAAGTCAACAAGTTTTTCACTGTAACCCCCCGGCCTCTAAAAACGTATTAATTTTTCTCACATTTCTGAGCTCTCAATGTTCGTGTGTAGACAATTTCTTCACTCTATTAAATGTTATAAATATGTTTTCCGTACTGCCCCAAATAATCATTGCTTCCGGTAACTAGAATATTTCAACTTTTTCGTCGTATAGATAACGGTGTAGAGGAAGTTTTTGAAAAAAATATTCTATGGTGAAAAGGCTCTGAACATTGTTCGTTGGCGGAAATACACATTTATATACACGTAGATAGTTTGCCGACGAGTAAAAGGCCCTGACCAGAATAATTGAAAAGCTAAAGTCGACGTATTTTACGCCCTTTTGTGTCTGAGCGATCAATATATCTATGTATGTCTATTGCATTCTCTACCGAACACATTTTCTCGCGACTCCCTCAGTCCATCCATTTAAGCCACGCCGCCACTTTGTCGCGTGATATTGCACGCTAAGCGAGTTACTTCGTCAATTACGTTATCCGTTGCAGAAAACCCCTTCCGGACGCCTGCGCGCTCGGCAGTCTCCGCAACAGATTGCCTCCTAAAACGGACAAGTTTTACTACAAAAATTCGTTCCCTTTTTTCGCTCTCGAATGTCCTTTTTTTTTAATCTTCAATTACTATATGTAACGTTTTTCACCTTTTACCGGCAACTGTCCTGTGGGTTTTTTTTCGAAGCACTTGAAATCGCGATATCGATTTGAAAAAAATTAATAAAATCTAATGATTGTAAATGAAAAAATAATTTTATTCAATAACTCGAATAGCCGACACGACCTTTGCGATTGTTTCCATGAAACTAGTCGCATCGGTCAGTGTATAGACGTCTCACTTAGAAGAGACTCTTCCTCCCTCGGCCAGCTGTCTCTTCGAACCTATTCCGCGTCTTCGTTAAATCAAGAGTGGGGATAATCAGACAGGATTTTCATATGGTTAAATAAATAAGTCTCTTGATGCTCTCATCGGCCCATCAAGACTGTCGTTTGTCAATGAGATAGAACAATGTGTGGACGCATGTAGAAAACATTCCGAGTGGAGAAAAATCATTTTAGAAGTGACACGTTAAAAAAACAAAAGCTATACTACATTATTTCCCTAAATTCCATCAATGAGTTTAGGAAACTGAATCTTTCTTTTGGTTTAATTTTGTTTGTTTTTTTCTATTCTCACTGCAATTTTGTTCTTCGCGGCCCCGAAAAATATACTTTTACAAAATATTTCTGAATCGACGTGAAATCCCAAATAATGTATACGCATGTGCAAGAAATCTACGAAGGGTAAATTTTTTCATATACTCGAGAGCGTAACAGGCCGACGAACTATAAGATAAACTCGTATCTAAAGTGCACACTCATTGTGCGAGTGATCTGCGTGTCTGAATTTATGTATAATGAACATTGGACATTTATTTTTGCAGTTTTTTAATTTTGCATTCGACAAGTCATCATCATAAATTAACGGGATCGTATTGTCGTTTCCCCTACAACTTTGACGGCCACTGTGAATATTCAAATGATTGGTGTCTCATCCGTAATCTTCTTACATAGTCTAGTCTTGCGGGATTATCTGGTGGAACGAACTCTTCAGGGACCAATATTCATTTCGAAAATTCATATTTTTCGCGCATTACGCCATTTTTTTTGCAATTAAATTGTGAATTTAGAGGTTGAATAACTGTTTCATCAAATTGTATGACATTCGCACTGTTTAAGGTATGACAAAATCATTGCAAGCGTAACTACACCGCTGGCCGTTTGCCGATAAGTGTAAACGTATTTACGAAGTCACCGCGCGTTGATTTAACGTCATTTTCCAGCAGCGTGGTCGTGAAATCAAACCCACATTTATATTTTATACAAATTGATGATTAGCAAAATAGAAGGTATAAAAAATTAGTTGAGCCAACGTACGCGTGTTCGAAAATTGATTGCACGACGCGAAATGTGTTGCTGTTAAAAGCGTTCCAATCCACGTTACAATTTTACGAGTGTCATCAACTCGTAGACTGTTACGAAAGTTTTTGTTGCTGTGTTTTAAGCGGTAGTGGACGCAGCTTCCAATCATAATTGCATTTTATTCAATTTTCGATACTGGATTCTTAGCCGGGGAACTCGGGAAATTCTTGACCCCCGATTCAGAGCTTAACTCTTGGAACTAGTGGTCAGGAATTTTTTACGCATGACATGTTGCAAAATTTCAACTCAACTTGTCCAACATCTACATTTTTATTTTTTTATTTACATTTTTGGAAGCTGGTTTTTCTTGCGATCGAAGAACTTGAATAACCGATAAATGTTTTCCACTTTTTACCTTGTTGATCAATACGAAGTTGTTTTGAAAATCAAAAAAATCTTGTACAAAAAAGGTACTAGTAGTTCTTTGAACAGTGATATTATGCTTCGCAGCCATTCGTTCTGTCAGGAGCCATAGTTAAAGTCCTCATTATGCCCGTAAGCCTTTTTCCAAATCGGATTAGACCCAATTCACCGTATTTTTTTTTTCTTACCAAGTTGATTGATAAGCTTTGATCAAGTACGAAAGCAATGAGAGGTAAAAAATTTACCTTGCTCCTATTTTCTGAGTGGAGAAGCACTTTGTGCCTTATTCGGGGGTTATGGGGCATGTCCTCCCCCTGTGTAAGTGGTCCAACATTCTAGTGAAAGTAGCATCGTGAGGAGCAAAGTCTAGCAAGCTAGAGTAAAAGAGATAGAGAGAGAGAAATAGAGAAGAAGAGAAGGAGAGAGAAGAGAACGAGGCAGATAGTCTTCTCAGTTACCACCCTTGACGAACCGGTAATAGCATTATCGCCGGTAATTACAGCAGCAGGTCCGAGGCAGAGCTTTCTCTCTTGCTCTCTATCTCACCGTTGCAAAGTACCAGACCAGGGGTTATGCAGATTGCTTTGTAACCTTGTTAACGATCACTCTATTAACCTCGCCTGCTATAGCGCCCCCACGCGCAGACTTCTCTTTCTGTTTCATACGCATGTATATCTCTATATTTTCATACATTTGTCTATATAAATGGCGGTATATGTGTTACGTTGGTTTTGTTATAGGGATATAATTTAAGTGATACGTTGAGGCCCGTTTCGAAAGTTCACGCCCCACGGAAAACCGTTTAGCTTTCTCGGACGATGTTCCAACGAGTAACTTAAAAACCAATGTCATGTGAAACTGTAAATCGTAACTTGACGAACTGGAGAATTCAATCTTCTCGTACGTCGACGATATGAAATATCTTTACTTGGTTTATGAACTTCGGAAGCCGCGCAAAGCGAATGTGTGATGTCGATTTTTTTCTTTCTTTTAATAACTCGCGATGAAATTCTTCATTTCTCTGCACGGATGTTGATACGGCAGTTATTATAAAAGACTGGTAACGTTGAAGCTTTTCTCAGCAACATTGGTCACTTCGTAATTAATATTTTTTTAATGTAAAAAAATAATGTTTGTACGGAGAGAACATTCTGACACAAAATTGCACACAAAAGACTAATAAATTTGTTTGAGGAACTGATAAATAATCTGATTACTTCGTTACTCTCTTTCGTTGAATGAATTTATCAACATCAGTTTAATTGTCAATCGATATTCACAGTATCCGCAAAAGTGGTCAAATCTTTTCGACTTTTATTTCATCATGGCGTAGCAATATTGATTTTGAATGACCTGCTATTATTTTCGAAATGACATCAACACGATTTTTTCGTTCTTTTTTTTCAGAAACTTCTTGACCATTCACAGGAAAACCTTCTATTTTAGAGAAAAAAAGATCGTCACTGGTACGAATCTGAATTAGTACAATTTCAGGTTTTCCTTTCAATGATCAACAGTCTTTGACGATAATTTGGAGTTTCTTGCCAAAGAGTATATAATAATAAAAGAAAAAAAATGAACAGTTGGACTTGCAAACGTTGATGAATCTACAATGATCTATATTTTATCATTTGACATACAGAAAAGGAATCCAGACACGGTCAAAGCTATCACTAAACCCGAATCGTCTCTAGCGAACAATTTAAGTGAGGGATATCTATGCGCTTGTTCGCGACACCTGGAAATGAGAGTAGTGCTCGTTTCCTCTCTTACTCTGTGTGTGCAAATCAAATCGGGAGTTTCCTGGCTATTATGGGGGCTGGCTATGGCTTGTCCGTCGGACGCACCCACATACGTACAGACTTGTAGACAGTGCACTATCACCCTGAATACAGGAAACTGCGGAGTTCACTGTAAAAGAGCGTCGGTACAAAGCTCGAGAGTCTCTAACGCTCATGTATAATTAATATTATATGGAAGTGTATAAATTAATATTTTCCATTAATCGAGTGTATACTGAGGCCGATAATTACTATAAATAACCATTGGAACTGTTTTTTAATTTATGTTCTTCTTATGATAAAATCTCAATAGGAACACGCGTCATAATAATAATGATTTTCACGAATTGCCTCATCGACGATTTGAAATAGTTTTTGTATGGATGTTGGTGAGAATGTGACAAATTTTGTTTTCAAAAATAGTTTCGTGCTTTCATAACAGTTTTCAAGGTAAAATTTTAACCAATTTTGGTATCGATCTGAAAGTCAAATTGAAAAAGAAGAAACTATAATTGAATTTTGTTTCGTAAAACTAAATGAAAATCGGGATCGTACTAATAAAATCAAAAGGTGTCTTTTGAGGGAAGTTCCATAGAAAAAGCTTCTGTTACACAGCACTCGCAGTTTGTGCACCCTTTTTATTTTTTATTTACTTGCTTTTTTCGATGTGGGAATAAAATCTTTTGTCGTCGTCGTTCAAGCGCGTTTTATCGCTCGTGCCAGTCGTTCCCTAACCCGAATAAAAAAATAAGAAAAAAAAACCAATGTCTCGGGCATAATCCACCGAGCCGATTGAACTCGTTCGGACGTAAAGCTGTGATCGAAGAGGAAACGACAGATAGTTTCGGCTTCGATCCTCGCCTTACCGGATAATATATACGACGTTTAGATCCACGATAATGAATTCGAATCGGAATATTTTCGTTGTTTGATCATTCATTCAAAAGTCTATTCACTGTTTTGAGGAAAATTTATTCAATGAATTTGTTTCTTAATCACGCAATGTATAAATAATCCATGAAAAAAAAACCTATTCTGTTGGAATTTGAAAATTATTGCGATGACATATTCAACGGTGGTGAACGTAAATCATTTCCAATTTTTCCCCAATTTATTGAAAAATTATCTTCTTAATACATCTTAATACACTTCCAGGTATTTTAATTATAAAATATTTTTCTCGACTTTTTTTTTCATTGTTCTTTCCTCAATCTCAGTTCTTTGAGGTGATTGCACATAAAACGACTGTCGAAAATATTCTTATCTAACGCGTAATTAATAAAAAACATTGAAAAAAATTCCGATTTCCTGACTCGTTCCGATAATGATTGCAAACTGAATTAAATTAAAAAAAAAACAATGAGCCAACACCGTTTGAGCGACAGATAATTTATGAAAGAAAATATAAAAAATGAATAACAATAAAATCTTAAACTCACCGAGGAACTTCAGTCCCGGAGACGGATTACGGGAAGAGATCTCCGGTCCTGTGAGAAGATCGCGAGTCCTGCTAGTCTTCCTTCTTCTTATCGTGATGGCAAGTGCTTGCCCGTGGAAAAGCGGCGATCGTGTGAGGATGAGGTTGCATTCTCCACCCTCGTAGACGGCTCGACGGCCGCGCGTCGCTGCCCACCGTCGTCTGCGTCTCACGAATGTCGTCAGGCATATCCAACGCTACGATTTTCCCGATTCCGTTCTTTCGACCCTAGAGCGCATGCCACGATTCAAGTGACTCTCTTCATCCTTTTCCCCGCCAACATTTGTGTGGGGGTACTTTCATGGGGTAGGTTTTCCTCACACGGTACACTGCAACACCTCTTTCTGTAAAATTGACACACACTCTCTCTCTCTCTCTCTCTCTCTCTCTCTCTCTCTCTCTCCCTCTCTTTTTCCGTCTTCACTTTATGTTTTACTATATTTGTCTTTTTCCCTTTGTATTTCCATCGCTCTGCAATTGCTCCTTGTGCAAAACTACAGAGCAACCCTCTCCACTTCTTTTTTCTCGTATCGACGCCTCGATTATTACGCTCTCTTTTTCGCTTTTCCGCTATTTTCTCACCCTTCGCTAACTATTTTCAAATCCAAATTCATTCTTTCGTCTTTTTTTCAACTTGTTCCGTATAAACAATAATTTTTCGCTAAATCCTTGATTCACAACTTCCTACTTTGTTTTTATCTCGTGAAAACTTACGATCCAGAACGTGATTCGAGATTGACAACTTTCGAGAATAATCATGGAAGAGTTATTTTTTAATTTTTCACGAAAAATTTGGAATTTGTTCGCAAATTATTGAAAATTGTGACGATAAAAAAAAAAAAAAAATAATAATTCTCATTTTATGTAGACATTCAATTATTTGAAATTAATTCCATTATCGTCATTTTTATGTCCCACGCAAAATACGTGAGCCTTGGTGAAAAGAGTCAACCAATTTTTCTCTTTTGCTGGTGGTCGGGGCGAACTCGTCATCCTGCAAAGACCACGTAGGAATTCCAAGACTCTGAAGAATTCTCGATATGAGAGTTGACGTGCGGTTCTCTCCCGCAGCCAACGATCTTGGCACGCTTTATTAAAGCTGTTCTCTTCGCACCAAACCCGGAAAAGCCTGGTGATGACTTTATTCCCCCGACTCTATTTCTTAGCACAGTTTACATCAAGAAATGAATTTTCATCGCTCTTTCACACCAATTTTCAATTAAATTCTCAAAGAAATCCTTTCGATGCGCGTATATATTAATATTTCATCAATGAATAATTTTAATGATGAGAATCTTTGAAAGAAATAAAATAAAATATGAATTTCGATCTATTATTCGTTTTTGCCAATGTTTTCAAGCTCTTGTCAAAGCCATTCCCGTTTATTTATTGACAAAAATGTACACACGAATTTTACATGGTCTGTGATAAGAAAAAAAAAAGATGCAAAAGTGGACTACGCTTTTCCGGAG
>JACEOJ010005889.1:183018-312256 GCA_013761285.1 Campoletis sonorensis | reverse complement strand
TGATAAGAAAAAAAAAAGATGCAAAAGTGGACTACGCTTTTCCGGAGCTTTATTTTCTTTAGTTAAGCGAGTTGGAGAATTTTGAGGAATATAATATCGTAATATCTGACATTCACTGATCTGCCTTCACTCTCTATTACTCACAGATCATCCCGTCGGTTATATTCGAGTCACATTTGCGGTCGAGGGTGCTATAAAACAATCTGATTATTATTACGTGACCCGACTTAGAGAGGATATAGGGGGACTCTTCTAATACGAAACGGGGGGGGGGGGGGGGGTAGGTAAAAGTACGTTGGGGTGGATTTTGTGGCAATTTCTGATGTGGCGTTGATATATGTGGTTTAATCTGTATCTCCTTACCTTACTTAAATATATACTGCGATCCGTCATCGCCAACCGTAAGGCCTTTTTCGTAATATTGGTTTAATTTGATAGTAGAATATGGGAAATAAAAATCAATCTTAAGAAAGCTTGAGCCACTTTCGTACCGATTTGTCAATAAAATTCGAATTATTGGTCGATATATATTCATTGTTAATGATTTTTCGATCAGTCTTCAAGTGACAGCTGAACCAACGGTTCGTTCATTAAACATTGATAAGTAGTGATCAGTCATGTCAATCCGAATCGTAATTGTGAAGCAATTAATTTGAAAAAGAAAAAAACAAAAAAACTACAGTTCAATCAATAGAACAAAGCAACATGTTTCGTCAAACTCAAAGATAATCCGTGTTGCCACCTGTGGAGCCGCGCGACGGCGAAATATATAAATTCTCGAGTACCAGGAAAGGGAGTCACTTGTTGATTACGTGGATATATCCGCGCCACGGACGGGTTGCAGTAACGCCGCACAGAGGCTACTTGTTGCTAAAGATTTTTTCGCGAAAGTAACATTCTTTTTGTGGTCAATAAAAGAACGCTTTTGAAATAAAAATGGATTTTCTCTATAATATATTGTCTTGATATTAAGTAGTTGTAAGTTTTCGCGTCCCGTTTAATGCCGCGGTATTACAGAACTAAATATTATAATGTTCGGCACGTGTCACTCTGTGACAGAATTGTTCATGGTCATCGCGGCATTAATTTTGGCACGTTTCACGTTTGAAACGGATCGTTACTCTTATTCGTAACTCGAAAAAGCACTCGAATATTAAAACTCTTACCATGTCGTACCGAATACATAAACAATAAAGACCCATTGTTTTTCGTCACAATAGAAACCCGGCAAAGTTTTAAGAGTCATGGAGAAACGGGCTCGAAAATATTACGGATCGTCGCACTACAAGAACACTCACTCGCTTTCAATTTTCAATATGTCATTGTGAGTTTGCAAAATTTTGACTCGTTTATTGAGGTCTAATAAACCATACATTTCATCCATCGCCATTGCCTTTTTTCTGAGAATATCGACAAATTTTATAAAAATTATAAATTTGGTATGAAATTTGAAAAAAAAAATGTCCTAAGAATGATCAGAATGGAACACAAGTTTTATTATTTATTGCGCGACTCGAGTAACGACGGATTTTTTGTCGAATTCTGCGATCGATAATAATAAGTTTTCGGAAATTTTGTTGCTTTATTCTTGTTTGAAAATTATTGTCGAAAACATAACAACGCAAAATTATAGCCAAAGGGACTTGAAATTAACGGAGGGGAGAAAAGACAAAATTGTAAATAATCGTGCCATCGGATGCACTACGAACAATGGCTGACACGAAACGACGCTACACGACGCCGCGAGTACGAAATTATGAAAAACGACTTACTTGTCAAATAAAGAATCACGAACACGGTCTCCTTGTAATCTCGATGGTCGAGTGGTCGTAGTCAGGGGAAAATTTCAAGTTCCTGGTCGTCGTAATAATTAATTAATCACTCAAAATTAATGGCAATAAAGAAAAAGGGCAACTATTACGCAAGCCGAGTCGTGGCAGAGTGATGGAGGAGAAGCCCTCTCGTGACTTGGCGCGCTTACCGCTGTTGCTGTGGCGGTGGGGGCAACGCTTCACGAGCCCGCGAATCCGTCGACCAATCAAAGCCTTCGTCTCATTTGAACTTGGAACTGTCGACGGTAAAGGGCGCGAGAGGGAAACCGCGTCCAGTGAGTAGAGCTTTGTCTCGGATGGTGCGTGAACGGAGGGGGCGCTGGTGTCGCCATCTATTACTAACAGGTCACGTGGTCTCGATGGTTTACGGATAGACGCTGCGCGACTTTTTGAAAATGTACAAAGCTCGATCTCCTCGGAAAGTTTTTGTTGTGATGGACGTTAATTTGTTGTGATGGACGTTAATTTGTTGTGATGGAATTGTCTCGGGGAAGTGGGCTCGTTGTAATTTTCGTCGTTAGAAATGGTGTTGACGGTAATAAAAAACGATCGTGACGAGTCTCGACGCCGTGGGACTTGGTATTTTTCATCGGGCCGTTCGATTTTACCTCCGGCCTCGTAGCAGTAGCGATGTTTTTCGAGGTTAAGTCCCCTCGATTTGTGACTTCAGCTGATTTTCTTTGACTTCGGTGGATTCAGCGTTGGTAATGCAAGATTTTCCGCTACCACGGGTGAGTTGTTTCAGTTTCACTTTATTTTCTTGAAGTTCGACTCGGCTCGATCACTAGGGGCTGAGTGAGAAATGAAGAAAAATAGATAGAATTGACGGAAGGATAAGTTTGCGAAGTAGAAATGATTTGCTGTTAAAGGAAAAAAAAAAAAAACTATTTCGAAATAGGATTGTTGTCGATTCTGTCACAACTGTCATCACGCTTTGCAGATCTTCTTGTTTCCTGTTGTGTTCCTTGTCTTATTTCTTCTCGATATCTTTCAGGTGCCGTTCCTGCGGCCAGGAATCTTCACGATCATGACGGCAAAGGATTTACCTCAGATTATTGTAGACCGAGGATATTTTCGACAAAATAGCTGAAAACTAACAGGCGAACGCAATAAAAAATGAGGCAAAATGACAATCGGCGACGCTGGAGGATGAGGGCAAAATAATTTTTGTGACGGAACAAAAAAGGCGGATAATGGAGGAAAAATCCTTCCTAAAAATGGAACCCAAATGATCGTGACAAATGCTGCCGTAACCGAGAACACGCTTGACGGGGTAAGTAAAGTAAATAATGCAACGTTATAATGGATTTTAATTGATCTTTTTCGAGTTATGATTCCTCAGTGGCTAGGGAAACTCACATTTGACGGTTTTTCCAGCTCGTCCAACTCTTTTTCGTCTCCGTGGCTCCCTCCGCGAGCCATAATAATATCTGCAAACTAATCAAGCAATCAGTTGGATGTTAAATTTTCACATAGTCTTCTAATATAAGAGCGTAGCAAGACTTGATCATCTGTGTAGACAGTGCTCAAAATAGGGTTGTCTTGTGCAACGATATACAAAGAGCAAAGTGTATCACTAATCGAGTTTCAGGGGAACAAGTTTGCAAGATCGATGAATGGAATCAAATGAGGTAGTAAACGCGATGTCAGGGTGGGATGAGCTCGCAAGTTTCGCGTCTTCTACCCTTCTTGTATACGAAATCGTCATTTCCGTATCGTCTCCATTTCCTCTATTTTCATTCATAACATCTGTAACTTTCGTATTTTTTTTATATGATAATATTTTACAATATTTATTTTAACTCCTGTATACATTGAATAGAATGACATCATTGCCAATGCTGATTATCGGCGACCATCGGGCTTGAACGAGAAAGGTTGATCTGTTTATACAGAAAAAACAAAAATTGAAACACAACTTATCAGAAACGTTACCCAGAGAACTTCGTTGATTGAAGTTGTTTTATGCGTATGCGTACTTTCGATTGACAACACATTCGAACCCTTGAGAGGTACGCTTGCCCGAATTTCAATTCGTCGTTTAAACCTGGATTCCTCCGCCGAAAAACGCGATAATTAAAAACATGACTAGTATTTTAGAAACGGGAGAGTCGGAGCTAGAAAAATAATCGACTGTTACACGAAACGGTATTAATAACAACAAAGATTTTTTAAAAAAGTGCATGTCGAATCTCAGATCAACGAAGCGTGCTTTTCAAAGATTAAACACAATATTACGTGCCATATGTTGACGATTTTTGAGTTTTTCACAGAAGTATTTAAACTAACGTAAAATCCCAGATGTCTGCATTTTTTTTTTCACAACTGCTACGTAATCAACGTGGTTTTTGAGAAATAACAAAGTTACACGTAGTTTTGTATTCATCAGGATAAAATATTGGGGAATAAGATTAAGCAACAGCTCAGCGTGCATATCAGCCTCAACAAGCCTCGTTATAGGTTTCAATAGAATTTCTACTCTTTTACTCTGAGATATAATTTTGTCCCCAGCTTATGGTTATCATATATAAAATGAAAAATAATATTCAGATGCTATGAATATCAATATATGGGAATTGCTATGCTGACCTATCAATTGCCAAATGAAGTAAACGACGAATTCGTTCGGGCTCTTCATGGAATTGTGGAATTTCTTTATTGTATGCTCTCAACGTGGAGCTTTGTACAGGGTGTCCTACCAGTCAGAGAGATTGCCATGAACTTGAGTGCGGTCAATATTCCCAATGAAAAATTTTCATGCTGTGTTTTCATTACATACTTTGACTTTGACTTGTTTATTCTTACAGTTGACAAAGCCGTGCGCATTCAGCCGCTTGCAGTCGAAAGGATCGAAGATGAAGCAAAAATGCATACAGCCAATGTTGGAAAACATTAATTTCTTTTCAAATGAATGACTGAAATGGCTTCTTCCTTCGTTCAATGATCTCGTTTTGCGAGTGCTTGGAATTCTATCTGGACATCAAGAATCTTACGGTATCAGGTTATCTGTCCTAAAGTCAAGTTTAAGGGGACAACCTACAGTTTCGAGACATCCCGTATATTCATCGATCTCGCTTTGCCACGCCGTTCCAGTTCTTCCCTCTGTGGCTCCTTATTGCGTCGTTTCTCTCTCACTCTTACCCTTCTTATCTCTCGAGTCCTTTCGCAAGCGTCCTCTCTTTCTTCTCGTTCCTCATTCCATAGCGCTCTTCTCTAACCCAGAGCATCGGGAAAGCCTGTCCGTGCCAGGCATGCCTCTCCACAGACACCCCCCACATTGCCTATAATTAATTCTAAAGCGGTATCCATCGTGTCCTTTACCCGTGCAGCCCAGCAATCGCTGCGAATCTTTATCTTTATCCTTCTTTCTCTTTATGCCTGACTTTTTGGCTTATATTCTCCAAAGTGCCCTTTTCGTCCAGTCACTTTTAGCAGAAAACTTGGCCACCACTCTGTTCCTTCCGCTCAATGCACTCATTGCAATAATATATCCTCGTAAAGCATCCGGACCGAGAACTGCTGAAAAATGAGCATTTTCCTCACTTCCATTATTTCTTTTGTACTTTTATTTCTGAGCAATATCTTGACTCTGTAAATGGAATGAAGTATTGACTACGAATTTTCATTATGCATACGGCTCGCGAATTAATTATATTGCACGTTAATCAAAGTGCATATCGGATATTGTCGTTTTAACGACGCTATGCGAGTCTTTCTCAATATTTTCGAAATTTTCTGTTGTTAATTGTGAGAGTTTAACATTATAATCGACAACACCATAACGCTAGAGTCTCAATGAATTTTTTGATTAAACGGTCATGGTGACGGCTTCGCCTTACTGCCAATCCGTCCCTTCAGCTTCCCTCGTACTTTTCACCTTCGCAAAGCGGGGTATTATGATGCAAAGACGAGAAGAATATTGTGGCTGGTGTCGCGATGCAATGTCCTTTGACACAATATCCGCAGTCGAAATAACTGCATGAACATGCTTGTGGGCTAGTAACCATGTGGTTTTTAACGTATGTTGAGTGTTACAGTTTAAGAGTTGGTTTCATTTATCATCCTTAATATATTTATTACAGGGCTAAATTCGAAATATTATTCAAAAATAATCATGTTGAGTTTTTACGTTTGTTGGGTGATTCACAGCTTGGAGGTCAAATTCAATTTGGCTATCTAATAAATTCCTCGCATGAATTTTCCCGCAGATATTGTGTCAAAGGATGTTCTGTTATGGCCGCTATGCACTCGCATTCTCACTATATTCCTACAGTTACATGCGATCTCCTGTAATCACCAACACTCGTAATTCTGTTTCATCGGGTGCGTCGCGTTAGTGTTTAAGGTGAAGGATCAGTCGATATCTCGCCACTGTGAGTGCGAGAGAGATAGCTGCTATTTTCGAAATTCAATATTGTTGACACGGTTTGACCAATTAGAAAAAAGCCCCTGTCAGCGTATTTTTGCCATCATCCCGCGTCCGCTGACACAGCCAATTCGTGATTAGTCAAACGACATCGAAAAATTTTCATTTCGAAAATTCGAGGCTCCGTGACTGATCCATCACCTTAATACGTGAGGCCAGGAAAATCTACACAAGGTTTATAAAGTTCGAAATGTTCGGTCGAATATCAATTGTTGATGAAATATTGATTCAATCGTTAAATATCACGTGAATTCGGTTTTTATTCCGTTCTTTTCGGTTTCTTAAATACTTTAAGCTCAATACTGGCCGCCTTGTGGTGCCGTAATGTTAGATTCTTCTGGTTCTCTTTCTGTGAAACTCAATGCAATTTAAATCGTTGGTGAGGCGAAACTTTTGAGGTTACTCCGCGCGGATGTAAATTTTTACTCACCTTATGAAATATATTGAACTTTCTCGTTATAGCAATAGCTGAAGTTTTACTAAAACGACTTTTGGTTCGTCTATATTTTTATATTCGTGGCGAATTAGTCATGACAATGCCTAGACATTTTTCGTTCTCACTGGCGACACAATCCCAGGTCATGTTATCGTTATATTTATCATTCTGATTTTAATGTTAACCCCTTAGTTGTTAGAGAGAATAAAAAGTTAATTATTTATAATTTATTTTCAGATTTGACATCTTACAAAGCTTGACAGACTTTAACTAATTGATCTTTATGGTAAGACTAAACTGTTGATCACCAGTTATTCAATAATTATGAAAATAAATATTCAACGAGCGAATGTTCTTTACGTCCTCGAAAATTCACGCATTCTGTGGATTTGGACGAGATTTTCGGGCTTCAGTATTTCTCTGCTAGCGAAAAACTCATGTTTATTTATAATATTTATTTTTTCGGTCGTGGCTATCGTAGCGAAAAAAAATTGGATTGGATCGACCATCGGTCTTGAGAAACGCTTCGGTGCTTGCCAGTCCCAACCTCATGAAAAGCAATGAGGTTTCCTCATGTTTTTCTTCACACCTTACACTACTTGACGATCGTCTATATATTACTCCTCGTTTCCGGGATTCATTATTACGAGAATGTTGTTTATTCTATACTTGTTCTTCTTCACTTTTTATTCCCCTCTATGTTTTTTTTCTTCTTTTTTTTTCATTCGTGTCACTTTTATCACTTCTTTTATATTATTCGAGTACCCTTATATCAAAACACCGCTTGACTCAAGATTTATCTTCGACCAAACAAAGCTTTTTTTTAACACTCAAATAATCAGAGTTTTCGAATCGACAGATTTCAAATTTCTTGTTTTAAATGACAACTTTCGAGGGACAATACGAATTCATTCTGAGTCCCGTTGATACGAACTAAAGATTCTACGTAACGATATAATTTCTCATTAATCTCTGCAGTTTCAGAGACTGTTATTATTTTAATTATTAACACCCCGAGATCCTCACAATTTGAAAAGTAGTTAACAAATACTCTGGTTTTTTTTGAACAAACAATTCATTAATTTAATCTGACTGAAGGATTCTGCCATTCAATCAACGAAATCCTCCAATAACATCAATTTCTATGGAATCGACGATTAATCGATGTTATTATCGTTTACAGATTTTCATCACACTTTTCTCGGAAGATTCATTTTACATGAAATCCGCAAAACTCGTGATTTTATGAATTTTCACTTTCCATGAAGAATGGTCGTAACATACCTGGGTCGATGCTTCTTGTAAGCAAAATTTAAAATACCAACACAAAATAATTTTACATCATTGACAAAGGAAAGATCGAAAAGACGTGATCGAAGGATAGCGAGGCTAATGTTTATCGCTTGAGCTGAAACGCTTCCGCGCAAGTGTTGCTTCGTAACGAGTAAGGAGTAGTCAACTTCTTTCACAGTTTTACGAAGATACGTGGATTCTTTTATTCGAGCTACTCGCAAAAGCTTGAACGCGGCTACAACTGTTTCTGCAGCTCCGAAGGATAAAATATCTCAACGGAAAAAAGGCGTTGAGTGGAGCTCACGTTTACGGCTTTTTCGTATTTTTGTGTGCATTTCGCCAAGCCTCAGTTAAGATAGTGAAAATGATCGATGCTGACGTAAGCCACTGACTACAGCAAAACCCTCTCGTCGCCTTTACTCTTCTGCTTTTGTGGTAATATAAAAATATAAATCTGTATCACTCGTCATGGTGCATGATATTTTGAAGGAAATATGACCATTTTGATGGTGAGAGATTTCGTGCTTAGGTTTAACACTTCCTGCATCATCTTAATTCATGATTATTGTCAATTTTTTAGTGAAAGCTACTTCGTCATAGAATATTTTTTCTTCAATCGGTCGCCAGATGAAGTTCAAAAAAATCGAGACATTGAATTTGTAGAGAATCTCTTGAGGAACCAAATAATATAATAAATAATAAATAAAAATATAAATAATAAATACAAATAATAAATATTAATAATAAATAATAAATATAAACAATAAATAATAGTTCGTGCGTTAGAATATTTTGTAAAATATGAATTATTCTCTGGAAAATGTCGATCGAAATATGAATTCGCATAATTTCGTATTCATCAAATGATGGTTGAGCAAATCAGTTGTTATGAGTACCTTTTATAATTCATTTTATGAAAAAATCGTTCATCACTGAATGATCCAAGTGCGCAGGCAAGAATCACTGTACGACCACCAATGATTTATATTGAAAAAGATAAATTCAGTTAACTCGAGAGGCCTACCGCACGGGCGGTCGGAACGCCGGATCAAACCCTGCGCCGTCGATATTGTAGAGACACTGAAGTAGCACTAAAAAACCACTGTCAATAATCACATATAAATATCATATATGCATGATAAGAATTTTCAATTTCTTATTTCTTCTTCTTCTTTCTTTTTCTTTATTATTTCTTTTTTCTTCTTCTTTTTTCTTTCTTATATTAGAATATATTAGAAATTATTATTTCTAAATTCTTTCTAAAAACCGAAAGAAGATGCAACAAAAATACAACCAGACTGAATATTTGATTGATCCTATTTGCTAATGCTGCCATCCGTGGGGTTTTTGTCTTAAGGCGATCCAGCAGTTGCAGGAGTGGGGGGTCGATAACTGAAAAGTAGATACACGTTTTTCTCGGACAAGCTTGACATTCAAAGAAAAAAAAGAGTTACACGTTGTTCTCTTTTAATGACAGAATAACGTGTAACTCTTCTTTTTCCCAAAATATCAAGCGTGTCCAAGAAAAACGTGTATCTACTTTTTTACCGACCGCGATACTTAACCTTAACGTGTCCAGTACTTCTTACCGACACTAAAGATTAATCTTCACGAATGGTAGACACTGCTTTTAGTAAAGTTTTCCTTACGGTGGAAAATGACTCTGGTAGATATTCGCCTGGTAAGGCTTTCGTCGATAGGGTAGGATTGTGGCAGAGATTAAATGTGGTAGGGATCCATCGCTGGCAGAGTTTCATTCTAGGATTGTTTAAATCGTCGTAGGCTCTCGCGTTCGTAGTAGGAATTCGTTTGGGTATAGACTTAACCTGGTAGAGATTTCGTCTGATAGGATTTTGTTTTGGTGGTAGTAGCGCATGTAGGAGCGCTAAATTAGTGGGTGCGGAGATGATAAGGTAGATATATTTTTGGTAGAGATGTTTTTGTCCTGCTCACCGATATATTTAATTTTCGTTTGGTTGAGTTGGATCGTACATCGTTTTATTTGGTAGAACGGTTGTGAGGTAGTGCTTTTTTTCTGGCATTACTGTGATGGTACAGTTTTTTTAGGCCAGAGTATAGTTATTTTGGTATGGGCTGTAGGTTCTTTTGTGCAAAATTTTCCCATCAAATGGACGGGGTGCAGGTATTTTTACACCATGTTCTTGGTAGCCATAATTTATTTGTTTCATTTTTACATAATCTATTTTCATTGTACGCATACACATTGAAATTTTTTGAATCATCTGATAACCTGTCGCAGGAGAGTAAACATCGAGAAAGTTGATTTCAAAAGCTGCGAAAGTAAAGAAAGGGTATACATTAAAGTATATTGAGACTAAGTGAATAAAAATAATGTCCATATGATAAATCATTAAAACGGCTGATTAGCGTACCCATACGAACGTCTGCAATGATATTGCGATCATTTTTTTCGCTGTTATAACTACAGGTTGGTGTGATTTCGTCATAATAATATAGATAAGTTTTCCTTCTTTTCCAGTCCAATCGTACCAATGGAGACTGTATGCCGCATGGGCGACTCTTAAACTCTATCATGCAACAAATCAAGGCGATGCACATTAGATGATGAAAATATTTTCGCACCTTACGTTTGCTGAAGTGTCAGATTTGACCCCTTTGATTATTGACCAATCTTTCATTCTTACCTCCTCTTGAAGTGAGTCCGGCGGCCAACACAATATAAGCATTTGCATTACCATCGCTAACATGCCGGTAGCGATTCTTGGGAGGTATTGTTTGGGCACCTACAAAGCGAAACAAAGTCGATGATCTTCCGTAACCCGATGAGTGTGATGCTTTTTTTTAGTGCTGTTATATTTCGGACTATTTAGAAAAATGCATGCTTTCAAATTACGCCAGAAAGGACAATCGCTGTAGTTCAGAAACCCAGGGGAATCGCTAATTCGAGAATATTAAAAATGAGAAGTTTGACGATCACTAAATCTGGGTTGGCAAGTAAATAAGAGTTCTGGCTTGCACTCCGCGAGTCCCAGGTCCGAATTTCGGCGGAACCGCAGTTATAATTCGAATTTTTTTTTCAACTATTTCTACCGGAATCGTTGAGATATAGTTCGGACCCGACCTTCACTAATCCCTGCCCAAAAAACCTCTTTGAGTGCCTGTGCACTTGCACTGTGCACGCTTGCGGCTCTGGCTGCCTCCTGTAGACGGTTCTAATCCGTACCGAGTGCAGCACCAGGCCCCTGTCTAGCTCGGTGCATCACAGCAGAGAAACTTTTAAGTGCCTTCGGTAATCATGCTTTTGGGTGATCGCATTGCTAGCAGAGGAGATTGCGCAGATACCAATTGTATCGAAAAGTTATTCTACAGTTTCCTAGAACCCGGGGGAGATACGATTTAGGTCGGGATGCGTTATCGAGCTCCATGGAGCGAAGGGGTTCCCTGGAACCGAAGGACTACGCAAAAGTCGTAGAGCCATACGCAGTAATAAACAAAACAAAAACAAAAAGTATAAAAAATTCAATTGTGCCGTTGGATCAATTCACGTTGCATATACTTATCCGGCAAAGAAACGGTTTGATGACGTACGACTTGACAGAGAAAGCAGCAACCACCAGCCATTGTGAGGGCGGTACACATTTCTGCCAAGATGACGGATTCAAAAATGTCTTTCACGTCTTTCGAATATCTGTATATGAAAGGGGTTTATATTAAAAAGAAAAATTTCTTTTGAAAGTACAGATGAATGAATACTCACTGCAAAACTTCAGAATGGTACGCGATACCTTTGACGACATGTTGGAAGAATTTATTTCTCCTCGTACTCCAATTGACGTTGCTTTCTGTCGACATGTTTTTCAATCCCATGTTTTCTGTAACGCTTTCAAAAAAATGTTGGCATAGTCTCATATGAACGCCAGCATGCAAAACGTAGAATAATGGTGCAGTGTTCAATGCCACAATTGCGACGAGGCTGCTGATGGTTGTCGGTACTTGAAGTGCATACCAAATGTAAAATTCGATCCCTAAATCGGGAAATCTTGCGACTGTCCAGGGCAGTTGTTTTCTTGTCAATATCGTATCGTTTGAGTGCAAAGCGATACTTGTAAATATTGGTGCAATTAATATGTACAACATTGAACTACAGCTGCAGCTTATATAAATGTACATAAAATGTAACATTCCTTTGGCGTATTGTTCAACAATCTCCAAGTCTCTCTTAGACTTTACGTGTCTCCACAGCCTCGTACAGTTCTCCATTAATGCATAATGCTTCTTGCGTTTTGGCAATAATATGAAAACTGCAACGTAATTAATAGTTTATGACAATCGTGCAATCGAATACAAAATCGATACTCTTTCATACCAGCCAAACTTTTAAACAATCAGGCAGGATTACGTTCATCAACAAATATACACATTCCTCCATTATAGTTTTTCCACGTAAATTCCTTCGTAAAAAACACGACACCGTTTCGACGCCAAGTATTTAAAAGTAAATATTATGGAATATTTCGAAATATGGAATATTTCGCATCACTTTACTACAGAATGGAAATTTTATAAAGGGACAGGCTCTATATACAGGGAAGACCGGGGCAAAGCAGTGTACATGGAGTTTTTTTTAACACTCGACCAATTAAGTTCAGCGTATAAATCGTGTGCCCTTTCTGTGTCGCTTTGGGACAAAATCTATTAAATCCATGCTTGCGCTGTAGATTAATTGCAAACAATTCAAATGATAATTGCTCGTGACGATATGCTCAATTGGTGATAAACTTTCCACCACTTTCCATACACTTCTTGCATGAAACATTTTGCTTGATCAATGACATTGGAATTCATTGGATGTGTGACGGGAAAGAAATGATCTGAATTAATAATCATCATGTTTGAATAATAATAATAATGATGTCCAAATGAAATTAAAAGAAAAAATGCTGCACATTCCTCTATTATGAGTAACGAGAAAATACTAATTTTTCGAAATCAATAAAAGCGGAATATTTGCTTCGGTTCGCCTCTTTTTACCGGTCTCGATAGTCTAATTGCATTTACGCGTACATTTCCACATTTATCCAGTTTTGCGAACATACACACATTAGTTAGAAAAAAAAAATATCAGTACGTGCCTTTTATCACGCATGTGACGAAAAATTGTGCGGTCACCGATTGTTCAAATCGTTCGGACACTTCGATACTGTCCCAATGTAAAAACAACTCATAACAACACGCCCCACCCAGGAAACACAATGATCCAACAGTCACGAAACTAATGAAGACGCTCGACGAATCATTTTGCGATTTCCTGGGTAAGACACCGCACGCGTTCAACAAAAACTTATTGACGTAAGAATAGTCCCTGAAACTTCGCCGTTTCATTCTGAGTCTTTGGTTGCGTTTTGTCCGTGTGAAGAAGACAGTATATCAGAGAATTTAGTGTTGGATATCGTGCAAGAATAATATCTCTTCACCTTCCCCTTAGAGCAATAATCTTCTATCTCCCATGCGCAGTTCATGAGATTTTATTATTCAGTTATTTACCATAAGGGCATAAAAAATTCTCTGAAACAGCGCCTTGAGCCCCGGAAGTGAACATAAGTTGATTGGTGTCTTCCTCACGACGCTTAGGCACCAACAAATTATTCATCACGAAACTATGTGTTGTCTGGTTTGAAAAAAAAATTTCGCACGTTAAGTGTACGCCGCACTGTCGACAAAGACTTCAATCTGCTACTTTTTTCGACTGCTGTTTTTTTCATTCTTCCAAACGTATTTTACAAACATATACGATCCAGTTGCTTAGTAGTTTATAGAAACGAATACAAAGGCTATGACAAGTTTAGTTTTAAAGCTTCAATTCAATTTTTTAATTGAAAATGGATATATTCATCGCAAATATGTTCATTTAACATAAAAAATAACGACGAGATCATCCGTGAATCCTGAGCTTTCATTCTAAAGCTATTTCATCTTCAGTTAGTCAGGGCTGTCAATCTGATCGGTTTTCTGAGTTATTTTTCCTTGACTTATATCAATTTTTGTGTAATCAGAAAAACCGTTAAAAATTAATGATTTGCTAATAATTCTCTATAAAGCGTAATATTGAACAAAATACGCAGATTTTACTTTAGCGATGCAGGTTCTTTTTGAATCAAAGAACAAACCATGTAAGTCTCGCCATAAAGTTTTTAATAGAATGAAAAAAATAATAATTAAAGACACATTCAGCGCACTGTTATGAAAATTCCAAACGGTTTCACAGTCCCGCACTCAAGTTATCGGGAATCAAAGATTGCACAGTGTTCTACAATCAGAAAAAAACAAGTGACGAAGTCTGTCTAAAAAAATGGAGAATTTTGATTATTTAGGTTTAAAGATACAGCGGGATTTAGCATGAGCTCAAACTCTAAACTTCATTTTATACATTGTTTCCGAAAGTTTACAAGTTTTCACATTCCTGCAAGATAAAACAACTAAAATGGTGAAATTATTCCCCACGTTACAATGAAGGTTGCAAAAATTCATCGAATCGTTGACTTTTCAACGTGACTACATGGCAAGATCACTACGTTAATTAAATTAAATACTTTATTCACCATCACCATAAGAACTCAATCCCTTTTTTGGCTACAATAGTGTCCTGATGACGTTACTCAAGGTCAGTACTTGGTTGGGTCACTAAAAAACAACACTTCACCTCGCAGATAAAATATGACCATCTCTATTTGCACATGCTTCCCACGATTTCTCTCTACACTTTATAGGAAAAGAGGGTCTACGAAAATGAAAAAAAAATCAGTGTCGTGGGCTATAATGAAAAAGATGAGACCGCTTGATTTCGAGAGAGCGGAGAACTTGGAAAATATAGAAATTATTTGTTTGTTTAATTTCGAAAATCACTGTTCAATTACTTCTAAAGTAAACGGAAAAAATAATAATAAATTTTTTTACAACTTATCAAGTAAATTTGGTCTACATAAAAAAGCCAATGTCTGATTTGTATTTCCAACTGAGACGATCGTACGGAGAACACGTCACTAAGATCTCAAAACTCGAACTACGGATCGCAAAATAATGAGAAACATTGTTTCCCCTTCCGAGCTAACATATTTTGGGTTATGCGCAGTCGTCGTTGTAAAAAATTCATTTTCTATGACACGCGAGAAAGTTTATCAGCAAGAAAAAAAAGAAGAAAAAAAAGCAGATACATCTAAACTTCCGAAGTTTTCGTACCTGAGATTTTGACAGACGTGTCACGAATCCTTCGTTATGAATAATGCAAAGCATTATATAATCTTTGCAGTTGCTTAGCGAACATTTTCAGGTATAGAAAAATAGACTTCCTCGGCATATACAGCTTTTAAAGTAGATGTAATGATTATAGGCGATAAGCAATGGATTTTGACGTCCATCGTCAAACCATGAATTAAGAATCTTAGTCCTCTCTTTGAATCAATTGTTAAACACCTTCCAAAATGGCAAAAATATATGGAGGTACAGATTATAATTCTGTATCATTTTTTATTCTCCCATTTTTCTTTAATAACAAAAACCAGACAACAATCTCGTTATTTTAACGACATTGTAATCATTTTCTACTGTAACGATTTTAATCGGAAGTTTATTTTTTTTTTTTAATCATATGAATCCTTATCTAAATATCCTCGACTGAACAAAAAACATATTGCGATCGTTCGCGTCTATACATCCGCGCTTCCTCGCTTCTTCGACTGCGATTATGACAGGTAATTTTTTTGCAATAGCAACCTCAACTATCTTTCGATATACCATTATAATAGCAGACACAAAACAATTTTCTTTCTCCTTGTAAAAAATGCATGGAAACCCCTCGACGACGTTCTGTGGTGTTGCTTACTTGTCGAAGGGAGTTCAAGTGGGGGGGAGAACGGAACAAATGCTTGGGGGTGTTTGACCAATGACCGAAGTCAAGGTTGGTATAAATTTGCGTTCACCACATTCGATTGGTGCGTCTCAACCCCGTCTATTGCAGTACCGTTTTTATTGCAAAATGAACTTTCCCCATTGGAGAGAAGTGATCTGTTTCTTGAGAAGAAAAAAAAGAACGAAGAAATCCGATTTGTCCCCCCACTTGCCTTCAAATGGATGTGCTGCTGTTTCCACAGACTGCGGCGCTCTTTTATATAAAAAAATGTTTTCCGAGAGGCAAATATGCTACCGTTTTCCGACTCAAAGTCGCGTGCCATTACAAAATTACCAGGTAATTGAAAAAGCGACATCTCCGTTCGTTAAAATTACCCAATTGATCAAAATTCAATCAAAACGACACTGCTATACAAATAATCCAGTTTTTCAAAATTCTTTTTCTGTTTATCTTCTATAGAATTGAAAAAAAAATCGACTGATCTAAAAAAAAGGTTTTCAGAGTAAAAATCAAGAATTTGTTCAATTTTATCGTCTCAAATTTCGGTAATTTCAACATAATGTTTTGTTTACGTTTAAAATAAATAATTGAAATGACGAACATCTTGTTAGTATCAATAGAATTTTGTGGTTCGTATTCAACAAAATAATCGGGCTTACTCAACAGAATTCCTCTTCAGTACTAACGAGTTTTTCAATCCTCTTTTGTTGACCAATCGTACAATCGAAAGCTGTATTCGTTACTTTGATGCTCTGTGCACCAATCAGTCTTTATTTCATCGTAATTGCTTGGATACTTGTATTCGATTGTATATAACGTACTGAGGACTTTCCCGCAGTGAGCACAATAGAAGAGTAATTGAACTGTCGCACCGATAAGATGTATGATGTTATATGCGATTTATCTGGGCTCCTGAGTTTCTTTGCTCTACAAACACAATTTTCGCTGCATGTTAACGTATATACGTGCCTATCACTCAAAAAATACCTTTTAGCGAAAACTTTGTGACGGATGTCACGTTTGCATCGAGTTCAAAACGGTTTCAATAGTTTTACAAAAGTTTCGACTGCCCTGCAATCTCGAAAATTTGTTTCCAGTGATCATTTTCATGAAAATAAACAAACAAAAGATCGCGAAGTTAATTTTGAAAAAACTTGTTGAATTAAAGCTCAAAAATAATGACACATCCCGCTTGAAGGGATTACAGTCAGAAAAAGGCAGTCATGGCTCATACATTTGACGGCGTATTCAGTAAAACTCCTTCTTTGAACTAGCAAAAATGTTTTGAGTTCATCCGTGCTGGGCTTCTTCTATAATTGAATTCTTCAACTTACGTATGATGATTCGAAGTTGGAGAATTTCTTCACTTTTATCAATTATAATAAAAAACAAGAGTAACATTAAGTTTTTTTATTTTTCACTGAATCAAACAGTTTCCTGTTTTATAGATCATTTTTACCAGCAACTATTTATTTTGCGGAATGACTAATGATGACAGCGAAGGTCTCGAATATCGTAGATACACGTATTGGCCATTTGTCACTTTCCAACGCGACAGAATTGAATAAAAAATGACTCCTTTAGAGCTTTTTCAGCTCCTGATTTATTCCGAGAAAACATTGCGCTCCCATATTTTTTAAATACATCTTTTCATACCTAAAAAATTTACAAAACTTTTCGAAGCAGAGTAATTACCGAGAATGCCGTCTTCAAAACCTAAAGAAAATAACGGAGTACAATGTAATAGGGCATAGAACGAAAGAAAAAAATGAAAATCAAATCAAATATACAAATAATTGTCGAGTTACGTACAAATGTGAAGGTTTGGAGAGATATAATTGCGAATTTTTTCGCTGTTAATACAACAGGTCTTTGAGATTTCGCTATAATCATACAAACGAGTCTTCCCTCTTTTTCTGTCCAGTCATACCACGGAAGATCGTACGCTGCATGTGCTACCTTTATGCTCTGTCAGCAATAACATTTTCATTCAGTGCTTCGTTCTACCCAATAAACATCAATTGCTATGACTAAAAGGGCGCAAGAAAAACGCTATGACTTCTTGCAAAACACGAGGGTTACGCCTTTCTTATGGTTGCATTCAATTTATTATTACCTCATCCTGAAGAGAGTCCGGTGGCCAACACAATAAGAGCAATTGAAGTGTCACAGCAAACGCGCAAGCTGTACTCCTTGGCCGTTCCTTTTCTTCTCCCTAAAAATCAGAAATAACATCCCCACGTTTGTACGTTTTTTTCTTATTCATAAAGCAAATTGGCAGTAAATGGTTTTGAGGAAAAGCAGTGTCCACAATCGCAAAGAAAAAAATATATACACAAAACATCATGAAAAAATAAAGGCTCCAGCGAGCCCCTGAGGCTTTGAAATGAAACGTAGCCTTGACCATTGATCGCGGGGCCAAATTAATTGAGTCATGAAAAGTCTTTTTCAAGGGCTTTTTGAATGCGTATTGTAAGGTACAAAATAACTCTTGTTTATTCTCTCTGCTCGAGAGACTAAGATACTTTAAAGGAAATAAATATAGTGATAACGTACGAGCAAAGCGCCAAAACTGTAGCCACAAATTGCCATAATTCCTTGCATCGTTTGAACAAGGATAACGGAGGAAAAAACTTCTTCCAAATCGTTGGAATATCTAATCAATACTGCTCATTAATAACTTCATTAATGCGATGAAAGTTTAGTTGAAAAAAGTCTATAACGAATATCACTCACTGCAGTACTTCCTTATGATAGGACACACTCTTGATAACATGTTGAAAAAATTTCTTCTTTCTCTTGTTCCATTCGATGGCGTCGAGCTCCAAATCTTTACCAAGAGTTATATCTTCGTTTATTCGTTGAAAGAATTTTTGGCATAGTCTCATGTGAGCGCAAGCATGTAAAATGTAAAAAGAAAGTCCAGTGTCAATAGCGACAATTGCTAGTAGACTGTCACAAGATGTTGGCACTTGAAGGGCATACCAAATGTAAAATTGCTTTACGTTGTCGTGAAACATTCCGGCTGAGTAAGGTAATGCAATACTTTGGACCACAGTACCATTGGCATCTTGGACGAAGTTTTCGAACAACGGCGTAATCAGACAAAAGGATATTCCGAGAAAACAGTTTGCGGCAAAACCGTAAGAAAGATACAATCCTCGTTTGGCGTAGCCCTCAACGATCGCCGAATCTTCTTCGGTTTCCACATATCTCCATAACTTTGCACAGCTCTCTGTCAATCTATAGAGCTCGTGACGTTTGGGTATCAAAATGCAAGCTGCAACACAATTTTATGTCTTCAAAGTGCATTTAATTGACCATTGCTTCATTTTCACTCTATAAAGTTATATTTTCTTTTTGCTCTTCAACTTTAAGGTATTATTTATTTGTGCATAAATATGTGCCTTTTATCGCGCAAATGATGTGGACATTTTCCTCGCCCAGAATGGTAATTCTTTCTGAAGCGCTGATAGTATGCCAGCGAAAAAATAACGCCCAAAGCCCTGGTCCGAACACAAAAATTGATGCGAGAACATTCAGAATACCAATCGATAAGTTCAATAAATTATATCCTGATTTAAAGGGCAATAGACCGGAAAGGTTCAACAAAACCTCGTTGAAATGGGAATAATCACGAAAATTTCGTCGTTTCATTTTCAACTTATTACTTTAAGATTCAATCGTTAAAGGTAACGAGTGTTGCGCAGATGATTGCATTGAGAATCTTACGAACCAGGAAGTATGTTTGACGTTCGGCGATTCTGCGCTAACGAATCGTCCGCGTATGCGCACATCCAATCTCATTTGATTATTCAATGAAACACTGTTGAGTATATGAAAAATTCATCGATACGGAAAGACTCCAGTTTTGAAACTTTATAAAACTTTATTAGCCGCTTCGCGTTTTCGGATGCTTAAACATCGGGTTATTCTTCTTCAATATTTTATGTATTTTGCGGTCACTGATCTCGTAGTAACGAAAGTTATTGAATGTACGTTCAATACTGCTTGTCGTCGCATTACCGTACAGCAAAGGAACAGTCACTTTTTGTTCGAACTTTTACACGACTTTGAATATTGAGCTTGAAATCGATCATAATATTTTCGCTCCGCTGAAGAATATGAGATTTGAATCATCTCATATGTTGCCAATGTGAGAGCCAGGTCGTATTACTTTTATTTTGATTTCTTTATAAAATATTATTCATCCTCCGCCACGACTCTTACACTTGGTAAAAATGTAGTGCATACACATTTATCATCCTCCAAGGCACCTGAGAACATTTCATTAAAGTTACAAAGTTCTCAATACCGGCGTTGAAGGAAGTTTTTATCGACTATGTGAGACCAGAAGTTAAGGTTATTTTAACATAATCTTCGCAGCTCTAGGTATACGTCGTACCTTTCATATTCAGCATACATTCAAATATGCAATTGTTCAACGCTCTGACACACTCACACGATATCTCTCACCGTTTATTAAATGTATTAACAATTTTTTTCATATCCTACATTAACCAGTCGTTTTTAATACATTTATCAATGATCGTTGATACCCAATGTTGTTTTCTGTACAATTCTACGAAAATACAATCTCACAAAAATTGTAATTAGCTTTCGATTCCCCTCAGAAAAGCCTTCACTCATACATTATACTCAAAACTCTACACCAAAACCTGGCGCAGAAGGGTCACCATCGAGAAGGCTGTTTTAAGAACCTGTTGATGTTAATTAATGGTGAAATTTCGTGATAATAATATATGAATAAAACAAAACTTCGGCTTACTTCATGAACTTACCCACGTGAATGTTTCAAGTGACATAATTGCCATTTTTCTTGCTGTTATCAAAACGGGTCTATGTGATTTAGCGATTATCATCCAAACCAGTTTTCCCTCTGTTCTCGTCCAATCATACCACGGGAGATTGTATGCCGCATTTGATACTTTGAAGCCCTATCAATAATGATTTTTAATGAATATAATATTCATCAAATATAATGAGTATTCAAATGAACAATATTATGAGTGTTTTCGATGAATATATTTAAACACATATTGAGTCAGGAGATAAAAGTGTTTGATTTTCTCTTCTCTACATGTGTTTGATGACCTGAAGGCCCAATTGTTGTTTAGTGTTATTTTTTCAGACAATATTTCCAGGATGGAATTAATCAATAGTATCAAATAAATCAAATAAATCAAATAAATCAAATAAATCAAATAAATCAAATAAATCAAATAAATCAAATAAATTAAATAAATCAAATAAATCAAATAAATCAAATAAATCAACAGTACTTTTTTTTGAGTAACGATTCAAAAATTCAGTCGAGATAATTGTGATGTTTTATTTTATCCGTAGAAGAAAAAAGTGTACGACAAATCGATCATCAAAATAGAGCATACCGTCATTGTGTGAAATAATAATTTATCTATTGGATTCTGGAATCATTCGGTCTCAACTGATACAAATTTTTAGTATACATGAGATAAAAACATGTGTAGTTTTTATTTAGTATGACTAAACTAAATTATACAAAAGTGTTATGAGATGAAATTTGATAATTGCTTCTTTTTTTTTCTTTAAATCGCATCCGCATGTTTTAGTACGATATAAATGAAGAAACTTGAGAAGTTCTAATGTAATTCTATCCAAAAAATCACCTCTAGAGATGCCATTCTAGTCAACAATGTGTTCTTAACAGGGTCGACTTTTTCTTCGCTGTCAATCGATACTATTTTTTTACCTCAGTCCGAAGAATGTCCGGTGGCCAGCATAATAAAAACAATTCTGTGATCACCGACACCATACACGTCATGATCTTTGGTCGTTCTGTTTCGTCTCCCTACGAATTCATATACATTTTATCGGTTTTTTTTTTCGATTAAAATTCATTTGACACTTAACCAAAGATAGGTAAATTAAACTTTGCTCCTGGATGTTTTCAATTTTTAGAATAATATTTTATTCTTGTTCTCTCGGAATTGTTTATTGCTTGTGAATTATTTCTCGATGTTGCATTTATAAAAGTCAAATAACGTCAAATTTCTGCAATAAATTCTAATTTGTAATAACAACATTTTTTTAATCTGTTTTTTCAATTTTTTTTCTTCCTTTCAAACTGGTTATGTTTCGTGTAATTGCACATGCTATATAAATGTTGATATCACATAAATAATATGATGACCTACGACTATTAGACCAAAAGAGTATCCGCAAATCGCTGTTAGGCTTGCAAGTATTTGAGCGAGGATGACAGATTGGAAAATGTTTTCCAGATCTTGAGCATATCTGTTTAACAATCGATGAAAAGGTGTTACTACTTCAAGAGATATAGTTTTTATAGAAAATTACTAATTCAATATGACTCACTGTAAAATCTCTGTGTGATATGTCACACCTTTAATAACATGTTCACAAAATTTAGCTCGTCTCCTGTTCCAATCGTCGGGATGATTTGTCAAAATTTCGTCAAATCTCATGTTATCGCTTATCCTTTCAAACACATTTTGGCACAATTGCATGTGAGCACAAGCTTGTAAAATATAAAAAGGTATTGCTGTATCGAGAGCAATAATTGCTAAGACACTATCACAAGCCGTTGGAACTTGAAGAACATGCCATATATTAAATTGTTTCACGTTGTCGTGAAATATTCCTGCTGAGAAAGGTAACTTTTTGCTTTCCAAAACTGTACCGTTTGTGTCCAAAACAAAACTCGTAAGTAATGGTGTAGCGAGATAAAACACGGTCCCAATACAAATGTTGCCTGTTAACATGTACGTCAAATATAGTCCTTGTTTTGCGTATTTGTCGATAATTTCGAAATCTTTTTCGGTCTCGACATATCTCCATAGTTTCGAACAATTTTCCATCACCCCAAAAAGTTTCTCGCGTTTTGGAAATAATACTAAAACTGTAAAACAATTAAGTTATTGTTAAGAAGTACAATTTTGAGAGCGCATCAGGACAATTAACAACATCCGAATTTTCAATTTATTTTAAACTGCTTGAAATGATACTGCCCTCCAATATGATATTAAAAAGAATTTAATAAGTGCCTTTAATCGTGCAAATAATGAAGGCGTTTCCATCAATCACAATGTCAAATCGATCTGTCGGTTTAATATTGTTCCAGTGAAAAATGAGTGAGTAAAAACCGGGAACAAACAAGAAGCACGATGAGGCGACAGTCGCAAATGCGAGAAATGAAGTAACTGCATCATTTTTCGATCTAATGGGCAAAACGCCACAGGCGTTCAACAAAAACTTATTAAAGTACGAATAATCGCTAAAATTTCGTCGTTTCATTGCGAAATTCGATGATTTTCATTGAAATTTGTTCGAGTGAATAAACGAACCCTTCACGGATTTTAGGCTTGAATATCCGTCGAGACAAAGATTTCCCTCAGATTTAGCATTGAGCTGGCATATTGTTCGCATGTAGTTTCCAAAGCACATTTTATTATTCAGTTAAATCGTATTAGGTGCATTAAATATTAGGTGAGAAAGAGCTTCTATTCCCGGAAGTGATGGAAGTTCGTAAATGTATTTTCTTGGACGGTTAAACTCCGGCAATACTGCGTTAATAGATTATGTGTTGTCCAGTCGCATAGAAAAAACTCTACTGAAAGATATACGAAAAGTGGACGTGTGTAGAAGACTCGTACAATGGCATAACTTATTATTCTCACCTGGAACATTGTATTTACTTGAATGAAAGTTCTCGAATATTTTCTATGTCAAGTTGATTTTAAAAAATGATCATTTATTTCGACAAGTCGACATTTAGTGATCATGTCCACTGTTTTTTTCTGTCTTGCCGTCAAGTGCAATGTTCGCAATGTCCAGCGACACTGAATCATTAAAACAAGTCTACATTTTGATGATTCGTTAGATCCGTCCGACAGAAAGCTATTATTTCAGTAGTTCTTTTGTGACAATGATCCAGTGATTCCGTAGTCATTGTGTTGTGACGGTTGTTGAGTTTTTTCTGCCATTTATTATCTAATTTTTGGGCATATTTTTTGCTCAAGTTTATCCATAAATAGAAAATGTTATTCTTTAATTAATGATATATTTAACCCAGAGAACAGTGACGTAAGTTGTTTCAAATTAATTTCAATAACGACGCGATGACACACCAAAATACAGCTACGACTTCGAAAAATTGAATGTTATTTTAATAAAACGCTGACATATTCCATATTTTACGAGGCTGTTTTTTTGTTTAATATCAAATAAGCTGATATCTTTCTTTGTGGGAGTTAAAAAATGAGCGTTACATCAGTCGATAGAGTAGCAAATGACGGTCGGTGAGGATTCATCGATTATTCTCTCGTTTTTTAATCTACGAAACAAAGAACGTGATTTAACCATTAAAAGAGGGGGATCCAACATTTTTCCATACTTAATGATGAATGAGGTTTGCTAAGTTTGCTTGGTTCGAAAAATCATTCCTTTGATTCGATACAAAACGCTATTTACTCTAAATTACCAACACGGCTCTTTCCATCGATTATTTTACTCAGAATACATAGACATATAGATGTGTAACATTTCGTCAAGAGATTTCACTGTGAGGCCAAACGATGGCGGTAGCAAACGTTCCCTTCCCCGAGGGTGGAGTCGCGCAGGGGTGACTTTAGGATACCCCAAGCGAACTTGTATGCATGTATACATGTAATATATACGTATAAAGTTGGTAGAAGGAAAAAAGGTACAAGTTTCACGGCTCAACACGTGAATTGTCGAGAGTAACGCCTTTCTGGACATCAGCTGTTGATATATACTTTATATAGGAGTTCCAGGGTGAGTGGACGCGTTTCTCGTACCCAGAACACGCCGTTCGATGCGGCAGAGGGATTGCGCTTCACGCTGCGTTGCGATGAAGTTCGTCCCTTGCTCGCACACGATCTAAAAAGCTCGACCGATATTTCACGCTGTTAATTCGTCGATCTGCTTTCCTTTTCATTCATTTTTTCTTTTCCTTTCTTTTCTTGTGTTCATTGATTTTTAGTGCTTATCCTTTTTTTTCGTTACTTTCTCTCTTCGAGCTGTTCTCGGTCCGGAAGTATCTCGTGACAGATGCGGAATCGTGACGGCGACGTGCATTGCTCGTGAATACCACAACGTTCGTGTATTTTCGGGATCTCGTGGCCCACCAAGTGTTATGCTATGTTTCTCATGAAAAACCCAACAGCGTGTGAGTACTTATTTTTGCTTATTCGTACACATACGTAAATATTATCTATTGAACGAACATTTTTTACATTTTCCATACACGAATATTAATTGTTTTGTCAATCTCGAGATTCAAGAAATGAAACAAAAAAAAAAGAAATAAACATAAAAATAACGTTTAAAGCGATCGATATCTGAGCGTCCGAGACAACCAGCTTCTGTTTTTTCTTTGCAACCTTTTCGATTGTTATTCTCTTAATGAAATGCAGTCATCGACTCTTATTTTTCGAAACGATATCCAACGCAGAGCTCCTCAGATATACATGAATTTTGGCAAGTGTTGAACACCTCGTGTGACCTATGGAAATGCTTTAGAATATTGCTTGAAATATTTGTAAATGATGAAAAATAAAATCAATAGAAAATGGACAACAAAATATTTCCACGATATAAATAATAAACATGAGGTCAAAAAAGATTGCTCAGTTCCGAATGATTATCTGAAACGTGAATTTGTATACAAACACGAAATGAGATACCCCATTTTGACAAGAAATTTCATAATAGTCATTCTTGTCACTGTTGTGTTTTGCAAAGAAATGCATTCACAGCATGAATTAAAGTGCATCTCTCACGTCCACATAAATAAAATTAGTGCATTACATAATGTTTGCAAAAATATTATCAAAACTGTAGATAAGAAATGTCTCAACTGGAAACTTCATTTTTCCGAAATGTCGCGGGAATTGATTAAAATGACTTATAAAACATTGTGTAGTCTATTGAGTATTTGTGTCACGTATTTATAGGTTTTTTAACATGCAGTTTTATTCACGAAGTTAAATGGAATTTATAATTAATTTAACAACCTCTACGGTATTCCAATCATTTATGTCGTAAACGTGAATCAATTCCGCGACTCACGAACGCTTTTATAACATTGGAATATTTAATCTCTTTTGTCAATCATTGTTAGGCATACGATGTAATGGACAGTTAATAAGATCGACGCCGAGGAAAACAGATGCGCTGAAAAATGAGCATCATCATAGAATTTCTAGGATGTACTATATCTACGCCTTAACGTGTATTATCAACTATGCATGATATCCTTACACGGTTAGACGTGGAGGAGACCTCGGCGGTTGCGAGATTCCTTACCACACCGGTTCAACATTTATTTCATGCAATTATCCATCATTATAAAATCGTAGTGAGGAAGATGGAGAGTGTGTGTGCGAAGAAAGAGAGGGAGAAAGAGAGAGGGAGAGAGAGAGAGAGAGAGAGGCGTCAGAAAGCTAGGGATACATCGCGTGAAGGGTTCACTAAACGGGTTTTTCTCATTTTTCTTTGCATTTAGCTCGTTTTTTTTCTTTGCGAAGAGGACATTTCCCCTCGGCACGCAGGTCGCAGAACAGGCTGAGAGCGCTTGTTGCTTTTTTTGTTGTTTACAGCTCCTCCTACTTAACAACTGAATATATACAGCTCCGAAAAAAAAATACGTAAATAAACGTTTGCATGCCATGTCTGAAGTAGAATAAAAATGGAGCCCTAATCGTTAGGCTCAGGGAAAAATCTTGCTACCGTTTTAATAGGTCAGAAAAACCTTATTCAGCGTTTGAAAATTCTCTCGTTTTATGCAATTTCCGATTAAATGATTTCGATGCATCTTTACGCAATTCTCTTCTATTACATTGAATTACAGATTTTTCTTGTAGGAATAAACTTCTGGAAAAATTGTGTAGTAAAATTATAGATTTTCTATGGAAATAAATTCACCCTGAAAAAGCATAATTTTTAATAATTTATAATCAATGCGTTCGAAATGAATTTCACTCAAGCGGTGTGTCGATGCGTTCATAAAGTCAAGGTGATTTGCCTTCGTACATTTATGAAGATAAAAAAAGCGATTTATAGAGCTCTCTATGATGATTGAGAGAAAAGTGAAAAATCCAGAGAATTAACGAGATCGGGATTGAGACTTAATTGAAAACAGTAAAATAATCGCAAATGGAGAAAAAGAAACAGCAACTGGGCGATAGAGATTCGACGAAAAGCCAACAAGATCGATCGATCGCTATATACATACGTTTGACATATTATAGTCGTCTGATTCCATGGTTCAATGCATTCGAATAGCGCACCACTCTTTTCCGTATGCAGTGGGGGCTTCGATATCAATATCGACGTAAAGAAATTGGTAATACCCAACATTGTTTGGCAGAGCAAATGAGATAAATTTGTCTGCAGTGAAAAAAAATTGATCTTTCAACCGTCACGCAGGGTGTTATCGGAGGTTCGAATGTCTCGAGCTCATATCTGACGTCGTTGAGTGAAATATTTTTATATTGAAATGAAGTTTCCAAAATTTTCTTTGCCCTTTAAATTTTTTTCTGATCTGAAAATTGAATCATAAAACTTTCTGCTTTGAAGAGGCTTCTACAGAAGTGCAATTAAACAACAAAAAAACCAGTATAAAAAAAAAGCCTAATGATTTTTCTGAAAAATAGTTAAATATAGTCAACGAGAATCCCAACTGAAATGAACGCAAGTTTTTTTTTCTTCTCATTTTTCATATAAAGCACCGGAGCTGGATTTGAAATTTGCCCAAAAGCCTCGAGGGTACATTTTTTAATCCTGTACTGCAACTCCCCCTCACTTGCCCGCCGTTTCTGTGACAAATACACCGATGAATGGTACCTTTCCCCCGTCAATTTTTCTTTGTCTCTTTTTTTTGTATCTCAATTACTGCAATTCTCTGACGTCGGTTATCCATCTTCTCTGTTGCATTCCGTTACCCACGTGAATAAATAGATCCGCAGGCCTTTGGAAAAGCCTCTATATGGAGCTAAAGTCTGACGTTCTATCGTATCATGTGTATATACGCATTTAATCCCTAGCATGACGCATTTCACGCTGTATAGCAGGGCCATAACCTTGACTAGTATCAATTTTCATTAAATACTTGTCAAATATTATTCCATGAAAGAAACTTCCGTACCACTTGTTAGTTTTATATTTTTACGTATTTTCTATAACGTCGTTTGATTTATATTTTCACATCTTATATACTCTCGTTTTCAAAAATTTAGTTAACACATTATTACTATTTTATCTTTTATTTCGTTTCAGACTGTGATGTCTAAAAAAAAAAAGTCTAAATTCAGACACAAAAAAACCCGAGTGCCCGAGTTTTGTGGAATATTCCTAAACGCTTCGACAAAGCCAAAAGGCTGTAGAATTGCGTACTTTCCAAGAGTGTTCAATTGGCTGTTGTTGAAAAATGTCTGCATAAATTTGTATAGTGCTCTAAAGTTTTTCTCAATCAATTTTATCCTCATTTTCTTCAAATTCCAAAGTCAAAAAGTTCAGCAATTTTTCCTACGTCGTATTTTAAATTTGTATTGTTTATATTTTTCGATGTGGACTGCAAATTCTTCGAAACTAATCTTGCAACATTTAATTTCGAGACTGATTTTCAATTTCGTTCTACATTCGTGAAATTATTTCTAAGATTATGAGATTCGTACATAATTGAATAATCCAACGAAATGTTGGATAACGTTCGAAAGGAATTAGCTGCTAATAGTGGTACGTGTTGTCTTGACTTTGATGAACTACGCTCATATCCGCATACTTCGTGGGAATTGTAGCGAAATAACGGCTCATGCGGTGCTATGGGGAGTAATTTTTTATTTCTATTTTTTTTTGTTGCTATTCCTCGTTTCCATACGTTTCATTTCTGGGCATTGGCCTGATAGACAAACGGCAAATAATTTACAGCCACGAAAGCGGAAGCTAATACTTTACGATACAACAATTGCTAGGGCTTATGTTTGAAGAAAGATTTCCCTGGTACAGCGGAATTGTTTTATTTACGTATAGAATATAATAATTCAAATTCATTAATAATTTCGAGGTGGAATGACTGAGACAAACAAAGAATATTGATTCGTTTTATTCACAATTTGATTTCGTTCCAACCATTGTCGTCAGAATAACGAGGTCCTGTAATTGGTACTTGGTACTGTAATTTCACAAGAATTTCTGAAGTATAATTCTTCTGGAGTGACGTCCTGAGATTTGAAATGCAAACAGATCGATACAGACTTTCCACCATGATCTTCTCACAAAATTGTTCGTGGTCTCTGCGTACACTGTCTTTTCACAGATATTTACAGTATATAGAAAAATATGTATGTGTGTATGAAGGAAGATTTATCCTGTTGGTCTCTTATTCTATCCATTCAACGAACGTCACTTTTTGTATGGAACATGCATATATAGATCAGCATCTGCAGTCGCGATTCGTTCGTGAATAGCGAGCTTGCTGGAGCTTCAAAAAGACATATATTCCGTATTTTAAATCTGTACGTATTTGTGCATATATGTGTACATGGATATCTCTGTACTTAGTCGAAGCCAAAAAGATCGTTGCTCGTTTTCGTACTCAAAATTTCTACTTTATCATGAGGCTTTTCAGACTTTTTACCATCGCAAGTGTAATCGTAACGCTCGTTAAATCCATTGAAACATATTTAAACGAATTGCTTGGAAATCAACGAATTCTCTATACCATTGAGTGATTGAATTTCATGAAAAATATCCTGGTCAAATGTGCGATCTCGGATTTCTCACAATATTTCGGTTTTATTCTATTTAAACTTTTTGAACACAATTCACAGCACAATGATATCATGAATAATGAAAATAACTGTGAAAGCTGATCTTAACAATAATAACAGTACAAATGAAAGTTTGTGATGCAATGTATATCTACATGTCACTTTCCGGTATCAAGACTATGAGACGACGGGCTTGTGTATTGTTTACGGTAGTTGCGCGCACCTGCCCAGCTTGCATGGTCATCGGTGCATACAATCCTGTCGATCTTTCTCTCTTTTTCTTCTTGGTTGCAGAATGGCATTGCCTCGCTGAACTCCCGTATTTTATTTTCGATCATCGACCCATTTTTGTTGTTGTTTTAATGATATTATTGGCTCATTGTGTTCTCACCCTGTTTTTTATATAGGTTTCATGATTTTGTTACTCTTTGACTGTCCTGGTTGTATGCAAGAGGACTTTTTTCGTCGCATTGACAATCCTACGAATTTTGACTTTTCTCGACATCTTACAATACAAAAATATCAATAAGTTCTTTTGAAATCTGGCTCTTTAAAGACTTCGCTTCTTCTGGACATCTTGCAATAGAAAATATGAAGGAGTCGGTTTAAAATCTGGCTCTTTGAAGATTTTACCGTAAATAGTCAAATATCCACATCCAATTGTTGAAGAATCATTTCTTTCAAGACAATAGTCTTTTTTCAGAGCATAGTATTGATTTTCTGCAGATGTTGCATTGAATCGTCAGTTTTTTTCCAATATCAATTTTGCGGACTTAACAAATACCATCGTTTGAGCCAACCCATACGGCCTTAAAATTGATTTCTGTAATTTGCCTGCAAACGTTGCCCTTTGCGTATCATAATAATTTTGTGAGGTGTAAATGCAAGCTTTTGAGGGTCCGGCATGCGAACGAAAACAGTTTTAAAAGAGGAATTAACCATTTTCCTCTTCACGTATCCATACGTATATACACCTGCTTGAAAGTGCGGTGCATACTTTACTATGGCGCGCAACGTACCACATTCCCGAACTCCCGGGGCGAAACCACCCATTTTCAAACACCGGAGCACGTACTGGCTCATTCCGCGCTTACCACTGCTCTTGAAATACCGGATGCAGCAATGCGCTCGCTCTATCTTACGTATATCGTACACATTATTACGTATACATCGATACGATATATACACATTGCTGTTTAAATATATCGATAGCCGAGAAGAACAAAACATTGCACTAAAAGATCGATTTATCTGATGTGAACTAAATCAAACTTAAAATTTGACAATTTACCAACCCGAGTAATATTTAATTGGGGTACGGAAGTTGATTATATTATGTAAACAAACTGTGAGGTTGAGTCATGCAAGAAAGGATTTGGCAATAAGAATAATTTCTTGTTATCGTTTAGCAGGTCACTCACCTTCACTACATATTTGTCGTACATCACGCTGTGTTTATTTTTGTTCGCAAAATGTACCATAAAAAGTAAAAAGAATACACAGTTTAAAAGTGTTTGTGTAAAATGTAATGTAATGTCGACCGTAGGAAAGACATTTTGATCTTTTCAACAATTTAATTCAACAATCTGGAATAAAATCTGCACTCATTGCAATTCTTTTCAAAAATACCTACGACGAAATTTACTTCAACACCGCACGTCATTATTTAGAATTTGGTTCAAAAATATCACTGCTCAAGTTCATTTTTTATTTGAACCCGAGTCGTTTCAATTCTACCATTTTTTTTTTGAAAAAATATAATAATATACCTGCCAGCGACGCATCTTCGGTAAATATTGTGACTGAAATTTCAACTCGAATTACGATATTTATTCAAATTTCAATGAACAATATTCATGGTTTCAATGTCGAAAACGTTACTCCTTCAAAATCAAATTCTTATAGTCATGATGTTTTTGATAAAAATAAATCCAAAATAGGATGTTGTCGAACCGAATTCTGAGATACGATGTTGCGTTCTTCTCAGCCGATATATATATTTATATAAATATATACATCGAGCTCATGGTAACAAAAGGACGCAACTCGAATCATTTCACGCAGTAATTTGCGCAATTCACGCTCTTGTGATTGTCCATCTGGGAATACGTATACGGATACATTTTCTTGCGCATGTATGTACATCCAGGTATGTACGTACAAGTGCAAACCGGGCGCGAGCTACGACTGTCCCGCGATTGTGGCTTAACGCACTGCCGCATCCGGTGATCTTGCTAATTCCCGCCCGCGGAGTACAGCGCACCGCAAACCTAGCTCGAATGCTCTTGTCCGGTACAGATATATAGTATGTAAATGTTACATTTGCTTATATATACACGTAAAGACGAAATGTAGATGTACGATTAACCGCGGCGTTAACGGGGCTGAATTATCTTTTCAACTATATAATTATCATCTTCGCATCCAGTTTTATTTTGACGATAACTAAATTGCAGGAATTGCAAAAAAAAACATGGAGACAATCCATTGCACAATGATCATTGTAGCGCAAAAGAATTCCGCGTTACCGCCGTTGTCTCCGATACAATTGTTGTCAAATGTGACGTTCACAATTAGTTCCTAATATCAAAATTGTTATCGAACAATGAAAACAATCGAATCGAAAGTTTGTACATGACGGAAGTACGAAATTCAATTTGAAAGATTGGAATTTTTTATCAGCTCTTCGTGTCATGATGTCGTGAGCCTTTTTTAGTGTAACAGGCAAGAAAATTGGCAATTCTTATGCTTTATTTCTCTCAATTAATGAAATCCGATAACTCTTTATTTTCCTCTTGTTTCTTCAAACTTATAATGCAGTGCACAGAGAATTGTTTTTATATTTCACTTTTATTTTTTTAATGATATGTTTGACCACTCCAAAATGACGGTTGAAATAATTACCTTTGAAGTCGGACGATCTGTCTCAAAATCGTTTGGAACAAAAAATCCGAAAGATTATTAATCAGTATGAAAAAATCCAGGGAGCTATGGAAGATTTAAAAAAAAATGAAAATTTATAAAGTCGAGGCTCCTTCAACATTGAATGTCAAATTGGAACTCTTTTAAATAGTTTTTCAATTTTTTAAATCTCACATTTTTTAATTCAAAAAAGCTTTCTCAGCTCTCTAAGGAATTTCCTACAAAATAATGTGGCAAAATGGCCCGCTATTTGGAAAGTGACTTTTCAAGAAAACGCATTAAAAATTTCGAGGGTCTCTACATCAGCAGGTTGAATTTTTTTCTACAAGGAAAGCTATGGTGATGAACAGAATTCGAATTTTGCGACCAAAACTCAACAGGATGTTTGTGAGCTTCTGAATTTTGTAAATTTTCAGGTCAAATTTTGAGGTCCCTAACTCATTATCATTGTGACATCAGCACAATACGAATATTTGAAAAGTAGGAATACACCGACGTAATGGTTTTTTGTTCTTTCTACTGTGAAAATAATTCTCAGTAGTTATCATTTTTACGAGACATCACACACGAAACATACTCATAAACTGTTTCCTCGTTACATGTCATTTTCTTTGAAGTGTGTTACTGTTTTGTCTCTGACCTAACACTCTCGCTCTCTGTTGGCTTTCTCTATTTATTTTCTGTCTGATAAAATTACGTCAAAATTGGCACACTATGTAGAATCTATACAAACACAAGTCATCAGGCTCTCCCCACTCGTTCCACCTATTATAGAATACGAAATTGTATAACCCAAGGTGGGGCACCTGAAGCGGGCTTCCCTTTCACGTGAATCATCAAAATTGCTTCCTTCTATACCGACGTATTGTACGCTATCATGCGATCTCGCGTTTCATTGCTTACAAAATTGTACTTCTTCATCTTCTGCGACTTTAGCTTGTTTGTTTGTTTTTTTTTTTGCAAAATCTAATGGCGCGGTATCGGGGGTTAACACTTAAGAAACACGTATGTTTATTTATTGCAAATTGTAATATTCTCAGACATGAAGCTTTTTGAGTTTCTGCAAACTGATTTCATCAGTTTAATACCGCTTCACTAACTTCAAAGTGCGCCTGAAACCAACCATCAGCAGTGTTGCCCCCGGCGACACTTCCTTAATTAGTAAACGCTGTATCGCATTTGTACGAGGGCCTGGGGAAACTGGGAAAAAACGATCGATACAAGCGGACATATTTTCCTGAGTTTCAATTAGTAGAACATTAGAAACTCGGAAAGACTGGCTCATTCGAATACCAATGATCGACGCGTGAGCTGTTTAAATTCAGAGATTTACAGAAACATAAAATATTCATGTATACTTATTGCTCCTGGTCGAGTATGTTCATTGAAAAAATGAATTTTTCAGCTAATTAGCATTTGCGTGCTCACGATTGACGTTTAGATTGTCAACGTAACATTTTCAAATCGCTTTTCGTGCCTTTTTCGCAAACGTTACCATTCAGGAATAATTTATTTTGAATGAACCACGAGTCGTTATTTAATCGTTGATAACAAACTTTTTCAGCGTAAACCTTGAACTACTGCTACCTGTGCGAAGTCGTAACACTTATATTTCTTTGTGCACACATGTAACTTAACGTGGACATACACACGTAAAATCCATAAGCATATGTAGGTTTTATTTGAGCGATCGATTAATGGAATATCGATCGCAGTTCACGTTGACGACGAGAACGTAAATACATTTAAGGTCGATTTTGTAAACTCACATGCTCGTCATAAAATATATATTTTCCTGATTGAGGAAAAGTCCACGACCCTGTGCGTGATAACTGTGGCCGAAAAAAAGTTCAATCACACACACAAACGCAAGTGACCACTAGATTGGACGATAAATCTTTAAAAACTGGGAATTTATTCTTCAGTACGGACGAACCGAAGAGTTTGCGATGACGTACCCTTCCATAAAATATTCACGAACCGTACATGAAAATATGTGTCATTGAATGAAAAAAACCGATAACGAAAATACGTGACAGCTGAAAGATTTGAAACGTATGAAAAAAGAATCTTATTGCAAAAATAGCATCAGAACCTTTAAAAGGTCATCGATGGAATATTGTTTTAAAATAATTTTTCTAAAATATTTCTCGGTCTGTTATTTATAGGAAAGGAGTTCTAGGAAGCTTGTATGCAAACCGTAGCCAATAATTCTCTTCCGAGCTTGACAAGTCCTTTTTAAAAGAGGTTGAATAATCGATCGTTCAATCCGATGCAGTCCAAGCAAAGTGTATATCAACATTTATAGCTCTGCGAAATTCATAATATCACTATACATAACTTTGTCAACGTGCAAAAGTCTGACACTCAAGCTTCCTATTCACCCAGAGATATAATCTTCGGTCTCTATATTTTCTTTAGTGTATTGTGCTCGCGTTACGTCGAACAAGTAGTCATCATTGCAAATGGCAAACGACATTACGACGAGAGACGTAAGAGACCTACATGCAATTGTCAATTCCATTATGTATAGCGTATACAACCATGACCAAATTTTTTACGTTCTCTCCAGCATCGTGAGTCGTCGTACACCGTTCAACATTGGCACGGAGAATAAATTTTACAATTACACACTATGTTACAAATGATTTGCTTGCGAAAAAAGTATGTCATTGCTAATACCTTGAGATCCGATTTTGTGCACCGCGTAGAAAATTACGCTTGTCGCGTATACGGAAACGAACATTCTGAGAAGTTTACAATTCTGTATTATGATGGGGGCTGGAGAAAATATTGTGTACGATACGCAAGAACTTAATACAGCAATTTGCTACTTTAATTGAGCACCGCAGCGTGAATTCAGCCCAGACCTTGATAGTCAATGTCCCATGTCTCAACCATTACCCTATATTTTTCTTGTTTTGTCAAAGTGGAGGGCATGGGATTTCCTTTGAGACAACTCTGAGTGACCTCTTGCGTACGATCAAGATGTCTTTTGTATTCTGGTTTCGTTGCGTTTTACTCAGCGAAACATAAAGAAATGCAGCACAAAAGTAAGGAGTAACGGAAATAGACCGTTGAAAAAAAAAAAGACGTTCGGTGAACTCTCGGGGTTGATGAAAAAATAGGTGCACACGCGACATCGCTGATGTGTGTGGTTAAGAATTTCGGAATGAAGACATTGAAAGAAAGTCTTTTGGCCCTTGAAACGAATTTCTTGGCAATGGCTAAAGCGCAACGCCTTTTTTTACTCGTCTTCTCAATTTTGGACTCGCTCCAAAAATGCGATCTCACGTGGGCGTGAGGTCCATTGGGGAAAGTTTCACACACGACGACGATGACGAAGAAGGCGATATCGCTAATATCGACCTGCTACTTGGTCGTCTCAAGGGTCCGAGTGAATTTCAATTCTTGCGAAATAATGAGGTCGAATATTTGTAAATACTCTTGAATTTATTGGAATAGATTTCTTTAAGAAAAGACGAAAAACTTAAGAAATAGCTAGCGGAAGGATAATCAGAGTGAAGCTGTGGATCGTGGGCGTTGGTGACGAAGAGCTTCCCTTCCGGTAGACTCCGAAGGCTCCAAGGATAATATTTCTACACGCTGATTAAGAATATTTATATGTATACCTGCCTATATGGACAGAATTTATATACCTTACAGACGGTGCGAACTCGCTGCAAGGACGTTGCCGCCGGTATCGCCAAAGAATGTAAAAAATGGCTGAAGTAAAGGCGTGACGAGAGGACGGTTAACGCCGGATAGAAGCAAAGGGGACGTAAAAAAAAGCAGTAATAAGCTTACATACTTCGTATAAATATGGTTAGCATTTACGAAGGTATATATAGGAGAGCCTGGCAGTATTACCAAGGACGTATAAGATCGTGAGAATACCATTGTAGAAAACAAAGGGCCGTCGAGATTAAAGGGATAAGGAGAACAGGCTGACTCGGCTGGCACTCCTTATGTACATGGAGACTTTGCACTATATTATACTCCCTCGTTCACCTGCTCTGTTCTATCGTATAGATGTATATACTTGAGAAAAAAAAAAAAAGAAGTCTCGTTTAGTAAGTGGAAGTTTTTTCGATCGAAGCTCGTAAAACCATACATTTTACGATATTACGAAATACTTTCTTTATCTCGTGCTCGTAATTACTTATCTTCGCGTACTCGAGTCCTTTCGACTTCCATCATTACGATGAAATCTGTAAGGATGGTACACTAACCAGGTGCACGGTCCTCATCGTATAATCAAAGTACATTTAACTAACGTGAAAACAGTTACAGAATTATTTGCGAATTGTCTACACGGTTTTTTCCTTTTGTAATCTCAACAGATTTATTAAATTCTTTATTTAATCATTTCTTCAAAATCTGCTTATTCACTCTACTCTATAAATATTTATTAATGCGGCCTCTATACTTGAAATGTCACATCTTCAAACTTCACTCTTTTGTTGGTTCCAAGAAAATGTGGAACGTGCGAACAGCTCGAAGTATAATGTTGTAAAAGTTGTGTATTGGTTTCGGTCGATCAAAGGCGATTGCAGGTGTCATGTGGCTTCTGTGGTGATGAGTCGCCAGAGTGGGGCGGAGAGTGCCTATGACAGCAGGAGTGTTTTCTGTGCTTGGGTTGTCTTATCGAGGTTTACTCTTGTCTATATCACTGTTCAGGCTTCTTCCTCGTGGCTAGCAGAAACGCAAGAGTACACCGTTTGGTAAAGTGAGGTGCCTCTTGGTTGGTCGTCTCGAGGATATCCGCATTGTTTCGTGTCACTAAGCCAAGTCAGCTGACCTACATTGGGCCATGCTGCTGCTGCTACTTCTGAATATCAGGCCACTCGATGCTCAACTATAGAAAAGCACTCGTCAAGCTCCGAACAATCCTTCCTCGTGTTCCACGACCAACGAACTTTAAACCTTCTGTTTTTCTTTCCGCCGTTATGCTTCACTTAGTCAATCATACAAATTTCTTATACACTAGAAACTCAACCAACTTTTTGTCCTATCAGATCGAAATAACTCAATTTTTCACTCCTTACATACTCAAAATTACAGCCTTCAGGAACTATACAATAAATATACCTCTATTCTCTTTGGAAAGAATTTATTAGTGAATATGTAACTCAGTGCTGCAACGTTAAGTGAAAAAGTACCTATTCGTGGGTCACGAAAAATTAATGTCTTTAGCTTTCGAATGTTCGAATAGTTACTTTTTCAAATTTATCATCAAGTTGAATTATTTGCACCCTTCAATATTACTTTCTGAATGTGACAGACGGATCAACAACGTTTTAACTGATTTGGTTTAATGCATGAAAAAAAAATTCTCCTAAAAATAATACATTTTGCATGCTCATCTAAATTAAATTATAATTCAATGAACGAAATATATGAGGCTCGTCCGAGAAATACGTAGTGAAAGAGCAATACCGTAATGAACAGTAATTTTTCTTGTGTCATTGCAAATTATTACTAATTGTTTTTTTCCGTGTGTGTCTATCTCGCCCATCCGATGTTGCGTGTTGATAAAATTTCGTGAGGAATCTGTGTCACCAAGAATTACTGTATGATTTTTTTAATTTAGCCCGTAAGTCCTGAAGTTTTGTTGAATCGAAAGCATCCCTAAGAGTAATTGCTTAGGCATTTGTCGTTTGAACAGTATATGAAAAAGTCATAAGCGCATCAACTTGAATTCGTTTTAAAGAAGTGTTTTTTAAAAAGTCAACTTTCGATAAAAATAACATTCTGTGATTTGCTCGAGGAAGCGTGTGATTCGAAGATTCTTTGTTTTCGAAATTAAATTAACAGCAGAAGCTCATGTTAATTACAATACAATGATAATAACAAACAATCGTGAAAATTGGAGCGAACCACGCGATTTTCATAAATTGCTCTCATTGCTCTCCCATTGCGCGGTCCATAGCGCTCGCGGCACGTGTGTGTGTGACAATATATTCCCGCAAAAGACGATATATATATGAAGAGAGGAGAAGTAGGAGTAACAGAGATCACGAAACGAGAAAAGCCCGCGAGTGCGACGGGAAAGGGAAGAGATATGTGGACAACACCGCGAGCGCGAGTGAGCTTTCCTCGATTGGCTTGCTTCGTTCAACGTTCAGTCTGTTCGGACCACTTGCACGCATCGTGCGATCCGAATAACGTCGTGTGTTAAACAGTCGTCTATCTTTCAGCCCACAGGGAGACTTGTTAACCTCTCTGAATCGTTTTACAGAGTGAACAAATGATGAACTTCATCCTTTTTGTCGAATAAAAAGTTGTTTTTTTTTTTAAAACCAAACAGTTATTCTATTACGTTTTTCATGATTTAATTAAAACCACTTGATTGAAATACGGTTCGTTTCTCTTTTCCGTTTTATGATAATGTTTGACGGACCATTGCGCGCGAAGAACAAACGCTGCTTCGCGGACCAGTGAGTGTTTTTTAAAGTGAATAGACATAGTCAAAACTTACATAGAAATGCATGGATATGGAGTAGAAGATTTGGGCCATTCGAGACCGTATCCACAAGACCGAGACCATTCTTTACGTCACCGTCGCGGTTTGTTGTTGTTTTGTTTTTTCCTCCATTTTATTTTCTACAAGTGTCAAAATAAATACACTTGACACATTCTCCTTGTCAGGGAGCTTTTTTTTACTGTTATCAATGAAAGCATTCAAACTAACATTAGTCAGGGGTCATCGATTTTTCTGACATCTTAATGATATTTGTCGAAAACGATAAGACCACAAAACAGAGTTATTAGCAAAATGAAGATTCATTTCGGTTCCTCGGCTTTTCAAATATTCGTTTTTGGTTAATTGAAACATGTTCTTGTAATAGCAGAATCGTAAGAATAATCATTGTAATACGTAAAACATGTGGATATTATAAAGGAATTCGCCAATTTTTGACACATTGTTGGGATCAACATTTTCTCACGAGCTACATTTTTTTCGGACCATTTTTTAACATAAATATTGAGTAGCTGTGAACTTAATTCCTTAAAAAATGGATTTTCGAATAAGAGTATTCACGATAAATATTAGACAATCAAATTTACTCAGGATTTCCTGTAGATTGTGAGCATCAGATAATATTTCCATATATCTATGTAGAAAATCCTACGATGGCTTTCTGTGCGTTGCCAAATTAGACACGCGCTTATTCATCGTTGCCTCCGGGGTACTTGACACTATATCCCACCTAATATATATGTATGGCACATATATATTTGCCAGTGTCACTGGTACCTTGCAGAGGAGGCTAGTATGATGAAACTCCTGGAATCCCACACTCGTAAACGTGATATTCCAAGTAACCCTAATTAAATTTTGACCCGAGGAGAGAAGTTTGTCCTATAAATTTTCCACCGGAGAAACATCATCTTGGAGAATCTCTTTTGCGTTGTCAAATACCCACGATATTGAAAACTTTATTCATGCAAGTAACGCGTGACCGTGATTTTATAACGCCTTCGGTTTGGTTAAGTTAAGATTTTTCGCGACATGTTTCTGTTATTGAAATGCAGTCAGAATTGTCACAAAATTCCAATAATTGTGGGAAAAAAATGTAAATACATTTATTTATATGATGGATTTCATGTGCAACGAAATTATCACACACGGGCCACGTAAAATCCTCCGCGAATCGTTTACGCTCAGCAGAGTTGAAAACATTTCATGAAAAATAAATACTTCGAGCTTAATCTTCCGGTGAAGGTCCAGATTCGTGACAAATGGATCATTTAATTGGAGTTTTCCTTTTCAAGGATTTTTCATATCAACGGCTAGCCATCTGTAGCAGGTTTTTTTCTTACTGGTAAATGTATACTATACACGATTTAAAAAATATTAGCGTCCTTGCGTTAACGAGAAAAACGTTTGCAAGGTGGAGATTTTGACCTCGATAACTTTTCACATTTATCAAATCAGATGTTCTTATTTATGCTTCATCAGCCACTGCTTGTCAACCAAAACAGTTTTAATCTCAGTTTCGTACATAATTCATTACAGTTCAAGTCATTCCTGAAAAAATACGTTTCAATAGAACACTCGACGTGGTGTGAATAATTTCTTTTATCACCGCATCCATTCAAATGAAAAAATATCATTATCACATAGAACGAGTAAATATTCAAAAATGATAATTTCAACGAACTTACTAACCACTAACGTGTACTTGAAGAGTTGCTATAAGTATGAACCGCTCAAGTTGCTCATTTTATATGGTTAAGTACGAAAGTGTAAACCGGTACATGTTGCAATAATAATCTCGAAGTTTGAACCAAGAGTCTTAACGCGTGAAATATCGATCAAGTTTCACTATAAGCTCGTATTGTTGTTTTAAAATGCTGTCTATTAAGGTCATTTTGCGGATGAAACTGAAAACTATTTCAGTTTTTTAAATACGTTTTTCCACGAGGATTGATTCTTTGAAAACATGTTTTGGTACCATTTGGTAACACGGAATCTAAATCTGTATCAGTGTTGCGAGCAGTGGCACCAGAGTTAGATAGAATTTGTATTTTTTATAAACTGTCAACCTCGCCTGTGTTGCAATTATGGACGTTGTCTGTTTTTTTTTTTTTTTTTTTTTTTTCTATGGGTTGTGTAAAATAATAACAATTGTTCTGTCCTTATTTTCGTGGCATTGCTAATGAATGATGTAATGAAAATGTCTACCAAACATAAGCACAAACGGCCAACTGGTTATCGAGATATCATGGTCACCATAATTTAAAAAACACATTTTCAGTAAATGTCAGTCCTCAATTTCAGAAAAAAAAAACCCTACAATACAGACCGTATTTACAAAGTTTATTGAGAATCGTTTTAGTCTATTTTCCGTCAATTTACATTTAGAAGTACCTTCTAAATAAAATCGTCGGTAGAGCGGTTCTTGTAACGCGCGGTTACAATTTTTAGTTGAATTAACTTGGCTCTGTTACCAAGTTACATCGACTGTTATTTCAGCGAAATGAATTTATGAAGTCAGGACAAATTCGTTGCCAAGAGATTACCCCACACGAGAACATCGCCGTGAAAAAGCCATAAAAAATAATCGTAGCTTAGAATAAAAGTTTTGGAGGAGCAATAAGATGATTTTAATGTGTCGGTCGATCTATTCACCTGTAGATTTACTATGCTTAGACATTCAAGGATTCTGAATATCATACAAACGTATGAGATGATTCACTCTCAACACCTACAAGTTAAATGTACCTTCCAAATCGAAACATTCACTCGGAAAAAATATAACCTAACAAAGGGTTCTACGGAAGCATTCTGGCAGTTTTTTTTTTAACGAATGACGTTAATTACAGTAATTAATGCGATACAGTGAGCTACAACATTTTCGAGATTAGTACAAAACGCATTGGTTGCTTATTCGATAAATATTATTTCAGCAAAAAAACCTGAATGTATACATTTGTATACATTAGTAATAATATTCTCAACAAGCATCTTGTCAATCGAGAGAAAATTAAAAAAAAATTAAAATTCATTTGCCTACTCAACAGCTTTAGGTTAAATAATCTGTAATTTCAAAGGCTCGACATTTATAAAGATTGTTCCAGAGGCAATATAACAACGTTTTTATCACACCTGTCCACAGAACAGGAGACGCGAACCATCACTATATTGAATGGGTAAAACATTTTGAATATTTATACAAGGAGGCAATTTACATTTTTGTGTTTTCCGTTTATGTTGAAAGAGCGAAATCGATCGATATTCATTCTAACTTTTCATATGCATGCGTATATATTTGTATGACAGTGTATATTCATAAAAATTGATACGCACAACATCACATATGAATTAAACCCATGCTGGTATGAAAACGAAGTGCCATGCTATTCTTCCCATCCTATTGCACAACACAATTGAAAAATACGTCGACTTTGTAAGACTCGGTCTCACAAAGATATTAATTGCATATATAATCGAATAATGTATAGTAATAAGAACAAGAATACATTTAAAAATATATTATTATGCATTTCCGTACAGTTACGTATATACAAATTAACAAAACGTTTTTTTTTTTTTTTTGCTCCCTCTCATTCTTTGGTTTTATTTATATATACGATCTCAAGAAGTTGATTTAACTGATGCCGTTGTGGTGAAACTTGGCTGGCAAGGTGAACGTTTAATTTCCCTCGACTATTATACTTCGTCACGACCTTTTCCGTGGCAATCTGAGACCAATGCGTAACTACTTTCCGGCCTTAACCTTCGTAGCTCTTAACGTTTGAATAAACAATTTTAATCAACGGAATAAACGAGCTTTTTATATTAATGACTGAGCGTTCGTAATCAGTAAATCGCAATAATAAGTTTCGTAAATATGTGTATGCGTTGGAAGGAACAGCCGTTTGCGTTGGAGGAAACTGACGTTTGCGTCAGACTTAATCAATATTTTCCAGGATAATCTACGAAGAAAATAGATCATTCGCGAGTTGCCAGTCTAAAGAATTTATCGTAAAACACGAATAAGTATTTTTCATATCTTTCAGAAATTTTCATTACAAATTTCTTGATTTTTCAAATGAATAAGCATTCGTTTGTTCGTGGAAATTTTTCACTGTACATTACTCGTATGACGAAAAAAATAAATTCGCATCTCAAATTTTTTAAATGGCAAAAAATATTAATATATCTGGTTCAATGCTAAATGTGAAAGATTCACCAAAGCATATTGTGTTACGTCTGGTTACCATCCTGCGATCGTCGTCTCTGTGCCAAAAATAATTTACTCACGAGATACTCTTGTTAGAAAGATGGAAGGTAGTGCTTTCAAATTTCCGTCCCACGTGATTCCAAGACCCAACATCTCATTATGTTAAAAGCACAAGCGAAACATTTTCAAATGGCGACCATGGAGTTGTTCGATAAATAAAGGTTTTAGAATATTGCAATTTATTTTGCACCGCGTTCATTCTGTTATTGCTCTTCCGACGTATATCACCTACTGAAGCTCGAAGCGTGGTATCAAAACGATACACAATCGGGTGGTGGTCCTGTTGTGCGATCGTTTGTTAATTTAAAAGAGTGTGGAAACTTTTCCAACGATTTCTATTTTCAAGTGCAATACTGTCAAATGAGATTTTTTTCTTCTTGTCGAATCGATTCGCCGGAATGGAATGCAGGGATAACCGGAAGATCGTTGGAGGTTGGATAAATTGAATTCTTAGGGATGCGACGAGGAAACGGAGACAAAAGAATAATCGATTGGATCCAAACGCACAAATAATTTGTTCCAGAAACGACTCAAACGAGATCTCTGAAATGAAATATTTAAGTAAATTTTTTTTGTTCATTCTTATTCAATTCTTTTCCAATCGTAGGCTTTTTCAAATGACGATAAATTAGTCTGGTTCGCGGATTCGTTACGACGAGAGTTTTTAATTATCTTTTAATCTGTATAGATTAACTGGAGATCGCACTGTTATAATAGTAAACATTGTGAAAAAACAACGTTTTTTTCAGCAGGCGGATATAAAACTTTTCCAATTGTGTGCATCAGACTGTATGTTAAAATATTTCCACTCCACTCTTCGAGGATTTGTTAAGTGCGGATTGAACATTCTACTAGACCTCGATATCGATCTGGGCAACTTAACTCTGCTCATTTATGTACGAACAAATACCCTGAACTTTAATTAGGAATATGTCGAGAACTCAAAGTCTCGCTCTTGTAATTAGGAATGGAAGCTTCAATGAATGAATTATAACATTCATGCTCAGGTGTTTGTCGTGGATAACAATTATTGCCAACTCTTATACACTGGGTTAGGAACGTATTTAATTTTTTTAAATATTTAAACAATACAAAAAAATACACTTACAAGAGTTTAAAATAAGTAACTGAAAAAAATAATTGTATAATTATTCAAGTAATTGGATAAAGGTTAAGTTTATTTTAGGAAATGTTTACAATTTGTGCGTCATTTGAAAAATTGAAAGAATGCGACTTTAAAACGTACGTCGTTAAGAAACTTTTTTTAACACCAAAAAAGTATGGTGTGTAGCTCCACTTCTAAAAAATAGATCGATTTTCGACACCATGAGGAACATCTAAACATAAATAATCCAATGTAATAAATAACATGGTTTCTCAAATTCATGTGATACTAAAATAAAAATGAATAAATAAAAGGTGTGTTGAGTGATAACAGGTGTGTCTTCACGAAGTCACATCATGGTCGCGAAGCACGTTTTTTAAGTAACGAAATTCGATAAATACTTTTCGAAACGTACTCATTTAACTACGAATAAAACTCTTCAACCCAATCACTCGGGAGGTTGAAAAAATTATAAGAATTTCAATGACTTTTTCTTATCTTTTCCAGATGTGTCTCCCCTTTATCAATTCTCAGACCCATTGTTCTTTCTATCTTCTTCATTTTTAGACTATGCTTGGCATGTGTCGAGTGGTTGTCAAAAAAATTTCATTTCAAACGATACAACCGCAGTGAAAATCGCAGTTGTTTAATTTTTGTTCGAAAAATTTCCACGGACCATTTACAAGTTCATTCTTTCTACCTCAGTCACAAAACCGGCAGTGGATCCAAGTTACTAGATTGTGCAGGAACGGCGGCTATTCTAAAGCTTACATAAACCTGATACGCCCGTATCACTTTGAACAATCGATATTTTACACGAAATTCAACTAAACTGATCCACACCCCGCCCGTGAACAATGCCAAGTATTGAGCGCCGCATTTGCGATGTTTGCACAACGCACATACACATGTACAGCAATGACGAGCCACAGGCATGTAGAATTCGATATTGTATGGAAACATGTAGAAATATATGAGTGTATATATGCAAAAAGAATTCTATAGCAGTGTATATCGACAGACCTTCAACAGTCAGCGTTTATCATTTTTTAAAAGCGTCATAAGCGAACTCTATGTTCATCAGAATTTTTACATTGAAGCGAACGGGTGAAAAGACAAAATGTATGGAATGAAATTACAGTCATACCATTTAGTTTTGACAACCTATATAAAGTGTCCATAAAAAGGGATGTTTATGAAACGAGACGTTTGGGTCCACTACACCTCTATTTTAATTACTCATGAGTGAACGCTTCGTCATGACATTTGAAGGAGAACCCGACAAATTTTTCACTGAATAATTATCGAGTTGTAGGATTTTGGGTATTGGTACAAGTTCGTAATTTCAGTTAATCACATAAAATAGCTGTAACACATGTTTTTGGGAACAAAAGTAATGGCTGTACTCGGATAGGCTAGAAAAAAAAAGTATAAATCCGAATTTAACAATTTGTTAAAAAGATTCAGGAAGTTTATCCCAAAGCGGAAAGATAAAATGTATTTTTACCGGAATTCTGACTCAGTCACGCTCAAAAGATGTCACTTTCATTTCATTTGTGATATATAATGTGTATCGGTGTACATATGTACAAAGAGAACGTGAATATCAGAAGAACCAGCGCGACGCGGCTGATACGCCTATATGTAGGAAATCCGATAGGAGAAAAATGCTGGAGGAAAAGACTGGCTACGACACACTGTGCTCGTGATTCTGATGCCACTAACACCCTCGTGGGAGTTCTGGTCCGGAGGATAAAAATTCCCTTATCTGGAGTGCCCTGCGCCGCCTACTGTACATCATTTTTTCTTTCATCTTCTGTCCCTTCATTTTATTTTATTTTTTTTCCTTTTAATTGCTCGCACTTTAGTCACTTCCGTTTCAACAAATTTTTTCTTGCTGTACTTTGAAAGAATTAAGGCCGAAAATGTGAATGAACGTACGCATTGAATAGCCAATAAATATAAGATTTGTCAGAGAATTTTCTTTATGGAAATAATTTATTGTAAGTTTTGATTCAACTGATGATTGTTTGTCAAACTAGGAACAATTTTTGCAGTACATTTTTTCCGTCGATTCCTAAATGTATAAAAAGTTTCGTGAGTAAATACACATGCGGAATTCATTAGGTACTTTGTTTGAAGAGATAGGGAGTTTTGAATAAAACGAAAACACCAACGATCATATCACCAGACAAAATATATTCACACTTAGAGAAGGATCCTTACCTCACTCGTGCAACATCTAATATTCTTTAGCAGAAAGCTATACCTTTGATTTCCAAGTGTATAAATGAGATAAGTGTTTTTCTGTTATCTCACGAATCTCATCAGATGCACAATCAGCTTTCACGGTTCGTGCATCTGGAGTGAAGTTACCGCCCTCCACGTTCACTTACAACGGAAATAAAAATGTTTTGCAAGTTCTTCAAAACGCGCGCCACATGTGTGAAAGTTTGATAATTAACACGGAAACTTCCTATAAAGAAGGAAGCTACAACTCTAGTACACTCTGCTACTCCAGACATGCTTTGCTTCTTTCATTCAATCTTATAAAATGAGGGCTTCCCTCAAACAGGACACACTGGAAGAACTGAAGCGAAAATCTACTAAGAGTCAAAAAGTGCTCTTTCCCGATGTAATTAGAGCCAAGTTGAGGCCGAAGGTTAAGTACCTCTCTTTTTATCTCTCTTATTTTCTACCACTCTCTCTCTGTCTCTTCTTCTCGTCACCCTTTTTGTATATAGCGTGTGCAACATCCTCGTGTCACTGATAAATTATCGTCTGGCACTTTATTTGATGTGAACATATCCATATATATACTTCGAAGGAGTTGCAGATATTCGCGTGACTGTGAGGAGTACAGTACAATTTTTTTTTTTCATAACGTCCCTACACCCTGGCAAGGATAAATAAATAATATGCCGCATTCTGAGTCAACGTAACCTTGCTGGTACCGTAATCATTCTTCCATTTTCGCTCGGCGGAATGATGGGTTTCTCGATGAAGCTAGAGAAACATCCGAATACAATTGAAAGATCCTTTTTGGGCTGTGATGAAAAGGAGAACGTATATTTTCATAAAATTAGGATTATTTTACGATGATTCTAAAATAAAAATTTGATATTTTCTATCGACTTTCATATCGTGAATTGAAAAGTTGCCAAATTAGAAATTCTGCCAAATCTGTTCCTTTTCTGCCCTACGCAGGTGTTTTTTTTCGTCATTACAACGATATACTTTCATCGTTCAAGCTGACGTGTGTCTAAACACACATTTGGTCAAGTACATGCATAGCAATGGTTTTTTTAATTACCGTCCCTTAGAATACTGCCGATGAAGAGAGAATGCACTCCTGTCTCCTCTTTTTAAGCTCAGTCACTTCGTTGACTGATGCCCAGTTTAGTAGAACAAAATGACGAGAAAAAAAACAGAGCAAACTTTTATGAAACTCGGTCTGGGATTATTGTTGGTCATAGTTTGCAGATACAACACCAGCAGTTGCGAGGACAAAACCAATACAGGCTGATAGTGTCGTTTCCGGGTTCGAATTATCTCGACATTCAAATCTCGTCGATCCTATATACATATAGAGAGACTCCATTCATTCGCCATTCGAAAATTTCGTTGACTATTAGAGATCGAAGCGTTGATCTAGTCGCGGTCGAAGCCCATATAATTTACGTAATCTTCCTGCATCTCTGATCCGAATAAATTACAAAATTAAACAGCATAGTACGCTCGTTAATGTTTTCATGCTTCATATAATCGAAACAGTGATTTTGAGGATGAGAAAGTTATTCAAATACAAGCAGAAAATCACACACGAAAAATTACTATATACTCGATCATATTGCGTTGGAGACCCGTATCGATCTTTACAAGGTAATTTACTATGTTTTCCCATTCAAAACATAGGACATCGTTTACGAATGTGACAACATGGTTGCATATCGCAATCTGAACACACTTGGTGAGAATTAAAATTGAAAAAGTACGGTTATGGCAACAGAAACAGGGGACAATCTCGAATTTTGGCTAATTTTCACTGTGAAGAGTGTAAATTTGTATAAAACAATTAAACATTATTATTTATTTAAAGCTGAAAAGATCTAAAGGTGCAAAATCAGCGACCGTGACATTTTGAGTTTTATTTTTTTGAATTTAAAGTATTCTTTCGAAAATGACCAATCATCCCGTTGCATTCGATTCTTTAAAACAATGTTGAAACTGGAATAAAAATCAATTCTTCTTTTTTTTTCCAGTTTCGATGAGAATGGAGGACCATCCAGTGCACTACTTTCTCTCAAGGTAAGAATGGTTGTTAAATCACTATTAAATTTGTTCTCGCGTGTAACTGAATAACTTTTTAATCAATTTCTATAATATGCACCGACGACCTGGAGAAGTGGTAGGATATTAGTCAACGACCTAGAAGTTATGACCGACGCAAATAGATTTGAGACAGGATAGCAGAATCAGCAGCACAAGTATTTCCGAATTCCAGATGCGAAGATTTTTTATATTCTTGATCTCTTTGGCACGGGATCAAGTTGCGATCTTTGAGATGGGGTCGCAGCTGAGCTAACACTTTTTACATGATAATGATACTTTGTTGGAACATTTCAACTCTTCACAATACAATACAAAAAAAAATATATCAATTCAACAGAAAAACGATTAAGATTAATGCCATAACAATGTCTAAACTGTTTAGAAAAGCTGACATGTTTGAATTTTTCGGAGTTTGAGGCCATCAACTCTGATGCTCAAAATAATTCAAAGAAAATTTCCATCTGAATTGCGATCCCAGGAATGACTCGAAGCTGCGTGCTCATTTTCATTAGTCTTACTTTTTTCTCTCAAATCGATACTTTTACTTGGTAGCTTGCGGGCATAAAATTGTGTCAAAACTCAATGCGCGGCATCAGCTTTCCGCTTTTAAGGTTTCCACCAATGCGTTGGGGTAGCACTTAATGCATCGTTAACTTCAAATTGGATAAATGTGGATGTAAAACATAGAAAAACTTTATAAATAGCACGAATAATTTTTTGTACACAAACATGGAGAAAAGCTTGATTGACGTAATTAACAGTCTTCTAAGAGAACCACCCACAGTTACATACCTTTATTTATTTCAATGAAGATGTTTGCATATCGTCGCTACTAGTGTGAAACCGCAGCCGAAACCATTAGGAGGAAAAACATCTTCTTACGCGGTTTTGCAGTAGCAACGACGATATAATCTTAAAGAATACAAGCTACAATCGACTCTTCCATCTGTCATTCTGACAGGACAAAAACCGTCCGTTTGTATCAATCTCCCCGCCATCCCCCATGCTAATACCGTTGATATGGTCAAACATCGCCCAGAACGAGAGGGAATGCAAAAGCATCGAGGGAGTCAAGAGGCTAAAAGCCAGAATAGAAGGGTGTGGGTTATTTGATTGGTGGAAACGGACTGAACGGAATGAAGGAAAAAGTTGACACAAGGAAGAGTGGATTGTAATAAATTCTCCAGATAAATAATTATCTTTCAATAATTTATGCTATCAATTATACTTAAAAAATCGAAGATTCATTGCCATTAAAATAAAATAGAATTCAATCTTTGATATTGTTCCAGAATCACCATCTAGGGATGTCATTATGAGAGGTGAGTTTTAAATGACAGTTTTGCACGCACCATATTTATAACATAAATCATACGCAATTTAAACATTGGCACCGACATAAATGAAGAATTTATAATTAAATATCATTAACTCGATGAACATTTGTAACGTGAATTAATTTCAATTGAATAAATATCAACTAAACATTTGAAAATGTACAATAAGAATTGAATATAAATCATTGAGGTAGAATAAATTCTTAGTCGAAAGAAAAATATAATCGGAACGTATGACAAATCCATGAAAAAAGAAAATCGAATCAATCAACAAGCATCCATTCACCTCCATTAGTCATTCATGAACCGTCAGATAGATAGATGGGGAGCACAGTCGGTTGAAGAACACACACTTCAGCCGTATGCTCAACATTCTTTTTTTAGGAAAACTGAGCGCGTCGGACTTGGAACGTGGACTCGTTAAGCCGTACTCCGTTCCTTCCGTGTATACAAGAAAAAAGTCTGGCTGCTCCCGAGGTAAAAATCCTCCTGCTCCACGATAATGATACTTAAGAAAAAAAAAACACCAACTAGCCTTCGCTCATTGCAATTCGTAGCTTATCAATTGTAGAAGAAAGTGATAAACGAAAATATACAAGCTTGTCGATGATCACTGTAGTCACGTTCTAGACGGTTTGGCAACATTGAAATAGCAAGAATAGAACAATCGTCATCGATTCATTTGCAGTAGGGGAGACCGGAGCAAAAAGGATTGAGCATTTCAAAATTTTGACTTCTGACTGAGATCGGAATATTCTACAATCAAACAAAAAAAAAGAATTATTCCAGTTTATGAGATACTATACGTTCCCTTTTCATCAGAAAAAATGAAGAACCTATTTCAAGGATGGAATTATTCCTTTTTTAATAGGTTCCTTCATTTTGAATAAATTCATATTAATTATGGTCAATAACTATTTGTGAACATAATGCTGTTGCGCAGTAAACCTATTCAATGTCGTTGTAAATTATGCTAATAATGTTATTTATATATTTTATAACGAATTTTTAAATTTGTCAAGGATAGACAAATTATCCAAAATCCTAGGTTTTATTCGCGAATCCCGCCATTTGTCCTTCCACGATAGAGAATCTTTTGAAAAAAATATCGGTACAAAAGTTTCAGTTATTTAGGAGATAAGAATGTAGATGTTTGATTGGAATTACTAACGATTGTGATACGGAGAAGTTCAAGGCCAATTTTGGGAAAGCTGAGAATTCTGGTCTTTCATTTGTTTCCAAATTTAGTGTATCTGTGAAGAGTCGACTAAGACTCAGATTTTTCTACTATTAAGCACAAGTCTCTAGTTCATTTTGAAGCAAACAAATTTTTTTATTTTTTTATCACACTCTAAAAGAGATTACACGTGCGGTTACATACTAAAAAATATTAATTCCACGTAAACATCAGCCGGTATCATAATTATATTAAAAATCTAATATTCCCATATTCTTCACGTTGATACTGGTGAGTTGGTGTGCGGTCTTGTATCAAATTGATTGCGATTTTATCACTGTTCGAGCATAATAAATGCGTAATCAACACTTTGAACATTCACAAATTTTTTTCAATTTTAGTCAAGTTGTAAAGCAATAATTAAAATGCAGAGTCAGCGTAGATGTTGATTTATCTACTCGACTTGACAAACTTCATTCTTAGACTTTGCAAGAAAATAAAAAACTCAAATGTTACCATCATCGTGTCCATACGTGATTGTGAAAAGGATTTAAAGAATAAAAAGTTTCTAACGGTATGTTTACTTGAAAATCGTCAATCTCACGAACGTGAGAAATTCACAAATAATGAACTCTTGGAATAAATATGATAACAGCTGATGCACGTGCAAATAAAACGATTTTTAGCACAAGTGCTGCACTTATTACCAAGCCATATAAATATTTAAGAAAATTTTTCGTCGCCTGATATTAACTTTAGGATTTTCGGACTCTTTTCTTCTTTATTCCCTTCTAAAACAATCCTTAATGAGCCGATAAACAAAAAATACGTGATTCTTATTTTTCGATGGGCTACAATATATAAAAAATTATGTTTATGGTCGAATAACAATTTCGGTTCTCCGCTATCGTGTCTTTCGTAAAACGGCAAAAACGTGGGTTATTTATAAATAATTTTGTTGTTCAATTTTTCAAACTCTCTACATCGTTTCTGTTGTTTTCGAAGTTATTTTACAAACGATCAGGTTTCGTCGCTCACTGACAAAAAATCTTATAAAAAAACAATTTTTTTTCAAATTTTCGGAGAGGTGGTCCCAACCAGCACAGAATTTTATTTGAACTATGAAATATGCTGTACTTTTCTCAATCCCGAGCGAGGAGCCAAAAAACAACATTTGCATTTTTTTTAAATATATTTTTCGTTAGGTTTCCCGTTTTGCCCCGGTTCTCTGCTATACAGAATTTTGATGAAACCTTCGGCCCCATCACAGTCATGTACCACTTGTAAAATACGCATAACAGTAGTCATTTAGTATTCAGTATGTAAATAACTTTTTTATGACTCATATTCCTGGCTCTGCACTCTTTAAAAAATAGCATTGATAAGTCAATTAAAAAAAACAAACTCTTTCAGGTAAGCGTTTTTATTCAGCTGAAAATTAAAGAAGCTGTAAAGAAATTAATTTCAGCAGTCATTTCAAACGCCTGTTCATGCCCATTTTTAATTTCCGGAGCATGCATTTCGCAGTGCAATTGCAGCTACAATTATCATGGAATTTATCTGGAAAAAAGTTGATGTATAATTGATAATGGTAGAGTGAATTTTAATACTCTCAGATCCAATACAATTAACACGAATACGAAACCGTGGAGGCTGTTTGTGTAGATTCGTTGTTACATCACTATGTTAGCATTGCAAAATGGCACTACTTGGTCCAGCGGAAAGTCAAGCACACAGTAACATGGAATATGTGCCTTATTTAAGAAATTTTCCATCGCTATCTCGTCATTCATATCTTGAGAGGGTTTCCGTGTCTTTGCAATTCCTTTTACTTCCATATACAGAAAAGTCCATTTCATTTCCGTAGCTTTCAAGCTTTTCTGTTTCCATGTTCACTACATGCATAACTGCATAAAAGCGCGATATTCGTCGTATACAAAAAAAAAATATTCGTATGTGAGCATGTATAGCCGACTGTTCGCCATACGAAAAAACGTGTATAAGGGGTTTTATATGCAACACGGCATATAAAAATGAAAAATGATGAAAAATGATGTATTGTTGTTTGTTCTTTCAAAATTTGGTACTAAACACCGAACTTATAATTTATTCACGATATAAAATAACTCGAAATCATAAAGTATTACAAACAAACGTTGACCACTCCGGACACCGTTTCCAAATGTGATTTATCTACAATTTACTAAATTTGATGTAGTTTCTTAATTGAAATCCTAATTTCATGGTCAGGTGTTCGAAAGAAAAAAGAATTAATACTTAGCGGTTGTAAAGCATATTCCATCCGACAGAACACTTTATGCCTCGGAGCGCTACGACCACGAAGAGCTTATATCGCTTTTTTTTTACTTTCAAGACTCTTCTTGGTATGAAATTTCCCATATGTACTTTTATACAGGTCTGCATGGGTCTTAATTTACTCTGAGTGTTTGAATTTTTTTTTATTTTTTCCACTTTTCTTCTACTCTCTCATTCTTCTCGTCATTTTCTCAGCCTCTTCTCATCACAACTCGAAATAACTTTATAAGTTGAGCGAGAATGCATTTTTCCTACACCCACAAAGCCACGTACTCGTGCAACGATATCCACTGCGTGAATATACCAACTTGTCGAAGCTTCGTACCAAAATTTCTTTCTTTTTCGATTGCTCTCTTTCTTTCTCTCTCTCTCTCTCTCGTTTCACTCGTTCCACTCCAAATATACAAGACTACCCTTTTATATAACTCTGTGTATATTACTGTGTACCAGTGTGTACAACAACCCAATGAGCTTTTACAAGCTCTGGTATGTTTCAACGAAGAGTGAATCTGTTCTTTTGAACGACATATTAAATTTAGTCGACCTGTCACTTTCCGAATAGTTTTTTTTTACATTCTCTTTCCTTTTTTCACTGTGCACACGTTTTAAGTCGAAAAAAAAATACGTAGACTTCTGATCTTCTTTTCAAGTTATTTTTGCACAATAACCGTGTCAAACCGAATGCATTGGGATTCACAGCATACAACGTACAAGAGTAAAGCACAAAAATGTTACGATCTCATATTTATTCAACAGAAGACGTCAAGTTTTATTGTACCTGCGAGGTGACGTTTTTTAGGTACACTAATATTTTTTTACATCGTATCTAGAAGTTTGTAGATTTCATAGGAATTATTCATTATGAACAGTTATAAATATTTATCAAGTTTTTAATGTTTTTTATCAATTTTTGCCATTTTACTATAGCAATTCACTAACAGCTTATTTTTTCTTGTGTTCTTTATAGTGCTATGATATTTTATTCTTATAGTGCTATAATCTTAATAAATAATCTTTATAGTTTATGTAGAAATTTAATTTACGAATTATAGTTATTCCAACTAAACGTTAACTTACTACTGTAATATTACGACATTTTGCGGATCATCGCTCTGATCGAAATTCAGAGGACTCTCACTATCAGTCGCTTTCTGCAGCAGGTACCAAATATATTCATGGTAAGCGACAACACACCCTGAAGGTGTCAATTGACACGTATATGTTTTACCGAATCTATAAAAGCTCTACTTGACTATGTATTACGATTAACTAACGCTGTGTATTCTTAGCCATGTTGATTGAACGCAATATTCATATTGATTATAAATTACGCATTTTTTAATTCTGGTTGACAAAATTTGGAATGCAAATCCAAGCGATATACACCGTCATGTGAGCATCAATCTCGCTAATTGCTCGACCCAATTATTTCGTATTCGTGATGAGCTTCGCTAATTTCGAGGGGCAATACGTGTCTGGAAAACAAAATACGCTTTTCACGGCTGGCAAAAACACTTCCGAGCTTCATATATTTAAGGGCGTTATATAAATTACATATGTACATATAGAATAGATAATTTATATAGCGAATATTTTTGATATGTACGTATATACACAATATTCAAGTATATTAATAACAACACTAGCGGTTGGAAATAAAAATTGGGAAGCGAAGAAACGAAGTGACTAAGATTGACTGCAATCGTACATACTTTTTTCAGGTGTCACCGTAGTCGCGGGAGTGAGGTCAGGTCGTGGAACTCTACTGCGTACCCTTGTCCTCGTTTTTCTCGCGACCTTCCTCTGGCTTCAACTTCACGTTATAAGTCTTACGGGAAGAAACTTGCCGAGTCAATCGTCAGCGAATGAGTCTCTCTTTGCTCTCGTACCTCAAGAACTTCACAGGTAACTTGATCTCCGAACCGGTACCACATCGACCTCCGAATCGATTCACATCTATTCAATTTTCTATCTCCAATGTGTTTCAATCGCTTCCTATTTTTATTTGTCGATTTATTACTATTTGTAATAATTCCTAAATAAATATCGTATTTTTGCTCAGATTTCTTAAAGAGCGAAGAAATTCCTCAGTAACGTCGAACGGTACATCTGGCACCCTTACGGAGCTTGAAATAGTTGAAATAAGAAAGAGCATCAATCGCCTTAACTCGGAGCAAAAGGTTTATAACGATGATGCATTCGGTCCTTTGTCGTCGGATGCACCGGTGATCGTCGTGCAGGTTCACTCGAGACTTACTTATCTGAGACATGTCATCGTATCGTTGGCACAGGCGGCGGGAATCGAGCAAGCTTTACTCATATTCAGCCACGACGTTTGGCATCCTGACATCAATGATCTCGTTCAAAGCGTCGACTTTTGTCGGGTCATGCAAATATTTTATCCCCACAGTATACAAACACATCCCTCCACCTTTCCTGGCGAGGATCCGAACGATTGTCCGCGTAATATAGACAAACAACAGTGAGTACAATCAGGCGTATTTTTAGTGCTACATTTTCACTTTAAATATTTATCCAACGTAGAAAAAATCAAACGTGAAAAACATGGAAGTGCATCGGATAAACGCAAAAGAAGGCGTAAGACAAATAAACGCTTTTCACTTCAATGTTCACGGGGACTTAAAAAAAAAAATACGTGAGCGTTGTTAAAAAATTGTTTTTCTACCATGAATTTTTGTGGGCCAACAGAGCAGCCAATCTGAAGTGCATCAATGCCCAGCATCCCGATCTTTATGGACACTACAGAGAAGCAAAATTTACTCAACCAAAGCATCATTGGTGGTGGAAAGCGAATCGTGTATTCGACCAGTTGTCGGTGACACGAAATCATACGGGTATGGTGCTCTTTCTTGAAGAGGATCACTACGTAGCTGAGGATTTTCTTCACGTTCTAAGGCTCATGGAACGTACTGCAAAGCACAGCTGCCAACGTTGCAATGTATTGTCTCTGGGGACGTATCTCAAAACGTATAATTATTACTCGGATACTAGAAAGGTGAGAAATTAAAAATATTGGTATCTAGAACTTAAAGAGCTGCTGTGTATCGGAAAATTTCAGTTTAAAAATTGGAAGATAAACGCTACAACTCACAAAACTATAAAACTCAAACATTTCTTCTTTAAAGTTCGCAAAAAACTTCCACAAGTAAAACTTTATGGTAAAAGCAAACGATCATAACGAATTATAAAGTTTGATACGTTTTATAAAAGATGCATAATCATGTCTTGAAGCGTTCTACAAACGGCGCGACAAAACGAACGAATAAAATTAGTCCGACTATCCCCTTCTTTCTCTCTCGCTCTCTCTCTCTTTCTCTCTCTCTTGACAGAGAAGGAGATGAGCTCTCGGGATTTTTTGATGTGTCTTACTTTTCTTTTCTGAGATTTTGCGCACAAGGAAATCGTACAAGACGAGTCTGACGAATGAATCATTTTGTATCCTCTTAATCTGCCATTCTCCACAGTCTGCTGCAATAACTGTAATTGAAACACAGCATTTGCAATATTATTGTATACTTCATCGTCATCACTCATTCGCTGATTACAAAAACAAAACGATATTAACAATAAGAATCATCGACACAATTATTCACGCACTTATCACTTCGAGCAGTATCTCGGGGTCAACGGTGCTCTGCAAAAGGAGCTTTTACGAGGTCTTACGAGGCACGATGGATCAACCCAACAGGGTAGCGTTTCGACTTTCCAGAACACCCAGACTGTTCAAGCATCACCTTCATGGGCTTTTCAACTTTTACCAACCCTCTACAGTCACTATCAGAAGGTCTAACAGAACGAGGAAAAATATTCCCACGAGACTTATTAATTAGCCCATATTTATGTTTCTCTTAAGTACTTTCCTACATAGATACCGCAGTATCAGCAATGGATACGTTGAGGTATTTTTTTCAATTGTCATTGGATGAATCATGCAACTATAATTCAAATGTAATGGTTCAGTTCTAAAAAAAATTTCGGTTAATAAGTAATGTCGTTAATTCAACCTCGTCTTAATTTTCTGTGCACAATTATTTTAATTTCAAAAGGTTTTCCAGTTTCGCTTAAACAAAACTAGATCTTTTTTGACACGTGATACCAAAATGATCGGTTACACTACTTTAGAAACCAAAAAAACATCATGTATCGAAATGCAAGAATGATACAATTGAAACGAATAATCAACGTGTCCAAAATTAGTTCGAACATGCATTTTGTAAATATTTCATTTTTTCAATGTTTTCATACAGTTCTCATAGTTTGGGGAGATTCAATTTAAGTTTGACTAAAAACGTCTCATCATGTCATTATATCAAAGTTCGGCTGGGAATCAAACAGTCACTATAAGCAAAATTATTCCGAACGTCTATTCCCAAAGGACGTAAACTAACGAGAAATATTGTGCGGTAAAGGGAAACGAAATTCAGTTTTGAATTTGGAGTACATTTCCAAAAGTTGAGAATTGTGAACGAATAACAAAAAGGAAGAATGAAATATTCCGTTGCGTACTATGAATAGATCGCTATTTTCGATTGGCTACTATTTTCTTGCAAGAAACCACTCAATTCAATAACGAAACTGCATCCCGGAAATGAAGAATTCTTAAGAAAATTTAATTAGCTTTAGTCAAGCCTTCCTGTAGTTGCCTGACGAAAATCTCCTCAGTCTCTAAATACTGTTTCCACTTTAATCGACATTGTGTTCAATATTGCACCTCGTTCCATCTCATTCCAACTCATTTCTCATACTCGTATCATTTTTCTTTCGCTGGGATTGTAGCGGATAGTTTAATTTAAGCATGATCTCGTCGCACGTTTTACTGTATTAATGGCCAAAAATGAAATTGTTTTTTTTTTTCAAATCGTATTTTACACCACTGTGTCAAATTATCGCATCTACAATTTTCAACTCATACGATTCCATTATGAATTAACGCTTCAGCTGTACATCCCTTCAAATCTTTGCTGACATCGATTGATTTTTTTCTAGACTTCATGCAAAATACAATTTGAGATTTCCTCTTTAAGGCGATCTATCAGTTGTTCGGTCGATGAAAATCCTTAAAACGATTAAGTACGAAATCGAATTTTACGTGCACATATGAAAATTATCAAAAAAATTGGTAACATTTTTCCAATGTGTTTTGTCTGTTCAAGTGAACCTAAAAACAGTTTTTCAAATTACAGATAGTTTAACTCTTGAACGGTCCAGTGTAACTTCTTGAAATTTTTTGGACTCGGTTTCTGGATAATACTCCGTACAATGTGTAAAACTTTTATCAAATCAGTAGCATTTTCAATACATATTCCAAAAGTGCTTCACAATGAATAGTGATTCAGTGAACATCTCAAGGTTTGAAAATGACTTCCGATAAATTGAAACTGGACGATTCAAACCGGAGAAACAAGCGTTCAAAATAGCGTATTAAAAAAAAAAAGGGTGTGCAGCCGAAGCGTTAATAATATGTACTTCTCAAGTTATGGAATAATCTTTTTAGTCAACCCAGTCTGGAAGAGTGTTGTCAATTTCAACATATATCAGGTTGTGGAGCTATACTTAATCTGCTCCCATTTATAATCGTTAATTTATTAGTCATTGCTCTGTACACTTCAATATTTATCCAAAGTGCTTTGTCACGAGCGGTCATCGCCATGAATTTATTACGAAATGAATTTATTACGAAGTGAATTTATTATGAGTTGAAAAATTCATTACATTATTTCAATTAGTTTCCATTTTGATGAGTTGTTAATTATTCAAACTAATGAAACGAATAGAGCAAAAATCTATAAAGATTTTGTATCCATGCGTATTTTCATGCGTGTTATTGCGCATGAAATTTCCCTCAAGAAATTGATCAATGGTGCTTTTCTATCTTTGGAATCTTCGGTTGCAGACGAAGAAAAAAACGACCGCAAAGCTGCCTGGTTCACGTGCAATGCTCGGAAACCAGATCTTGTTTTTCGAGTCGTTTTCAGGACTGAATTACTGAAGATTCAGAAGCAGAGGCAATTACTTTATTGGGGAGAAACTGTATGCTCTGTACAATTGGTGCAGTGCATGTCCAAGCGTTTTAATTGCCGACGTGGAAAAGTTTGATGGTTTTGGTAATTTTATTAATTAACAACTGATCCAGAAGTTGATTTGATGAAAAATGGCAATAATATTTTTGAGTCGATATTTAGTAAATTGAAATATACGTGAATGACGATCCATTGTGAAACACCCTGTAAAGCATAAAAGCATGTTAAGTTGATTCTTTGTTTTTCTCATTGTAATGACTTTTATTGCATTCACAGGCCGAAGTCATACCATGGATATCGAGCAAACACAACATGGGCATGGCTTTCAATCGTATTACGTGGAACAAATTGAGAAAATGTGCTTCGCAGTTTTGCTCATACGACGACTACAACTGGGACTGGAGCCTCCAGCACGTAGCCCAAACTTGTCTTCCACCGAGCAAAGGTGCGGGTGCTGCACCTCGTCTCGATTCTGGTCTTGTTACGATGATGATGAGAGCGCCGAGAGTTTTCCACATTGGAGAATGGTAAACGATTATTTTTATGGATTCTAGCTTCAAATGTCATGTGATTAAAAAATTGTGATCAAGGGATTTTTCGTACTTAAAAATAAGCAGAAAAATAAATGTCTGGAAATGTCAGTATTGGCGTCGAAAATAAACTTTTTCTTTTTCATTTTCAGCGGCGTACATCATAAAAAAAATAATTGTGAATCAACTGCTGTTATCGCCAAAGTGCAAAACGTGTTAAAAACCGCACGACCTCATCTATTTCCGACGCAATTGACGCTCACCATAGCCGGAATTGCAAAAAAAACAAAACTCCGAAAAGGCAACGGTGGCTGGGGCGACATTCGCGATCACGAGCTATGCTCAAACATCACGATTAATCCTGACTTCACGTTGCCTTAAAAAGTAAGAAAATTTAATAAACAAATCTGGAAACCAAATTCCTCTTCCGAATAGGAATCAGAAAGAGAGACAGAGAGAGTGAAAGGTACAGAAAAAGTGAAAAAGAGAGAAAGAGAGAGAGAGAGAGAGAGAGAGAAAATAGAAACTGTGAAAGATCTCGTGATAATTCGTATGATAATGATTATAAACGAAAGACTATTTAGAATTATATATTATAGGAGTTAATTAGCTTGGATTGCGTCGAGAAAAAAAAATCCCAGAAAGAGGCGTTATAATCGTATTATAAAATATATCTCGTTGGTGCATTATTTGCTAACGTTAATTTTCCAGGGATAGAAAAAAAAATGAACACAAGAATTTAAAAATGTTCGCAAGTAGTTGAGAGCTGAGCCTAAGTTGTATATCTAAAAAGGAATGAAAAAGAAAACCATTAACGATATGCCCGCATTCGTTATAAATAACGAATGAGAGTAATTAATCAGGTACGAGGAAAAAGATAAATCCTTTTAACGAATCGCTGGGCGATTCTGTGACTGCTGCTAAGAACCAAAGGTTCAACGAGACTCATTTGTTATTTAATTATCGTAATTATTATATTCGTAGACTAATAAAGAGCGCCATAACGGGGGAAACAAAAACATTTGATGAAAATGTTCTTTCGTTTATTGGACTCGATAAGGCGAGGACGCACACGAGCGAGTTACAAGTTATAAATTAAGCGTTGCAACCACTCGAAGTGTTATGGTGAAAGAAACAAACAAAAAAGATTAAAGAATCGAGATTGAAATTTGATCTCGCGAGGACTAATTATAACTCATAGTTTTATGAATATGCTCAACATGAAGACTTTTTTAAGAGTCACGAAAAATATAACAAACATTTTTTTCACCATCGAGGAATCGAAGACCGTTAAGTCAAGCAAGATTATTCGAAAATCTAATTTCCAAGATTCTTTCGAATTGTAGAATTATCGATAATTAATTCTAACTTAGGCATAAATTTTAGGTTTTATTACAAAAAGATCTAATCGATTGTGATTCAAGCTCCGGTGTCCCGATATATAACGTTTCGTTTTTCTTTTTGTTTTTTTTTTGTTTTTCATCAAAAATTTCGTTCGTTATCGAATCTCGTTTCGCGATGAAAAGTCTCAAGCGCCTCCATCCCTTCCTTCGCTCTTTCAGTGTCGTTCAAACGGTGCAAAATGTTGAATGCAAAATCGTTGACAAGAAACATAGGCTTGATTGAAAATTAAACAAATAAAAGTGAAAAAAAAAAAAAACCAACGCGCACATATATTAATCTATTAATATTGTATAATGTTAAACGAATTAATGAGGTGACAAAAAAAATGGTATTTAATCGTCCGAGCCCTCGTGATACGGGACCTCCAAAAAAAGAAAACATCAACCATTTTTTTAGTCACGTTTAAAGATTATGGCCGTCCCAAATTTTGTAATATTGTTTTATCTATCGGAAAGCATTTCAAATAAATTGACGGACAAAAAAATTTCACGTAGTTCTGTGTCGCGAGTCAAGTGCAATTTTCAGTGTGAATTCTGTTGAAAAATTGAACATTCTTAATGCGTAAAACCATGTCCTTCAAGCACAAGGAAAATCAATGAAAACTCTGAATTGTGAGAATGATGAACACTCGGATTTCAGGCGGTGCTTATGATACATGACCAATTTTTGTGTCCTTCGTTCGTCAATTTATCTGGTATGATTAGAAAAAAAATCAACCAATCGATTTATTCTCATAAAAGTATTCAAGTACGTAGTGCTCGACTGGTGTATAAATAAAAACCGGTACGTTATGAAAAAAAAGAAAAGAAAAAAAAAACATAAAAATGAACCATTGACCACTTTTTACGTATTGCTGATTCACCAGGGGAAGAAGCCCAGTTTGTTGCAATGTAAAAAAAGTTAAAATTATACACAGAATTTCCGTATATTTCTGTCAGTTTTTGTTATTTTTCGTTTTGTCATCTGTGCAAATGTTGTAAATTTTGCAATTGTATTCGAAAGAAGAAAAAAAAATAGATAGAAATCAGTAGGGAGACTTTTAATAACAAATTTTGTGTTATCAACTATATGCTGCAGACTTTTGTGGAAAAAATGAACGGCTTATAGAATTGGAAAGAATAGAGAAAAAACAGAAACAATTATTCGCCAAAGGCTTGATATGTACGTGTATCATAGCTTAAAGTTGAAAAAATATACGAAAAGAAAAAAGAGAGACAGAGAGAGAGAGAGAGAGAGAAAGAAAGGAGGATCACGCGAATTTGTAAATCGTTTAGTTCGCGCATAAAGAGCAACAGCAATCTCTTAACTGTGGTATTCGATTCCAATAACGAAATAAGTGTTTTGTATCGAAATAAAATGAATGTTCCTTGAACAAATTGAATAAACGTGTATTTTTTCATAACATTAAACCTTTTATGAAGAAACACTAAAATAAAAGGCAAAAGGAGGTCATAAATCTGTGAGAATTTCTTCCTCCCATCATCGAAGTACTAAATACAATACTGGATAATAATTAATCAACGGTGTCGTGGATATTGATGGATTATCTTATAAAAATGTATTCCAACGACTCTGTTATAAGCCAACCTGCTTATGTATCACCGGTACGTAATCATCATATTTGGCTCTCAAAAAGTTTCCGGCAATTGGACCCTCAAGATCGTATTTCTGAGCGAATTGCTTGATGGAGAATCTGTTTCTGGCTTTATCCCTGTAAATTGAGAAAAATCTTGTTTTTAGTTCACTAACAATTAGTAGAAAAGTGAAGAGAATGTTCATGTCCTGGTGATTTCATTTGATCATCAACGTACAGCAAATTGTAACAGTTCAAGATAGGATTCCTTGTAAAAGAATTAGTTTTTCTCGATTTTTCAAATCATTCTTGATGATCTAGGAAAACGTAAACTTACCTTATACTGAGACGTCGCTCGGTGAATGTAATGGCACCTTGATTCTGTCTGTAAAGTAGGAAAATGTAACGATGTGTGCCAGTGCCGTTGGGTGGTGCTGGCCCAACATACTCTGCGAGTACTTCACCCTTGGCGACCTTATCCTCAGGAATATTGCCGACCAACCAGTGTTTCCATTCACGATTGTATCCTTTTACCGGTACATCAGGATCTGAAAATGTTTCGAATCGTTTTCACTTGGCAACTCTGTTTTTTCATTTAATTTCTAATGATAAATAATAAATTTGATATTGTACATAGAAAAAACTAGACAGGCTCAGAATTTCCTTTGAAAAGAAAAATCGACGATTGAAAAATTGACAGGTCTGATTGAAAAAGTGTACTCGTTTTGAATTCATAATTTTAAGAGAAAGTTTAGAACGCTGTTGAGTGTCGGGTTGAGAAAGTGAATTGAGTGTTGAAACTAAACTTTCTATTTAACTCTTATTGTATAGATGAGCAACTAAAAATGATTAGGAGACAAGAGAGTCGTTGACCGTTCTAGCGACGAAACTTATAATGATTCATTGAAAATTTGATTATAGTAAATATTTTTGATATCCTTTGCTTTCTTCAAACACTCCGGGATCTGGAAGTACTTGAAAATATTATCGTATAAAAAGTTGCAAAGGACGGACGAAATTAAATGCTCAAGATGCTGAAAGTATTGATAAACCTGAAATAACATTTATTTCTTAACATGTGTTTGGAAGTGTTTTGAACTTTTTTTCAATTATGATATCGACAGTAAGCCATTTCGAACGTAAAGCTAAAAATGGTTCATTGCAAGAGAAATTTAACTGGAAAATCGTCATTTAATGTTCATTCGGTTCCTTTTTTCGAAGACATCCTGCAGTTTTTGTAAATCGTTTAATTCTCTGAAGCTTTACCGAGCGTTAGTTGGTGATTGAGCAAAAAATGATACCATTGTATCAGTGACAATCGTTATTTGGATAACTTCCAACAAATAGCTCTTAGAACGTTGAAACCGTCAAATAAAATGAAATAAATTATTTGAGCCTATCACAAATCTCTGTGCACGATACCACGACACAATTAGATGCATATTAGAATGAATTTTACATCCATAAAGCAAGTTGTTATTCTGTTGAAGTCTGTTAAAAAAGCAAATACTTTGTTGTTGAACACGTATTCGAAAAAATATACAGAATCCGGTTTTCCGTGTATATTGCTTGATGAGAAAATGTAAGACTGTCGTTTATAACTGATGACAATATATATGTAAGTTGGGACAATGGTTCGACCTGCAAGTGTGTAACGTACGAGCAGCGCATGTTCAGGTATAGAATTGAAAACGGGTTTTGTAAGTGGTGAAAGTTTGAGATTGCAGAGTCCCTGAGTTGTATAAATAATATCCATAGCCGGGACTGCTAGTAACGAAAAGACTACAAAAATAAAATGTATTTCAAGATACAAAAAAGTCTAATTTTCGCCATTTTCATGTTAAAACTGTGTATAAATGATTCGATAATTGAGAAGGCAATTAGTTAGCGCGAATTAGGAAAAATAATCATATCACGCGAAGAAATTGGATGATGAAATGATTTCATAATTGTGATGAAATTACCTGTGAGAACGAGGGTATAGAGAACACCACCTTCGTGTTTGTAATGAACTTCCGGTATATCTTTAGTTTCCGTCGGTGTGAATTCGTTTCCCAATTGAGCTGCTTTGCCTCCGTATTTTACCTGATTGGAAGCATGAAATAAAATGTATGAAAAAGTTATTCACATCAACGGGGAATTCATTAAATTACGTTGTACTTAATGGTTGCATTATTGAAATCATCGATGAAGAAAAATTAACGAAATACCTCAATTTCCTCAATTGGTGCTGTTATTCTGATGTCTTTGTCTATTTTTGCTTCCTTAAATGCGGATTCGACATCAGCGCATACAAGTCCGATGCCACACAAAAATATACCTGCGTTTGTAATAAGTGAACATTAGTTTTTTAATGAAATAGGAAAAAAAAAACATTTCTATTTACAATAGGAATCCTATTTTTTTCATACTTTATGTGTTATTGTAAATATTTCACCTGCGAATAAGCGCTTCATCTTGGCTTGGATCCTGCACACGTACAACTAACTCTCGATGCTGTCGGCTGACTTTTATATGTTCCCCCGTTAGGGAACACAGTCGTTTTATCTCAGTCCACGATCGCGCAAGGTCAACCAGCTTCGTGGTTTTGGAATCTGGTTGATGGACAAAGTGCAAAAGGGTCGTTGAAATGAGGATGAATTTAACATCACCGATACTGTGTTTATGTTTAAAATCGTCATTTGTAACGTATACAGATTTCAATTTTTTATTATTTTTTTAGGTCACCTGATATTTAAACCTGCATCTTTGAGACTCTTTTGAGTCTCTAGAAAATGAAACACAGAAAGAAAGCGATGAAGTGTCACTGAAAAACATTGAAGAAAGTGAAAAATTTTAGAGCCCAAACCATCGAAAGAGCAAAAGTCTTGACAAGAGATTAAAAAAACCAAGTGATTCGACTGTGTGTCATGACATTAGTTCATTGCCCTCTTAGCTCAACTCGAACGTTTGAATCCTGTAATGGGTTATTTCGAACAAAAGCTTTTTTGCAATCGGACTATTTCCTTAAATTTTAAATACTATCAAAATGCGCATACAAATTTGCACAAGACAAAACTCCGTACCAAGAAGCAAAAATTTAACAAGGCGATAAATTGAAACTTACTCCGCAATGAAACTCGCATTGCTGCCACGAGAGAGCAGCACCGATAAGAATGTGCGTTCCGGCAACTCTATTTTATCGACTGCACTCCATTCGCCCTCCATTTGAGTGCATTTGCACTCCATAATGATAAATTAACGATTTGAGTGATAAAATTAAAGAAAAGATTTTTCGCGATTTTAAGTGCAGGTTCAGCCTCAACTGGAAAAACCGTTGCCTTGGTGAATGATGAAGAGATATTCATTCACTTTCCAAAATCAAAACACGTTGAAAGGAGGATTTATATTCCCTTTGGCTCTATATTCTAAGAATACAAGATAATTGAACAATAAGAAAAATTTATTGCCAAACGGTAGGTTTAAATGATACAATTATCTGAAATTTTTGTTTGGAAATCTTCAGATATTTGACGGAAGTTGAAAGTCCCACAAAACGTTTGACATCTGGAAATCTCATTAACATACATATGAAATTTGTAAATTTTTAGGCTCCAAGCTGCTTGTAAAGAATAGGAACGTAATCGTCATAAGCGGCTTGAAACATACTGGCGGCGATCGGTTCGCCAAGTTTATGTTTCGCGGCGAATTTTCTGATGGCGAATTTAGCACGATCTTCGTCGCTGGTGTTGGTCAGACGTTTCTCGTCAAAGTTAATTTTACCCGGCTGCTTGTACAACAGGAAGACATAACGATGGAGACCAGTATTTGGTGGTGGACCAGCACCGATGTAATCAGAAAGGACGTCTCCATCAGCTACTTTATCACCAGGAATGTTTCCTACGAGCCAGTGATGCCATTCACGATAAATTGGCTCTTTTCGACTTGGAGCATCAGGATCTGAAATTTGGATGGAAAACCGAAAATTCGTGGATATAAATAATACAACTATTATTAGAAATCATTCCTCAATATTCTAAAATAACTATAATAATACTTATCATGATCATATTCAAAATATACATTCATATATTTGATAAAAAGAATTGTTCATAGCATTCATAACCAAGCGACAGGATAGATCTATCATTTTCAATTTCAAATAAGATTTAAATAGTCAATACGAAAGGAATATTGTTTGATATCAAACGACAGTTGTCCATGCCAATATACTTTCCATTAATCATTAGCATTTCAAAGAACATTTTATAATTTATTTGGTTCATCATCATAGCGTGAGGCAGTAAAGTCATTGGTATGTATATGAACAAATCGACGCTTCTTACGAAAAATAGCACGTTTACATGCTAAATAACATATAAACGTGCTACTTTTCGTAAGAAGCGTCGAAATAATTGTGTCTTGTCACAAATAGGAGCTCTTTTTTTCATTTTTGTTTTAAGACGGAGGCGATCTTTTTTTTAGTGTACATTTGTGGCATAATACATTATACGCACAATCAGAATAACGATCCCAACAACTACAGTTTTGCAGAACACTTTTCAACAAAAGAACAACAATGTCATATCACTTCGGAAGGGAAAATAATTCTACGATCTCATGGACTTGGAATTATTTCGATAGGAAAACTTGTTGGGTCTCAAGTAAATTCTAGAAAATAATAGTATTTTCTGTACCTTTAAGCATCGTAAGTCATTCAAAGCGATAGATACTTTTCATTTTTTTTTACTTCCAAATAAAACAGTCTAGTTGGAGGTTTATCCATTTTGAGGAATATTGAATATTGGAGAAAGAAACGTTTTGTTAATTAAATTAACTTATCGTAAGGAAGAGCTTTGGAATACATTTTTTTTCTTATTTATCTCACCGGTCATGCAGAGCGTGTAGAAAGCAGCGGAATCAGCAACCCACTTTACAGTTGGTTTGTCCTTCACTTGCGTAGGAGTAAATTCTTTGCCAATTTCAACGGCAAGATTACTGGAATAAGTGACCTCGAGTACACTTTTAGGAAGATTATCAATGACATCAGGAACAACGCCATGAGTTTTTAGAGCCTCTGCCATTTTTGTTGATAAAAATCGAGTTCCAATTCCAACGAAAGATCTAGCACCGATCACAGCTGCTGTAATAATATACGAGAATTAATAAAATGGTCGACTCGACTTTCCAGTAGTTGTAAAATACTCGTGTAGTCGAAAAGTAAAAAAAAAATCTACGAGAACGTAACATAATCAACCTCGAAAACCTCCTCTACAAACGTTCGCTGACGCTTATCAATTTAGACTAACTGAAAATTCTAAGTCACGATCTTTTATAAACAATTATTACGACCTTTCTGTCGAGACAAGATTTTAACTGGCAACCGCAAATTTCAGCAAGTACACACTAAAATTGTAGTTACATTCGCTATTGAAGCCGGGACTATATTTTGCATGCGGTTACGACTATCTCCTTCGATTTTTATTCGCGATCTGCCACTGTGTAGAAAATAAAGTGTACTTTGTCTAGTAGGTCAAATTACCCCAAGATATACGCTTTTTACTATAATCAATTGTTTAATGCACTTAATTACTTGCGCTGAGGCAAAGGAATGACATGCTGGTATTCACGTACGGATGCGAACAATTTTGTTCCAATTTTTTTGCACTGCACGATTAGCCGATTAACTTTCGAATGGTCGCAGCAAGTGGAAGCCGGGTTACTAGTAGAGATGGGCGATAATAATCGATTTTCATATAATCGATTATTTTCATAGTAAAAATCGATTATTTTCAGCGATTGTTGGTTTCCCGATTAATCGATTTTTCGATATATTTTGGCCACGATATCGATTATGGCCGCCATCGGATGATATCGGAACTGATCGGAGAGAATATATATATTCCAGATTTGAAATTGCGATTATTCTTGTTGGTGCCGGTTAGTGAAATCAAAAAGAACAAAAGAAAAAAACAAAGAAAGAACATAACCTCAGTGAAAAGTGAGAAGTCTCAACGAAACGAACTTTACTCTCGGTGGCTATTTGTTTCCTACTAGTGACAATGGAGAAAAGTAAGATATTTTTATTTGGTATGAACTCAAATATGTAAGAATAAACCTCATGGTTGTTTTTTGCCGTTATATATTTTAATTTTTGTTTTTTTTTTATGAGATTGGAAGTTTTTTATCCAGAGTCGCGGTACCGACTCGTTGTTCAGAAAGGAAAATAAAAAATGAATGCATGTATGTAATTATTGTACCTTTTTTCTTATTCTGTTATACTTTTTAATTAATAAAATCCTCTGGTGATATGCTGTGCTTATAAATTAATTATTTTTTGTGTCACCGCATCATTAAAACTAATTCAAAAAATAACGTTCAAATTTATATTGCAGATAACGATTTATAACTTCTGGTGCCCTGCTGGATGAGCAACTGGATTTTTTTCCAAATTTTTCAGGAACTTTGTTAATTATTGAAAAATCGATTAAATATATCAATTTTGGATTAAAAAATATATCTTGCGGCGTTTTTTTTAACTTTAGGTGAAAAAGTTGTGGATCAAATTCATTTTTTTGTGTATAATCAAGCCTTTTTGAAAAAATCGATTAATCGATTATTTTTCGATTTTTTTCTTGAAAAATCGATTTTCAGTTATCGATTGTTGGTATAATCGATTATTTGAAAATCGATTTTTTTTTTAATATCGCCCATCTCTAGTTACTAGGCTGCCAACAGTTCAATGTATAGTGACTTGTGAATTTACCTTGCGATTACACAACTTTTAGGTTATGTTTGATGCATTCATCACAAATTCGCATCCTCCGCTATTAACCACCTTCAATATAAATATACATAGAAAGTCCGGAAATTAATAGCTTTTTACAAAAAATATCAAAGAAGGACTGCGTACATTTGAGTATTCTTGTTGCGGCGGGCCGGCCTAGAGAATTTTCCGAGAAACTGACCTGCCCGAAAGACGCATCATTTTGCCCGGCAGTTTTGATTTCTGAATGTATCCAGCCAGTTCTTAATTCTTGAAATACCATCTTGATCACGGGACGATAGTGATGAATTTTTTTTTTTTTTAAATGCATATAAAAAAGAATGATTTTTGCAATTGAATCTTGTTATCCAATCATTAAAATAAATTCTGGAGTATTCGTGTTGAGTTTAAGAAAATGAAAGCATCATGACGTTGTAGAATGGCAGTTTTCAGAACATCCTGTTAGCAAATTAATAACACTCCTGCCGCATTGCAATTTTTCAATTGTACTATTAAAAGCATGCGATATGCTGGGTCACCATGTATAAGACCGATTGTTGACTTGATCCACGACAAATTGAAATGTAAAAACTCTATTTCATTGATATATCATCCCATGTAAGGTTATGATAATTCGAAAGTGAAAAACAAATCAAGCGCTTTTTCAAAATTGAACTTATTCTTGACATCAACAATCGGCAGCAATGGTTAGTCATTTTTTTCTAACTCGAATATGAGTTTCGTAATATGTATAGGTTAGTATAGAAATTGTGCTTAAATAAAAAGGCATGATTTATAGTTTTCATTTTGCGACATATTATATTATACATTAGGATGAATATAACATGGTATAATTTTTACAATATAACATTTATGAACTTTGCACATTTGTAAGTGGACATTCGACTATCTTTCGCTTCAATAAACATATTTGTATCTTTTTCTTATCTTTTTCTGCAATTTGCCTATCATACGTAACACGTGCCGTCAAGAGAGTGCTATAATTGAATTCTCATTAAATCTTTTTTTGTTTTTTTTTTGTTTTGTTTCTTTTTTCTTTGTACAACGAAGGATTATTGTGGATATCGATATTACAATCGCATCGTCTTGCGTAATAGAATCGCGTGCGCCTTCAACGACGAAATAACGATACATTATGTGTTTTCTTCTTCTCAACATATAAAAATTGTCATAAAGAAACTTTTACATTTTTTTTTTTCTATGTCGTGATTACAATCGCGAAATGGATATTGAGAATATTTTTAATTCGAAAGGATTCCTCGGAGCCGCCGTGAAATATGTCCTTGTGTCGTGTCTGTACAAGTGGGATGCCCGCCCGAGATTACGTTAAGCATTATATTCATGACACATTAAAACATCTTTTATAGCGGCCCCAAAAAGGCCCTTGCCGTCCCTAGGATTGGGCACGGGCTATTGCATTATCGACTATTTTGTCGTTTCTCGATGCGGTAAGGCCACCCATACATACATGTATATAATTACTCTGTTTATACACATACAGATGTACTCATAATACATTTACCTTCTCTTCTTCATCTCTCACTATCTCATTGAACGTTTATTTACAGGCTTTGAATTTAATTTACATTTATCGCGGGACACACCACGGCAAGCTGAATAATAGCATTTTTTTCTCTCTGTTTTCTATCTTCTTTTTCACCATTCTTAATTTACAATTTATCTTTCTCATCGTCGTCGTCGTCGTCGTCGTCGTCATCAATAAGCGCTTTTAGTTTCCTTGTACTAGAAAATTGGTATAGATTAACTTAAACTTGTACCTCTCGATTTCGAGAACTGACTACAATTATTTACAAGACAACTCGAAGAGTTCTCTCGATGTCCCCCTACCCCTTGTGTGTCAATGGATGGAAATGAATGGACCGTCGAAAATGCGAACTCAACGAGATTGTCGGTTTATCGATGTTTCGAAGATGTCGAACAAGAAATGAACAAAAAAAATCTGCGTTTATATATATTTGAAATAAAAAAAAATAAAAAAATTAAAAACAAAAAGAAAACAACAAATTTCGACGTCTTCGGAAAATCGTTTCACCGGCTTTGCACTCTTTAGTATTTCGGAATAGCTAGTTCGTTCTCTCGATTGAGAGAACAAGGAGCCTGCTTCTTGCGCCTTCTGGCGTAGGAAATAATAGTTATTTTTTCTTCTAGAATACATTCCTCCGGCATTATCGCAGTTGAATAAGCCCCAATTCGTGATAAATTATTATGTATAAATTGTTTGACTCCTTCTCCTTATTTATGTATCTTAAGTTGTCAACGGTAAAGCTAAGGCTTAGAATCCGAGCCTTTTGAGGTTTGCTCTTGCAGCAAGGCCACTGACACGTGATTTTTCGCCCTGCCAGCTCTTGCTCTTGTTGCGAAATTGTCGCAAGTCCGCCTCGTGATCGGGATGTTTCATAGGTCTGTAACTTTGTGGAGAACAAAGCTCTTTCTGCTTACGATAGAATTCTTCGTAACCACCGTGCAATAGATACACCTCGGGATAGTGTAACGCCGGATAATGCTCTTTGTTTCGTTGTCTGTCGATATTGCGCAAAAAACGTGATAGATTTGGTCCACGTTCCCAGGAAAATTCACAGTGAAATACGAGGATGCTGCGCTTGTTGGATGCTGGTTCAATTTCCGGCGTTTGTGTTCTTGGATTCAGTAGTATTTGCTCGATAAGATCTTTGCTGTAGAGATTTAGAGCACCCTGGATATGACCACCTTCGTATTCGTAAGGATAACGACAATCGACGACCGTGAAAGAGTCAATTGTATCCTTGAAATCACCTCTTATCAACGCTCCAAGAGTCTCCGGTGTTATTGACTTAAGATCCTCGTGGTGTCCTTCAGCGAGCGGCAATATGCAAGTTTTACTAAAGTCACCGGTCAAATCGTTGTCGGTTGTGCTACGATGTATGGCGGATTTAATATGCGCATGAGCCTCCGTTTCCGAGAAACTTCGCTGTAAATTTGATTTAATGCTTGGTATTACTTCCGGTATTTGTTGTAAACTCGAAGATTTTTTGGATCTTTTGACTAGAACGGGACTCGCGTCGGTGGGTGGTTCAGGCCTTTTGAACGATTTCATCGGCGGTGAAAACGAGGGTGAGTAGAAGTTTCCTTCCCGTGGATTATTGTCGTTATAGGACAATTTGGCGGTTGATGAAGTTGCATTCGGCGAACGGAACAAACAGGATCGTACTTTCGAGACCGATGGTGGAGTCGCAACTGGGCTCGAGTCAGAATTGTCCATTCGGTCGTTCTGTAACGACAAAGATCTTCGCAATACCGTCGGCTTGGTTCTTGCGAATTTCGGTGTTGTGGCCGCGTCGCATTCCATAGGTTTTTCCGCGGACGTCACAATATGCCCCGACAACAAATTCGATATGCCATTGGGCAACAATTGCGTACTCTCCACGAGACTGTCCATGTCGATGAGCTCGTTGAAACCATCGTCCATGCTCTCGTAATCCGAGGATAAACTCCGGAAAAACGAGGATGGCCTTTTCGGTGTCTTCGGTGAAGAGCATAACGGCGATTGTACAGGACTGCGGGAGTCGATCGACAATTTACGAGGCGCAACACCCAGAGGTTCGGCGAATCTGAAACCATCGCGGCTCTTCAGAATTGTCGTCTCTTCACGGTCCGTGTAACTTGCACCGTAACCACTGTCTTGACTGTTTGGATCGCAATCCTCCAATGGACATCTCGACAGTTTTGCTTTTAAGCCACATATCTGCAACAACAAAAATAACACATATTAAATAAAGTTTCATGAAATTTCACATTAAATCACATTGTTTAAAAACAATAACAACAAAAACTGAACATTTACTATTGCGTTTCATCTACTTTTGAAAGATTTTCTTTTGAATAATCAACGAGAACGCAAGGTGTTGGTATAAATTAGCGCAAATCTGATTCGAAATACATCAGAAACCCGTGAGATTATTCAAAGCACAATATTAAAATATAGTATTAAACACGGAAACAGCGATGCTATTGTTTTCGGGGACACAAACACCTCAAAGTTACACTTTTCGGTCTTTCGATCTCTCTTCTTATCTACGATCATTATGCAAATTTTATAAAAGACTTGTGCGCCACGAAAACGGCTGTTTTACTTTTTCATGATATTGCCGCTCGGAAAATATGTACGTAACGCGCATGCGCACGCGCGACGAACAGATGCGAACATAACGCGGGACATGTGCTCCGATTATACAGCAATCGGAAACAGGAAAAGGCTGCGTTTAGCTGCGTTAGAGTATTATTCAACGGGCATACATTAACTGCGTAGATATACGAGATCAAAGTTTTGATATGTTCTGTAAATTATAAGATGATGGGAAGCACCAAAAAAATTGGGAAATAGAAAGATCGATTGCAGCAATGACGGATTTTATTGAAAACTCGAATAAAATATTTGTTTATAAAGATTTCGCGATAATTTTTTCCAAAAATGTTATCTCGAAAAGAATAGAATTTCGATGCTAAATCCGGGAAACTAACTGTTTGTCTGAAAGCTCGACATGAAATGTGTTTTGAAAGCGATTTTTAATTTATAGATTTTTTTAATATTGTTTACATATTCTTACCATTTGAGGGCTGGAATTGAGGATAATGGGGCTCAAACTGCCGTTTTCCTTGTCGATGGACGGCGATGTAGTATCCGGACAGGATAGGCGTCGTGACGCCATCCCGAGAAGACGTCGTGCCCTCGGTTTTTTATTTTTTATCGAACCCTCCGGCGTATTCCGTATTTTAAAGGCATTTTTGAAGAGCCTGAAAAACGAGCGAAATAAAAACAACGTTAGACGATCTGTCAACGAGTTAAAAATTTTGCGGAGGAATAATAATAATTTGAAAACAAAACACAAGGAAACCATAAACACGAAATAGAATATCTGGCGTCTCGTGCATTCCCGTACATAACCTCAAAAACTAAAAACAAGATACTTCGCGCTCAAACCAAGCTGACCCAATTTTATTCATTTCCCTTCACAATCTAATCTACCTTTCACAAAATACACTGGATAGGTAATTCAATGCACTAGAAGAAACGACGCTTCGATTATGAGAATCGGAAACTCCGAAATATTGATAGAAGACCGGTGCAAAAAGGAGCAAAAATGTAGCGCTCCGAAAAACTTGTGCGTGTAAAAATTTCAACCGAAAGTTCGAGACAGATTAAAGAACTCAACTTAAAAAAAAAAACGTTTTCTTTTTGTTCCTACCGATAGTCTGATTTTCTCTCGCAATGACTAGTCTCATGTGTTGTTCGTTTTTATTCAGGAAACACAATTTTCAAACAAAAATCTCTCGCACAATATCCTTCAATGACGCAATGAAATCCTTCCCTCGCGAAGGTTGGCGCGCAACTGAATTTACAAGGGGCGGGGGGACGAGGCGCTCATCTAATAGTTCTCAGGCGTACCGATAGGAGAGCCACTTGACCCGGCAAATTTCCATTATGTATTTTGGGAAAAGAGAAAAATTTTACAGTGACATTTTTTTCATTTTTTATGAGTAAGAATATTAACTTTGTGAGTGTACGTAAAATAATGAAAAGGACAAAATTCTTAACCATTATTTGCGATTATTTATCAATTTCGTTTGACTTTAACTGTGTAACTTTGTAACTGGGTGCTTATTATAATTGAAAAAATTACTGGACCGACACATTTGAATAATCGATTCACTGTTACTGAAAAGTTAGTGAAAATGTAATTGAAATTTTCAAGGAAGTAATGAAATTCAGAGCATGAAATATATTCTAATCCATCGAGTTGTTTTATTCTCACTTCTACGTCTTCGAAGTTGAACAGAATTAAGTTGAAAAATTAATTTTAACGAGCTCATTATAAATAAACATGAATTACAATTACTGGAATTCTTGAGAAAATCTGACCGTTTTTTATTTCACCGAAACTTGACTTTCTAACTAACAAATGTAACGATGGATCGAAAAATTCGTACGAACTTTGAAGAGTTCGTTGAAAAACTAAAAATTTTTTAACAATCGTTGTGCAAAGTTTAATAAGTTTGATAAGAAAAACGGTGAGAGCTACAAACAACGTTCCATTGATTGATACATTTGACCAAAAATGTGGGAGCTGCTGAATATCTAATAGATTCAATGGTAAAAAAAACCCGGAAGAACAGAGTTTTTTTATTTCGAGAAGAACTTTTATATTACTTTAATTTCACAACAACAAACTCCCGATATTTGGACGAATACGTACGAGGTTCGAAATCACTTTGATAAAACGCAAGATGTTTTGTTTTTAAATGCCAATGATATTCACAGGTAAAGAACGAAAGAACATTAAATTGAATGGAGAGAAGAAAGAGGGTTAAAAATGTAGAGTAATTAACTTGTAGGAGTATTGCATACCTTGTACATTGCAATACATCACAAGAATCCGTAACGCTTTCCCACAGCATTATAAGCTATTCAGCCAGTTTAAAGATTCTCGACGAAATGGGTAATCACTTTGAAACCGGCACTGATTATCCGATCGTCGGATGATCGAAACGATAACTGATTTTAAACTGTTTTCAATGTGTTATTTATATATTATTTATTTAAAAACTTGAACTGTTCCTCACTCTCAGTTTAACTTGAACATACGAAGTGTACGCGATGAAATTCAGAGAGGAATTGAACGAAGAATTAGACACACGAATGAATGCACGATTGCGAAAGTCTTTTTTTTTTCAGTAATCGAGCCACGACGAGTTAAACGACGAGTTCTCGATTGACTAACCGCGGGTACAGACCTCGGAATGCTGCTCCGCAAGAGGGTGAATGCCCATTTATACCACGAGGAGCGGAATGTGGTGGGGCGTAGGGCGAACCAATCACGAATCAGCTCGAGTCCCGCCGAAAGTCCCAAAGGGCGCAGCACTCGCGCGCTCAATCATCGCCACCAACACTTTTGCCAAGTGCATTGCTCATGAGCGCCACCAGTCTCGGGTTCGTTGGGACTCGGCTGCGCGATGGTCAGTAACGCATGTATATATATATATATATATATACATCTATATGACTATCTTTCTCACTGTGCGTTTCTTTCCTGCCTGTTCCTCCACTGTGGGGGGGCCCTTGGTTGTATGCGATTTGAGCGGTGAAAGAGGGGACGATCCCCCTGCACTCCATATGCACACACCCTTTGATCGATACCGATCGTCCCTTCCCCATTTTTGCCCCACTACCATCCCTAACCTACTTGAATCCTTGGACTTGTGCAATTTTAAAGAATTTTGCGAAGGGCGAGGAGGGAGAAAAAGGGTTTGAGGGGGTACGTTCGTCAAACTTAAGTCGATGTCGTTGATTCCCGGGGGATGGAAAAGTTCCGAAAAGTTCATTCCAATTGTTCATTGTTTTTTGAAGCATAAAAAACAGTAAACAATTTTACTACCGTTTGGCAGGGCCCTTTGAGACTGTTTAAAATTCAACGACATTAAATTTGTCATTATTCGAAAATAATCATGACTCGTAATAAAAATTCTTACATTCATTTATTTTCCATAATTAATTATGTTGGTAAATTCTATTGCTCGAGGAGGAGAACATTCAGCAATGAGTAGAGGTTTTCACGAGTTCTATTTATTTTTTAACACGACTGTTAGAATGCTTAATGAGTCTAACCTTCAATGTTTCTTTACATTTGTGGTTGTAATTCACATAAATGGTTCATATATCGTCGATGGTAAAGTAATAATGAAGAGATAATTCCCTAATTAGTCCCCAATTAGTGGATTCATTTCAATCAATTGTTTCCTGACTCCCCTTAGTATTATTCTAATATAAAACAGAGTCATCTTTATTGGCATTTTTTCATGATTACGATCTTACGATCAGCCCTCTTTTAGGAATATTCGAATTTAATTACAAATAGCTGAAATTAATTTTTCAAATGAATCAATTGCGATAATGAGTAACATTCTTCGTTTCGTTTTTTAGTATCGCTCGTGCATCATTTTTATCCGTTTAACGTATTTCTCAGAATGAATGTGCTTAATTTTTCTTAGCTCTTTGGGCCACAGTAATATATATGCACTTTGAGATGCACCGCGGCGCGTTGCACAGGTACGTCCTGGTCCGCTTTTTCGCTTTTTCCATTCTTATATTCCTTATTCACCGGTTTAGCTTCATTCTCGAGATCACAATGCTTCACCTGATCACAGGAGACCCAGCCACCCTCACATTCTTCGAGGATTTTCACACGGCAGGTACATCACACGTGGGGGGAGGGAGAGTTTGCCTTTCCTTACACTTATGTACTATACTATTAACCATAGACTTATACATACAAACATATAAACTCTGCACACAAAAAGTTCTATACATGCCATCTACCTGTGGTTGCTGTTACGTATTTGGTGTTTCTAACGACAAGTAGTGTCCCATAATGTAGGCTACTTTATACATTCCTTGGAATACTATTTTCAAAAATCCTACTTCATGTTTTGGCCAAACAAATTTGACACAGAGGCGTTGCACGAGATTTTTTCTCGTTCTATCCTCATTCATGAATACGTTTTTTTCAATTTTACTATAATATGCACGTATTTAGAATGGATTACCCCTAATTAACCGCATATTCTCATACTTATTATGTATAAATTACAAGAAGATAATTGTAAAAGGAGTTATTACATCTAATATTCAATTTCTCTCTGACAAAAAAAATAAAACTTTCCAGATTACTAACTGTCACATCATATTGCATGTTGAGTCTAAGATGAGTTAATTTTTTTCTTTTTCATTATTTTAATTAAACAACAGATTGCGAAGTAATTTAGTCAACAAAAAGATCGTGCATTCTGCACGATGGGAACCATATGGGGAATAGGATTTTTGTACTAATTTACATAGACGAAGATTCGCAGGGATAAAAAATCTGCTGGGAGCCCATTAGAAGCGTCTTAGACAGCCTCATGCAAATATACAAGAATTATGGGTCGTGACCCTTTTTTAAGATGTTTCAGTACTCCCTAAAAACTTATAGTTACGACATGGAACTCGGCAAACTTATGCAAGAGAAGAAAAGATCGATGAACGTTGCCAACGGTCCGGAGTAATTTAAATCTTTGTGTCTTGGACTCCGTAATTATTTTGAGTTATGGGCAAAAATAATAATAATAATAATAATTGTTCATACTCAACGTGGATTTCTACAAAAAAATTTCGATATGTGCGAAAAAAAGAATCAAACTTCCGGTCGGCTTGTCAAATTCTCAAAAAAGTATCTTATCCCTCTAGGACAACTGTTCAAATATCGATCGCTGAGATGTGCATACATGGGAAACTTCGAAGGTATAAAAAAAAAAAATGCGAGATCCTTCTTCTCTTCTTTTCCTTTTGTTTTTATACTATCTTCACATTAATAATTAATCAAAAAAAAAATGTATTACATTTCTGGATTATTCATCATTTTCTTTGTACATGGAATTGAAAGTTTCATTATTCTTTTATATTTCCGTTAAAAACGCGAACTGTGTCGGAATTCGCCTGAAATTTATCAAAATATTATACAGCTTGTAACTTAATGTCACTCATCAGCTTTCTTGATATAAACGATTCATGAAAACTGATCCAGTTATTCTCGATTGGTAGAGCCTAAAAGTCTTCCTTTCTGTACAAACCCCATCGGCAATCAATAATGAGACAGTTTACTGTACACTACAGAATTAACTACAGTTCCTTGACTATCAGCACATGTATTCGGAAACACGTATGTATGAAATGACTTCTGCGTTTCTTAAGAATAAAGTGAGAGGTAAGACAGTAGGGTTAAAAAAAAATGTCAAGTGACATTCCATGGTCGTCCTATTTCGATGAGCTAGCAGTTGCGTCGATATGAAACGAGCAGGGAATCCGTCTTGTCGTTGAGAAGCCTCGAATTTTCATCACATGCAACAAGCGCAATGATCGTTGACCCGAAAAAAGAAGCTGACGAACGTTTTTTTTTCGTTAATAAATGGCTAACACTCTCTCAGGCATAATAAAAGAAAAAATACTCATAAATCTGTGAGATGGAATCGGTCACACCAAATTCATTTCATTTTCCTACAAAAAGAAGGCTTTTTCGCTCACTTTTTTCCTGAGGTTTCTTCAACCCTCAAATAGCCTAAATATCTTACCAACGTACATCCTAAATTTATGGACCTACATTCATCATAGGAATACAAAATTGAAAAAAAAAAAAACAGTTCAGTTTCCCAGAAAATGGTTTCGGACGTGAAAATTTACTCGCATACTTTTACTTTCAGAAGCAAATTTTACTTCTACTTTTAAGTTTCTTTTCAAAAATTCCACAGTCAACCTTGTGAATCTGGGTCTCTGATATTGGATTGAATTCCACTCAATGAACTGGGCTCTTTAGAAATTTTGGCGATACTCACTTTATAAGAAAATTTACAAATGCGCAAACTTTTTTCATGGCAGTAGAAATAAATAGAAATCTTCGATTACGAAATACGAATACGCACACACACGATGAGGATAATTTTTTTCCAAGTTCCGTTTTGATTTTTTTGTATAAATTTGTGTTCATAAAAAAATATTCGATAAAAGCCGCTTGTATTACGATACACCAGGGCACATTTTTGTCTCGTTTGAAAGGCTGAATAAATACGAAGACATGATAATCTCATAATTGGTCGGTAAACATCGAGGGATTAACCTCGACTTGCGCGAATACCTGAGAATTCTTTGCATGAGTTACATACAGATACTCATATCTTTATCCATATATATATATACATATATATATGCATTATACACATATTTTCGTTGGTCCTTTTACGTGCAAGGATACCCAAAAGGTGCCACTCGAACTTGAGATGCAGGTAAAGCGAACTCAACCGTTATTGTACCCTGCAGACCTTTCGTTACATCTATAGTTATATTTGTTCACCAATCTCATCGATACATAGATGGAAAGGTGACAAATGTAGGATTGAACGACCATTCTGATTTCAATAGGAAAACTTTGGTAATTACCGAATAAGAATGTTGAAAAATATCAATTGAATCGAACGCAATAAATATTCGACTATTGAATGTGTTTTGAAGCTTTCTAATATTAATGAATTCAATGTTTTATTTTCTGAAGACAAAACTATTTTTCATTGAATTGATTGAATTATCGAAACTGTCAAACCTTAATTTCTCAATACATTCATTACGGCTTGGCGATCATAAGCGTCTATGGCTCGCGTTCAACGATCTCTGGACACGATAAGCGAAAAGATTAATTTCCATTGAATATTCGAGATTATGTGATCGCAGAATTCAATGAAAAAAATAGAATAACGTGAGCAGCTGAGCACCGGTCAGTTGTGATTAGATCGTCGTGTATTTCAATCATCAGCTGCACACATTGACGATCTCGTGAGAATCACGTGAAAGATTTGTCAATACTACGTGGTGATGAAATCTTTTTTCTCAAACGACCAAGACAGAAAAATCTGTTTGCGTGCAGAAAAAATGGGGGATCGTAGTGATAAATGCCGATAAACTTACCATGGCAACACATCGTTCTTTCAAAAAAACCGTGAAAATTGGTTTTTCACGGTGATGAGAGAGACCGATAATAATTGAAGATATTTAGTTAGCTTCATCTGCTTGAGCGATGAATTCCGTATATTCTGTGTGTTCCAAAGCTTAACATTAAAAAGGCGTATGTAACATGGTTGTACGTGGAATGAATTATGCGATAGGTTCGTCTTTTTAAATTACCGCAAATTTACGCGTGGGTTTTGTCAAATGAAATCTTCTGAAAAATCTTTCGTTGTTAAAAACGTCGGTTCTTCAGTTGTAGACCGACGACTAAATATTTTTTCATATTAACCATTTTTTTGTCTGACTGAATTTCATCTCTTAATAGTTTTACCATAACAATGTATAAAACACATGATACCCGATGGTAGATTTTCAACAATTTGCCATCACATTTTTGAAAATTTCGTCTGAAATTGCAAGAGGAATTGCATTTCATTATTAAAAATAGCATTTTTCTCAGGATTTGAAAGAAAAATGATATAAACAATAGTATCCCTCAGCGTGAGGGACAAACATAAGTTGTATTAGCGTGAAATGCCTATATACAGTCGCCCTTTTCACCTGGTAAATCTTCATGGGGGTTCAGGATCCCATATCGGAAGTGCCGTGTGAATCTCCAAGGGTGGAGATAGCTTGGGGTAGTTTTAGAGACACGAAAAACTGCGGCTTCCCAAAGGGGGAGGGATTCATCCTCAAGATCACGTCTAACCAATCGTATTGCTGTGTAGATTGAAAAAAATTCGATATAATGCATTTTTCTTTACATATACCTATAGATTTCTTAGGGGGAATAACTATTGCGGTAGGTCAAGCGTGTGAATGCGGACGTGAAAATCGAAGGGAGATGAAGCTTCTTCCGATCAACTCTCTTTCTATGTAAGGCGTACATCCGCGCGTCACCCTTCTCGCTTTTCTATTCACCGAAGAATATATATCAGGCGTATAATGTTCTTTTACACACACCTTTAAAGGAAGCTGTGTATAAGAAGCCGTTTGGGGCAAAGGTCCTTGCCGGAGGATTTGAACAGATTCGTTTCTGGTGGTAAACTGCTACGAAAAAAAAAAGACAGAAGATAATTAGCGTTAAAAGCTAATTCGGTACAACTTTTCTCGTAAGTTAACAAAGTACTGAATTTCGTTAATAAAAACGAAGATTTGATCTTTAACGATCGGTTTAAGAAACTTAAGTTGTAGAATTTTTCTTATTTTATTTTAATACAAATTTCCAGCATTTCTTATAAACGCTTCGCCAATCGGCTTAAACTTGTCTCCAACGTTATGCGAAGAAGGAAGAATCGACCAAAGGGAACATTGCGATTTGACCTGATACGAAAAGCAACAGGTGCAGAAGAAGGTCTAAACATAAATGCGGAGATTAAGATGGGAAACTCCCAAAGTCTGGATTGCCAAATAACAAAATTCCGAAAATACAGATTCCTCTGGTCAGGGAATGTATATTGACAGGTATACGGTGTCGAAAGATGTTTCATAAATTGCACTAGTGGAATTGCTAGCAAGGGTAGAGGCAATAACTATTCAATATAAGCAACGAAGGGTCACGGTTTAATCTCGAACGATATATACGGGAAGGACACCTCATAAAACCGATCACTGTTTCGCCTTAAGGCACGTGTAACGATTTGACTCCTCTAGATAGCGACCTCTGCGAGATCCTTCACTGATCTCGAACCCCATTGATCGCGATTGATGCGAAAGGGTTTAATCTTACAGTTAATCAGTTCAGGTACGACAACGTTCGTTTCAGATTTGTCACGGTAATGAATTCTAATAAAGTTATGTATAGTTCAACCAAGTAAATATTTCAATCATTTTCATATCATCCATGAAAAATGATACAAATGGACCAAAATAAATCATTTGTTTTTCGATAAAAAAAATTGCAATTATTCTGTACAAAATTCCGTAACATTAAAGTTTGCATTGTAATAATCCAATACCAATCCGTTCTAGGTTTTCCTAATTTCTTAACATTTTTTCTCTTCCAACAATTTTAAAGTTTCTATGTCAGATTTAATATAAAAATAAATAAATTGCTCTGTATATCCTAATAGTTTGAACGTTGGTATTTGATTACATTCCAAAATCCCACTCCATTTGATGGTAATTGAAATTTACAATGTTTCATGAGAACCGAGATACCGTTGAGATATTATTAGGAGACAGCTCTACGTAACGAACTACTTGGATGCCCAGGAGAGTTGCTTTCCTCCCCCTATATCTTAACTTATATGTTGTACCTTACATATGTATGCCTTCGGTTGATCCCGCAGCTTCGCCAACGTACTTATTGACTTATGTCTTCAGGAGCGAAGCAAAATTCTACGTGCAGTTGGAATCTCAGCTGTCGCTTGACTTAATCGTGCAAGCGAATATACGAAGAGAATCCCCTGACGAGTGTGAGGTTGGCAGTGTGTAAGCCTCATATAGGATATCGTCTCGTCCCAAATATGTGTACGGTATATTCTTGTGTAAGATTTCTTTTTGACGAGACGAGGGGACCTCTAGGGACCAAAAAAGCTTCCCCTCTGGTCGCATCGAGGGGTGATTTCTTCGCACATGGATTGTTCCACGTAACTCACCTCGAGAGGGTGTGTATAACTCCTACAATGCTTTGGCTCGGGCCAACGCAAAAGCAGCAGCCAGACCGAGCTTCTCAATGTATATAAAGCCAGAAGCCAAAATACCCCCCATCGAATCTTACGCGACTAAAGTACGAATTATTGCATCGTCTGGGCATTCGGCATGGTCCGACAAATGGTTGGTGTGCAATAAAGATTGAGAGTCTGCTAAGACGTGGGGCACGGGCCACAAGATCATTCTCATATGAAAGTCATCTGTATAAAGTACTTCTACACCTTTAAACCGTTTCAACGTATAGTCCACAATGTAAATAGACATTGATATCAAAAATAAAAATTAATTATTAAGTGTATTAGTCGTAATAAAATCTCATATCATAGAATGCAATTATTAGCTATACGAAAAGATGGTTCAATTATTTTAAAATAACCTAATACAGTGTTGAAACTCTTGATTGATTCCAATCGATTCTTCATTTCCAAGATCTCGTCTCCTTAAGAGAACAGTTTTTTTAGATGCATCATTGCTGCATAAATCAAACATGAAATGTAACTTCGCGGCTATTCGATTATAAATTTAAAGTACAATATAGTGGGTTCCATAGATTGTTCAAATGTAGCTCATACGTGAATCAAAGACGATTGCGAAAAAGAAATAAATTGCGTGAGTCAATGAGTACGATTGAGGGGGTTCGTTTATAAGGGAGGGAAGAGGTCTCAGCTGCTTTAGCTGCCGTGAAAACTTGACGTAAGGGTCTCCGACCCCCTCAATACACAGCTGCCTGTGCACCGTACAAAGTTATATAGTACAGTAGATCGAGAACCCATATATATTTATATACATATGTATATATATATATTTACAAATACACACAAGCACATATGGATCTGTTGGCGCGAGCACATTAAACCCGCAACATATGACCAATTTCTCATGTAACGTCTGACGAACTTAGTTATCAATTGGAACAGGAATTTCTTCCTATATTCGACAAACAAATGGAAAGTGAAAAAAAAAAAATCATCGTATTCCAACAATGATAAAAATAACTTCAGGTCTCCGAGACACACCTGTGTGCATAGGGATCTGGGAATGCGCTCATTTAGAAACTTTTTTATTGACTCCCAAGCTTGTTTTCTTAGCTTCTGTTCATTTCTTAAGAACAAGTGTTACGACAACTATGTGCATATCAAGAATTTTTTCAAATACTTGATTACAAAAATTCCAAAAAACGATTAATCCTCCATTCTATCCTTGAAAACTACCAATGAATTTGAATTTACAAATGTTCCCAAAACTTATACCAACAATTTGAATGATCAATTACTAATGGAAATTAAACAAATGAAACAACATGAGCGCAACATAAGTTTTCGATAAAAATTGAACGTCTGGTATTCAGAGATATTTATTACACGAATTCAGATGAATTACGTTTAAAAAAAAATTAATAATTCCAAATAATGAAACGCAAGCAGAGCTATTAATTAATAAGACTTCAGCTACCGTTACTTCCGAAATAGCCGTGAAAATAATTTCAGTAAGAATGAAATAGATATTCAAAAATGTCATTCGTTTTTTTTGTTGTTTGGTTTAAATTAGCCGGACACGTAACGTGGTATTGCGGTGAACAGGTCCGGATTTACGAAGGAGGATGTCCGGCTGTCTATACAGATGGACTTCCCCCGAAGACATTGAGTGTGTATATCGCACCCTCGCTGTTATTCGGCTCTTTGATTTTCGTCAGAAAGAGAGAGTGCAGATGGCATATGAGCATTGTGCGGGGAGAAGAGATCGGCGCGTGCCATCATACATACGTATATATTAAATATGTGAGTGTGCATGGGTGACAGTGAGTTCACACGTTACGCACTATTATACTATATATAACTATTCGATCGTAAGTCCAAAGTGTGTTAGTGCTCGATACGTTCACACGGATGGTCGCGCACGCGCTACGAGTGAGGTGCGTTTACCTCAAGTTTACAGGTAGGCTTTCAATACATACGTACATTCTAAAGGTGTGTGGATATATGGTGTGTAGCAGTTTAGTGTATTCAGGAGATGTGATCGATGCTTAAGTTTACCACTAGAAACCGATAAGTTCAAATAAAAAGTCACGTAAGAAGATTTTCCGATTAAAGAGGTCTCTGCATGAAATACAAAAAAAAAGTTTAAATCGTGATGCTCAGGATGAAAGGTTGTTTGAAAAGCTGGTTTTCAAATGAAAACGATATTTTTCTGGAAAAAAAAAAAAAAAAAAAAATTCATGAATAGAAATAATAATTGTCAAAAATGCCACCGCAACACGATAAGAATAAGAATATTTTTCTGTCATTTTTTATCGGTGAATTGATCGTGAAATTCCAAAGGAATAATATTATAACAAAACAAATCGTTTAAAAAATAAACAATTTCTTCCGGCTGAATAATGTGAAAATTATCAAAAATCTACTAATTACATAACTATGTCTTAAATTCATGAAATATTGAGAGCAACGTCTAGGTATATATGAAAAAATGAATGCATATAGGATGAATCCAGATGCGAGCGATATTAAACATGAGCGCATGGACCCACCTCACAGAATGTACATCGTAATAAAGGATGAATAACATAAGCGAAAAAAGGAATGGGGTAGCACACGCAACCACTTACGTAATACCTGTCACACGGTTCTCAATTCTTTTTATTAAACATATACACACATACAGTACGAATAATAGGCAGTATCAAAAAATTGCATGCATATCGATTGATCGCTTGGATGCGTTCATGCGAATAAATTTGAACACATAAGTGCATTTGATCGGAGTTCACACACGCGAGAATAATTTCTCGTCTGGATACATAAATATATATATAGATATAACACAATATATATATATATGTACAAATACAGGAGGCATGTACGTAAAAAGCCAACGGGCCCTTTAAATCCCGTACTCAGAATAGGGTGGAGGGAGCCAATATGTGAGATCGGATTTACATTGGATTTGGAGGATTCTGCTATTTATTCGGATCTATATCGATCTTAATGTTTTTATGTATTTTTTTTTTGTAGACGGGGGCTCGTCATTTACTTTAGATTCGTCTGTGCCCGCGACAGATAAATTTGTTGAGTAATTTCATGAGGTACTATTTGCATCAGTGCTAATGAAAATAATGATTGAACATTATCAAAAAATCGATTGCAGTTTACTTTGGAATAGATTATTTTTAAACGTAAATACTAGATTTATCGTTGTCACTGATTTCGAAAATGACAAACGAATTGTTTCAATTAATTTATGAAAATATTTCACGGCATAATCGGTATCAACTAGAATATTCAATGAAAATCGCGAAATGAGATCACGGTGATGTGCAATATGTCAGAACAGCTGTCGATGAGAGTCACTGTACACACATTTACACACGCACATGTGAATATATATATTATATGTATACATAAAAAGCAAACGATGATGACCCCGTAACCGTAAAAGTCTTGAACCGGGGAGAGAGGAGAGGAGCTGAGAGAGAGAGAGAGAGAGAGAGAAAGAGAGTGAGAGAGAGGAGACACCTTTGGTGGCGCAATGCAGCTTCTTAAACGGGATCATCATCTGTTCCTTCATGAATCCACACCCTTGCGACGACTCTCTCCTCTATGAGGGGCTATACTCTCCACACTCTCTCTTTCCTCGCGTCCTGGACCGTTTTTGCCATTCTTTTCGTCACAACCATCGGCAACAAGAAGACGAAGATGAAGAAGTCGAAGCAACTGTAGACGCAGATGCAGCGATGAGACCGGAACGGCGAATCAGAAATCAGCGATTTCATTATTGTATTCGTACATATGTATTTATATATCGATATATAAACGATAAAGTATGTACATGTGTATGAAGTAGTGTATGAAATTGTTTGCTAAATCGGCAAAAGACTCCACAAAATCAACAAAGCATCAGTATCTTTTTTTTAATTACCAGAAGATCGCATATATCACTTATTTATTGTGTGTATATCAAGGAGCAAATAACGTTTCAACAAATCAAACGTCTTAGTTTGGATAATTTAAAGCGTTCGATTATATGGATCACGCTTTTTTTATTGCGAACAGTCGACATATGTACGTACATGTGTAAACAGAGTCTCCCTACACTATAAATGGTTCACGTCATCGATCCAAGTGTAAGAATTTTTTTCATCTTTTTATTAAACCCCTCGGCACTTCCTCAATTCTTAGGTGAAGATGACGAGGACGTGAGTAGATGGATGGATGGCTGTAGAAATATGGACTCACTATCTATCTCTCTCTCTCTCTCTTATTCTCATTCGTGTATATACGAAGGTAAAGTACGATACGACCTCGAGGTCACCGAGTTCATAAAACGCCACCTTTCCTTCGTCACACGTATATACGTATGGGAAGACGAACGGAAAATCTTTCGGCAGATGCCATTGGTTTTTCCGGGATCAGATCGATTATACATGGACATTGCTGATCGATTAATCGCGATGATAGTGATTTTTCACCGTGCCCTCCCCTGACATGACGGATTTCGTGTTTCGTAATTCTTTTTTTTTTTACCTCTATTTCTACTCTCTTTCTCTTCCAGTCTCTCGTGCGATAACTGAAAGATTCGTCTGTGGTTTCCCTTTACGTTTTTTTTTTCGCGAAGAAGAAAGATGGGATGCTGGCAGTTGGCACGTGACGTGTCTGGGTGCTACGAGGCTCGTCGATGTACGTAAGTTCGAGAAGTGAGTGAAAAGGAGCGACAGAGATAAATAAAAACGAGTAAGGAAGATAAAAAAAAAAAAAAAAAACGAGTCTGCGACAGAGAAATAAATGTTTTTAGCAGTTGAAGAAGAAGGGGGTAAAAAATGACGGGGTTCCTAGGGGATGAAAAGGTATCGGTTAGTGGTAAAATAAAAATCTGTATCAGACATGCATCACTTCGGAAAAAAAATCATTTTGCAGTGAAAATTTGTATGATCTTGTATTTTCATATGATGATCGGGAGATCAGCTTTAGAGTAAAGGGATGGAGTCAAGACATTTTTTTTCAAGTTTTCAGTTTGAACTAAAATGGTTCACCGATTAAATAGTCAAATAATTTTTACGTTGATCCTCTCTGGATTAAGGAAGCAAGTCCAATCGTACATGACGAGCCTGAAATGTCCGAGAACGACAAAAAAGATGATCGTGTCAAGTTGTTTATCCCTCGATATACTGGTGTCGAATTCTATTGAAAAGATCAATATTATAAAATTTCAAAAAAAAAAAAAAGAACTTCATGTTTTCACCGATGCTCTTTATGAAGTTTACGATTTTTTTACGATGTTTTCCCCGGATCGATTTCTTTTATAAAGTTTTTTTTTCCAAACCAGAAGCGATTTGGAAACGAGAAAAGCGGAAAGAAAAGTAGATCGTGACGGGTCGGTGTAGCCGGATTTCTCAGCTACTCGTGGACCCTCCTGCAGTATATCTAGTTTCGAATTAAAGCTTATTCACACACGTGGCTCATTTTATGTACATAAATTCGATTGTAGCAGACAGAAGGGAATAAACTGTACGATACAACGCGTAAGTTTATAGGACTTGAGACTTTTTGTAAGTTACCGAGTTATTTAGATACATATTTTACAATTCGTAGTGCGACTTGGATGCAGAAGCCCCTTTGAACGGGCGTTAAAACCTCTTGATTGTTCATTGTCCTATCCTCTTGGGGTTTCGTGCATGAATGCTTCAGCTACGTTATTTCGTCATTTTTATTTCTCTGTACAAGTTGTGCACATTTGTATACATGCGTACGTAAAAGAGCACGCACGTAAGTAGACACGCGCGGCCACATTAAAAGTACCAGGATTTCAGGGGGTATGACTTTTCACCCAATGTGTGCATACAATCGAGACAAAATATTGTTACACTGTCTTGAAAGGATTGCGGACTCGTTTCTTAATCCGTTCGCAAGGGACTCTGTGTGAATGCGTATATCAAAGCGGTGGTAATATTTAATTTGACATGATTATAGCGTTGGGACGGAGGATGATCAAGAACAATTGATGTAAAACACATTTTTAATTAATGGGAATTGGGTGAAGATCATTATTGAGATATTATTGATGGTTTAAATTTTCATAACGAGAGAATGTCAGCAATGGAGCTGAATACTGGATTCTATGAGGATTAAATAAATAAACTCGTATCAATCAGAAGTGAGATAAATCATTGGAACATCGAGCAAACGCCAAATCAAATCTAATATGCATTGTATGGATAAAATGAATCGAATAAAATATCATGAGGATCAATTAATCAAAGTGAAGTGTCCGTCTGATGTCCTTCATTTGGGGTGAGAACTCGGTCAAGGTGCATATTACGAATGGATCTACGGTTAGAAGAGCCCAGATCCATTTACTGTATTGACGTTTCTCTAAAAGGAAGTGCGACGGGAAATGAAAAATCATGGTCAAAAACTTTTGAGGAGTTTACCCCAGACACACGTTTTTCTAACGCATCGAGAGAATCTCCCGCGCATCTGCGCGCGCTGATTCTTCTTCCGGATTCCCTCAATTTTATTCTTCACATAAATGTGTATGTGTGTGTGTGTGTGTGTGTAGATATTTTCGCTATTTCCTTCCTTGCCACCCCAAGTTTTTTTTCCTTCGCCTCATTTACTTGGGATCCCCTCCCGCGGTTTCGTGCACCGGTCCTCGAAGGGACCTCGATCTAATCCTGGGAAAAGAGCAGCCCTCTTACCGTCATATTCTTTTCCCCCCCCCCCCCCCCCCGCCTATCTCTTGAGACATCAAATTAGGCTTCTCCGTCATCGAAAAGTTCGCCTCGAATGTACGATAAATATGTCCGGAAAAGCGCGTTTGTCCAATTCAACGAGATGAGCTCGGAAAGAACTTCTAAACCACCCCCCGAGAAGAGGGTTGGAAAGGAAAAAAAACAGGTCGTAATTTAAAAATAATCGAGCAGCATGTAGAAAGGGTGGATTTCGAGAATGCGTATAGATTCGATACGGGGGTTGGGACGAATTTTCCACCGGCATTATTTCATTGAGATAACCGCGACGAATTTTTCACCGTTCAAAGCTGTTTTTCGGAATTGAAAGACAATTCGTTGACGCGAAATTCTATACATGACACTTATCGATCAGAAATCATTTTCTACCGGCTCTGGTCATGTGGTAATCGGTTGTTTCTAGAAACGTATATTCAAGAGGCGTGGAAAAGAACATGGAATTTTGTAATAAGGAGTTTTATTATAGTTTGACGTTGCTGTAAATTTATGATTCATATTTATCACGTGATCCAATCAGACGAATGCTCTGGAAGAACTCTAATTGATGTTTGAATTTTTCTTGATTTGATTTGAATTGATTTTCTATTTTTAGTGGAAACTGAAAAATTATCCTTTTTGGAATAGTTGGTGGTGATCTGTCAAATCCTATGGTTTTACCGGTGGTTTTTCCCGGTCCCTCAAGGCCGGCCGCTTGAACGATGTGACGCCTCAAGTCAAATGAATTGCGTTAATTTAATCGTTAAACAGAATAATTTCAAATAAACTTGAAAATTCCGAGGGAATTCGAAAAATTCAACTACGAGTAGAATCTCGCGTCAACGAATGAAATCGAGATAATAAGGGTGTGGAATAGGGAGGCGTTCGACTTTATTTACGTTTCATTAAGTTTAATTTTGCTCCTAAACGTCTCTGATTGCGAAACTGTTCGAGTGTCTCGAAAATGGCCAGTTACTCATGTACTTTATGACCAAAAGTCCCATTCAGTGGTGACCTTCGTTTGAGGATTTTTAACCGCATTTTGTGGCTCCTCGAAACTCGAGTGTACGGAAAACGCTAATGAATTACGATTATATTTCCCTGTGGGTTGTCGCAGCTTTCATATGGCGATCACAGACGAGAGCGGTTGACGGGCATCAAGTAAATTATGTACGCTGAGCCGTCCTATCCTGTGGGGCGAAAAATAAGCACTGATCCGGTCTCGACTTAGGGACTGGATAATGCATTGATGTATACGTACACTACTCTAAAAGGTAAGCATCTGTCCCTAGTAAGAGACAGAAATATCAATATCGATCGTCGTATCCTTGGTACATTTTTTGTTTAAAAAACAAAATATCATTCTGGAATTACATAAAAAACGATAAATTAAAAAACAGACGAAAAAATAGGCACCAGAGAAACTTTGTACAATAAACACAATAAAAGTAAGGAAAAATAGCAGCAAAGCTCTTTAGACAAATTTCCCGAATAAGAAACTCTTCGAATCGAGAATTTAACGAGAGTTGAGGCAACGAAGATTATCCTTCGATGTTTCCCTCTCATCAGCTGAAGAGAGATAGCGACAATAAGGAGTCAGAGAAATAAGCGTGAGACGCTGGTTTTCATTGAAGAATTTAGTACGGCGCCAAGTTTCCTTAACGATCTATACACCTAGGAAAATCCCAAAGATTTTTCATTGAAACATTGTACGGTATGGACGGATGGTTTTTACGTGATTAAGCTGTCTGAAGGAAAAGTAACAGCGATCGTGGCCATCTCAAACATTATATATTTTGTGCTCACGGAGGACGTAGTTACGAGACGATCGAAAAACACCCACGGATCTAGTCTTCCAATGTGTACGATTTTGTTAGCCAAGAGAACCGACGATTTCGTTAATCCGATACCTTAGCTTGGACTTTATTGAGGATGGGAGTAAAATCTTCGGAACCTGAGTCTCTCCGTGTCATATATTCTAACATCGCCCTTTCAGAACAAGGGTCTATTTAAGGATGAATCACACTGACTGTCCCAGCCAAAAGTATAGTTTTTCGAAAAACTCTGCGTTAATATGATTTCATCAATGCGTACAATATGAACAAGATCTCAGTTATTTGCAAAGTGTATTTATTCATCCTCGACGGTTTTGTATGGACCACGCCTACGCAGACATTACGGAAACCGTGAAATTCAATAATATATTTCGATGTTTCGGTGCTTCAGTGTTCAACTAGTTCGTTCTCTTTGAGCATTTGATGTTTGATCTCAAAATTCAAAAGAAGGAATCTCATCTCTCGAGTAAGTGGAACAAAGTGTGAAGTTAATATATTTCCGGTAATTAAATTTGTTTGAAAACATTGAAATTAGCCTGCATACTCCTTGGAATTAATCTTTGTTTACGACTATTCGAAAGTTGATATTAGTCGGCAGTTTAACAAGAAAAAACGGTTATTTTAAGGTAGTTGTATGTGTCGACCACCGATAGTAACTTCGATGGGAGAATACGAGCAAGAATTTTGTGGCAAAAGCTGTAAATCAATATTTCTTGAATGAAGGGTGTTTCCAGACGGTACCGTCGTGCAGGGGAAGGTACAAAAACAGGGATTAACTGTTGGTAATAATAATTATAGCTACCCATTGATTCAACAAAATCTAATCCTTGTTCCCAAAGCGGTCAATTGTTCTAAACCTTTTCGAATTGTCGTTGGCATTTAAAATCCGTTTAGACCTGCAGTTATTTCGTGTCAAGCTGTGAACGAAATTCGAGAGTTGCCATGAGTTTTGACAATCCGCGTTGCTCTTCGAAGTGACGAATGAACCGCTGACTAAGGTCCATTTTTGTTATTCATTCCATTACTAAGCGATAATTTCTTATTGAAAAAAAAATAACCAAATAAACCAAACGGTAGGAATAAAGGTCAAATAATTGATATCAGCTTAATCCACCCCGTCGCACCAGTCGTCAGTCACGAAACCCTTTGCACACTAAATATTGTTTTGTAAAGCGATTTCAAAACATGAACGACTGTGGTTAGCTACTAGAAATTTAATCCGAGGCTCAACGGATTAATATCAATAAAAACAGCGATCGTTATAGGTCATAATACTTTTTGTCTCGCAATCAGCAAGATTCCAACACATCCATTGTTATAACTCATACAATTTTCAAACCCTAGTTTCCTGCTTACCCTGCTTACCCTGATACTTTGTAATAAATTTGCTTTTCCACCTAAAGAGAACTATAGCATTCAGTTCTATTATGATAATCTTTCTGTGGCATCAGTAACACCAATTAAGAGGTTGAGCCACTCTATAGTAATAAAAGGCGACATTGAAAATTTTTTTTTTAACAAAATAATCAAATGAATCGAAGTTTTCGTGTACAGTTCTTTGTTGAACTATGAACAAACGATAACAAATATTTTCTTTGCACTAATCAATGAAAGAATGGCAGCTGCACAGCATTTTTGAGGTGACGCTTTCTTCCAAAGATCCGGAAGCAAAGAACATACCAATTCCAACAAAAAACGAAAAATCGCAGTTCTTCGATTGAAGAACAAAATGATGAGGTTTTTATTTCATGTAACGGAGAAATTTTAGATACGAATCAAACAATTATTTTTAGCAAAAAAAACTGCAATATAGCACGAAAATCTCTTTATAGATCAAAAATTATATCAGCTACGTTTCCGGTCCTCGGAAAAAAAGGGTCACCGGAAAAGTGCTGTACAGCTGCCATTTTTTTTCAATTGGTGTGGAAATATATTTTCCTACGTAAGTAACAGTTCAATAAGAATTGTTTACCGTGGGTCAATACATTCCACTAACTCCGATAAAAATATTTTAAAAACGTCGATAGTGCGCCAATTTTTCTCCTGTTCTAGACTATAGCCTAGCGCTTTAACCGCTGAAAATGATAAGGAAATTTCTGGTTCTCTCGACTCGAGAATTCTTCACCATTTCATTCGGCTTATAACCGTTAGAAAGATGGAAATTTGCGTACAGGGAACGGGCATCTGCATGTAGAGGATTCTTATAAAGCATGGGTCTTGTGCACCCGCACGCGAGTATAGTCGTCAAGAAAAAAAAACACCGAAAAAAAGCGAAAAAAAAAACAAAAATACGCACTCGCCTGCATAGACACTTATATACACAACAGTAATGTATACATATATAATGATCGAGTCTGCATTCGCAGCCTGACTCTTTTTTCTTAAGGGAGCCCCCCGCCAACGTATCAAAGCGAATCGAGGGGTCCGAGGAAGAAAAAGAAAGAGAAGGATAGAATCGTAAGAATCAAGCGAGACTTTCGTCTCGTTGTGACGTGTGCTCATGTGCGTATTTGTGTGGGTGAAGTGTGGCCACGTGCCACACACTCGTCAAGAGAGTCATGAGGGGGAGCACTCGCGTTCTCGCGCACGCCAGCTGCGGAAGTCAAAAGCCAAATTTCTTCCGTAACGACTAAAGTCACCGCGCACAACCACCCTCGTACAGCCCAAGACGCCGGAAGGATATTAATTAAGAGCTGGCAGACTCATGGAAGCAAACAAACTCAAAAGTATTATCTGTCCATTAATCCGGCTCGGAATTTCGATTTCTGTTGCCGATTCTTTCTTCCCATTGTATGCATGGTATTGACAGGGGAAAAAAGAAGCTTTAGCCTGAGAAAACAAAGGTCTGAGGCAATTTCTTCACGACGTCATTTTTGTCGTCTGTATCCTAAACATCGGGTTTTCTAAGCTGAATATTTTATTGCTGCCGAACATAATCTTTATAATAATCTTCATAATGCAATGCGAGTATTGAATTGCATGAAAATGATGAAATCTCTACGAAAATTTCCCAAGAATGTAACGATAGAAAAAAAACGATTTTTTTGTTGCTATAAACGATCATTTGCAACGTTACGTTCAACATGAAAATATAAATTATGTGATGATGATCACAAACGTCTCTCCTGGTCGATCTAGATGACGTTATTATTATTCAGAATTGACGAACTCATGTGTATATTAACGGGTGAACCCTTTGACAGAGTCGTTATTGATTATTCGTGTTCAATGCTGGCCTCGAGCTAGACCAACATCTGCGCCCGTATGACTTTTGTAGGCGGTGTAGTAGCTGGTTCTAAACAATGAGCACAGTTGGGCTATTCGTTCATATTCAAAGCTATAGAGTTATGAGTGCGTATAGAGAAAAAAAAAAAAAGTGAAAATTCCATTGCTAAATTGGCCCAAAATTGGACAGTATTCACACCCGTCTATTGCTCTAATATGTTTGCAATATATTTCGATTGCATCGGATGACTCGATGTACAATACTGGAGTTAATCTTCGAACTTGTAATTTCGTAAATAAATATGATGTACATGAATGCCATGAACATTTCACAAGTGTACGCAATGCATTCATTTTCACTGTGTTCCACAGGAACTAAATTGTTATGAAGAAAAAAAAAAATTGGAATGAAAAAACGTCGAATGAAAAAAAAATAGGTGGAAAAACGTAATTCCCACTAAGGTTCAAAGAGTTAACAATATTTTCCGAACTTGTCTGAATTTTCGATGAACTCACGAATGTTTGCAAAGGAAATAAAAAATAATTCGAGTGGGAATAAAATATCGTGACAAATTCTTTGATGTAACGTATTATCCCGAAGTACGTTCAAGATCAATTGCGCGTTCGTTGAAGGTCGACTCTTATTTAAAAATACATAAGAAATCATGGTTTTAAATGTTGGGAAGTCTGAATCGACATTATATTTCCATTGTAAACAATCACAATGTGTGTTTTTTTATGTTTTTTTTATGGAACCCTTTAACAATTGATGTCCAAGACCTTTTTCTAACAGAATTCTTATTTGAAGGCGAATGCCTGACCCTCGAAGAAGAGGCTGGAGGTTCTGAAGAACCTCATCTCGATGGGTGGTAACACTGTGACTTGAAGAGTAAGATAAGGTTCACCGGAAGTCAAAACTTTCGTCAAACCGAAATCGGTGACAGCACGTGTACGCAATACGAGCTTAGAAAAAAATGGTGACAAGCTGAGAGATGTGTAGAAGGTCGAGAAACCTTTCGCTCGTTCTTGGTCTCTTGGAGACAAGTGGGAGGGCTGAAATACCGAAAAGCAAAAGGTCCTTGTGCACCGAGTGTAGCCTGCAGAAAGCAGCAGCACCCTGGGAAGCTTCAACTTCTATTCGATCGCGTTCCCAGATCTTTTCTACGAAAAATGAGACTTGTCGTCTAAAAGTCACTGCGGGACGAACAAGGGTTTACATTCATTCGTCATTTGGCTATTGATTTAAACGTCAAAGTCAAAAATTTGACAGACGCAACACATTTCGAGCGACGAAGCAAGTGGAATTTAAACGTAATTGTTTTCGTCGTTAAAAAAAGCAATCGAGTTACATTTTGGATATTTTTCGCAGTTTTATAGGACTTGAATGAACACAAAAATAAAAATTAAAAATAATGAAAGCGATGTAACGATCTTTTGCGTAAATAATCATGTAAAAAATTGAACGGCGGCACGAAGTGCAAAATAACTTCGTCCGAAGAATAAACGACTGCAAGTTTCATCAATTAGGAGCTAAATGTCGGCGTAATAAATAAACGTTTTATTTTCATTTTTCGTTTCACCACGCCTCGAAGCCACCATCCACGTCGGTAGTTATCGCTGCCGCATATAGTGACTTCGTCACGACAAGAGAGGAACGAGTTTACTGGAATTCTCATTGAAAAAGGATGCACACTACAAACATATAAATGGCATTAAGGCTCCGGTTCCCGGTTCTTTGACCGAACTTTTCAGTCTGCCTAAAACAACATCCTTTCATCGTTACAAAAGATCATCTTGCTACAGGAGATTATTGCAAAATAAATAAATCCTGATAACATCATGTTATGTAACGAAACTGTTTTTTTTTTAATTATTTTTATTGCCTCACTTTTATTTTCCCATCTGTTCCTCATTCTGTAACATTGAGACTACACAGGATTCTGAAATGAAATTTTCCAGAATCTATTACGTCCTCAAAATTTCGCATTTATGTCAAGTTTTTCTTTCGAGGACCCACCCCTTTTTTGTTTGCCCTGTAATTAGAAAGATCGGCCAAGATGAGCCACTGAAAGTTGAAAATAAAATGGACCATAGCGAGAACATCAATGAGGCGTGTTTTCTCGAGGCGTCAAGAGACTCATCATTCACGATTTTCTACGGCATACCCTCATGTTAAGGAATTGGTCTGCCATTATTTTTCGGCCCGATGACCGAGGTTAACCGGAAATCTCTCGATCTACCGGTTGAAAAAAGATACACGGCGGGGATAGGTGGACCAACAATAAGTATTAAAACGGTCCTGTTAGAGGAGCTCGTTTCGCTGAGACTTTATAGTAGCTGTAACGATTTTGCTGTTGAAAATCTAACGATAATGTTTTTCGTGTCTGAACAAAACTTAGGTCGAGACATATGTATTTCGAAATAGCGATTGATCAATATGACAATTGTTTAAGTGACTAAAATTGCATGAAAACATAAACGTTTATTGATGAGAGATAAATGTAACAACGTTATTCCGTTTGATTCTTTGAGGCGTGTCTCAATTATTTAAAGTGACAACCACCTTTGAATACACAATGAGAGATTATGTCCAGGCGTGCGAATGCTTCTTGAAAAATAACACTGCGAGCTAAGTTTGCAAAAAGAGAATAATCCAACTCCGAGAACCTGACGTTGCTAGAATGTACGTGACGAGAAGAGCGCACTAGGTTCAAAGAGCTTTATACAAGAAACAAGATATGGCCGCTCTCGATTCGGCACCAACAACAAGTTCGATGAGCCGGTGTATTGGACTCTCCGTTATATATATAGAAGTTTCGTTAATTCCATCGAAAAAGAATCTGCCGAATCGTGGAATGCCTTTAAGACGTCACGTCCACGGGCTATCGAGGAAAAATGAAAAGAAGAAAAAGAAGCAGAAATAGGACGAACTTTGGACCGACGAACGTTCCTTTCAGAGCTCACTGTTCCTATCAGCGGGGCATCGAAGATTCGAGAAGCCACCATCGCCAGGGTAAAAATGCTAGGGCCTTGAGAACTGACTTTGAAGCGAGCAACATCTTGAAAGTACCGATGGACCTGGCTTTTGCTGAGTTCCACAGCGTGAAGTTTTAGCATATTCTGTCGAGAGATCATTTTCACGCGTTCCTTCCATTATTTTCGCCATTTGTCAGAAAAATTAATCTATCAAACCTCATGAATATCGATATCCATTTATTTAATCATTGCAGACTGTCTCGAAATCGTTACTGACATTTGTCAATCAATAGTAAAAGAATTATTCACCTGCTGAAAATAATGCTTATTCTTTAAGATTAGTAAATGAGTTTTTCATTTTCGTTTGTTGGGAAAACGAATGAATTGAAGTTGTTACTCGGTCAATCATAGAAATTCATGGATCATGACGATTTTTTTAAATTTTTTTTTAAAGTTTTTATTGCGGATAAAGAGCATAGTTGAAGAGTCAAAGACAAGAGTGGGTTAGTAAAAAGCATAATTGGAGTAAATAAAAACAAAAGCCTTGAGGCACGCAATAACCAAAAAATGATGAATATGAAATTGAAAAAACTAGGGTTCGTCAAATAAGGTGAAGGAGCCGGGATACCGTAAAGAAGACGGCGAAGTCACAACAAAATTTAAACTAAACGCCGACGAAGCCAAGGGCTATGCTCGTTTATGCTATTCGAATATCCGTGGCTCTACCTGTTGTACTTTCGGCGCCGTTCCCTTTTCTTTGCCGCTGCATCACCATTTCTTCACGTACAACTTCATATTATCTACTGTTTTTTAAACTTTTTTTTCCACTTCATCCACTCATGAGTTCACTTGGTCTCGCTCTTCGGCACCTTCTCGTTTGTTCGCCGCGAGCAAGTGTGTAGGCAATCTTCTGGATGGTTACCACATCAAGGCGATTTCACTGAACCCACCGGGATGACCACATTCCATATATTTTCCCGGGAAGCCCTTTTACGAAGCCTTTTTTTTCACCTACTCATCCTTGTGTATCACCAAATGAGGTTTAATACAGTACATTAATTATACACGTCGACATCAAACAGATCTCAAGAGTGAAGAGTTTTTTTTTTCATCCCCATCGAGCGATTCATCTCTATGCCATTAATCAACAATTGGATAATCATCGAAATAAGTTATATAGCGAACGGCCGTTTGATTTTGGCAGCTGATAACCGTTAAATAGATCGTCCCTGAGTCGGAAGATATTTTATTGCATTAAATTTCAGCTTACAGGTGGGTTCTCATTGGGTTAAGAAATAAACAATAGAATGTTGGTCCAATCTTTGACAATAAGTTAACTCAGAGAGTTGACCGAGTAAATTTGTTCATTTGACGTAACAGTACGGACGCTTTCGACGTCTAAATATAAAGACGACTTTCCCAACCACCCGCAATTCACCAACACAAATCGTTCCAATTCAATCATCAGCCGGACATCTCGACATGTCCCCACTATTCCTAAAAACGTTCATGATTTTCTGACAGTGTCTTATGCCCTGGGCTCTTCCACTGCTTATTCTCCCCTTTTTTCCTTATTTTGCCCTTCATCAGTCTGATGCTCTGTGCTCCAGCTCCTTCGTCTCTCTCCGGGCGTAAAGGATCGCGCTGCGGAGCTCCGGTGGTTCCCAGGCCCCCGGCGAAAGAGCCTCGGCATAGGAATTTAAATCTCAACGGTCACTTGGACCTCCGGAGAGAGAGTGGGAGGGAGAAAAAGAGCGAGTGAGGGATGGAAGGAGAGAGTTGGGAGCGTTGGAGAATGAACAGAAAGAGAGAGAGAGAGAGAGAGAGAGAGAGAGAGAGAGAGAGAGAGAGAAAGAGAGAGAGCGAAGAGTGCGGGGAAGGAGTAAAGGCCGTTGGCATGTAGGGAATAAGGAGGAACGAGGAGAGAAGGCGCGATGGGAGAACGAATGAGGGATCACAAGCGGTGGAATGAGGCATAGTGATCGTCGAAAATGGCACAGTGGGGGAACGATGCGAAGAGGAAGAAGACGAAGAGAGAAGGAAAACAACAGAGATCTATACACATGCATATGAGCACAAAGATACACACGTACTTGGACGCTCCCATGGTCTACCACGTAAAATGCTTGCCCGGAACGGATACTTGATTATGATAGTGTCGAGGGTCCCTGGCACCACCAGCGCCGATCTTTAGGAATCAGCTGTGTTGGTGGTAGCCGGTAACACAGCAATTCAAGTGTCGAGGCGGGAAGGCGACCGCCACATACACAAACTTAGTGTGTTAACGGTCTTGTATGTTACACTAGCCAGGGGCATCGACGTGTCCATGCGGTGATGGTAGTCTTTGTAGCTTGGGTTCTTAACGACCCACACAATCGAGTCGCGTATACATAACTCGGATGCTTGTGCAAGAGGTCGCGGTTGTGTTGATCAGAGGCCGTTATGGTGGTGGAACCGAGAACCGAGGGAGTCGGCTCTCTTGTTTGTAAACAGAAACGCATGGGATACGCGATAGCCGGCTTTGAAATCGTTCCCGCGCGAGACGATGGTATTTCGCGATCGCGTTACGCCGACTCATTACTGTGTCGGATCGTGATGGCGCATTGTACGCAATCGAGCTGCTTTTATGCCAGCTAAATAACATTGCAAAGATATGAAGCTCTTGGCTATGTTATTTATCAATTTGTGCCAGATTACCGAGAATCAAGAGCTTCATTCGATGTTTTATTCTCATTTTCCAACCTTCTCGTTCGTTCACAGGATTCAACCTTCGCGAGAGGTGCTTTCTCGACCCCCGTATATTCAACAACCACCCCACTCCTCAGCATTCCTCTTTCGTAAGCTTGTCGGTGCATCTTAGTGCATCCCTGGACTCTGTTACTTCTTCCTCTTGGTCTTCTTCTTCATCTTCGTCTTCCTTCGCTGTTAGCTGGCATTCTCCAGCCTCCCAGGGTCGGCTATATTCGCATAGCAACGAGAAGGGAAGCGACAAGCCCGCCATAATCTTCTTTCGAGTCTCTTCATCGCTTTTCTCCTCTTTTACTTTTCCTTCTTCCTCTTCTTTCTTTTCCTTGTCACGATCTTCATCTTCCTCCTCTTCTTCTTCTTCTTCTTCGTCTTCTGCCTCGAGAGTCTACCTCTTTCATTGGTGATGTCTGCACCTCAACCGCCACCGCCTCCGACGCTCTCTGGTCCCGCGTTCGACGTAGGGATCTTCGCATAGCAACACAGGGGGGAAACGAGACGCGGGAGAACTCTGCCAGCGTAGAAAACGGGCGGGACGCCGACGCCCCGATACGGGACGCGTCACGTTTTTTTACACACACAAGCTCACACACAAAGATTCACGACCTCTTGCTGTTTTATGTTGACCAAACGATCCATACGTGGCAGAGTTCGCAACGAGATGACACAGTAAATGCTGCCAGAATCAGAAACTCCTCCCGATTGTGAACAACTACATCCACCGGTTTTCAGCTTTTCATATTATGTTCTCAGCTATTTTTTTTTTTTTTTTAAATAATGTCCCATGAGATCAAAACTAATTCGAGGAACACATCGAGAGCAGATAAACTGGGCGCCAGGTCTCAGTTGTGTACAATAATGCGATAAGACCACAAAAAAGCGAAACCTATTTACACCGAGCTCCGATGATATCACGATATATTCACAGCGTATGATAATGGTTATGTTTATCAAACAAACAAAGTTTTATTATTATTGGGACGGTGAGTCCTAAGTATAAATAAACACATATTTAATTCGCTAAATAAGAAACAACTTTGAAGCAATATTTATTAGAGTCTTCCAACAGCGAGGACTGAATATTATGAAAGAAATTTTCGAGGACTTTGGATAACATGTCCGTCTCTTTGGAAGATAAAAAAAAAAAGATGCGCGAATTACATTCCGAAATGATTTTATATTTAAAAGAATAACAAACGTATTTGTTCGCATTGAAATTTCGTTACACGGTTGATCCATCTGGAAGAAAAAAAGCGCCAAGACCGATGACGCTGGGTGTGGATGGTCGAATATGCAATCGGGGCGTGCAACCGTGCTGATCAATTACCGTGGTGAAGAACGAGAGGGTCCGAGGCGTACCGGGGAGTACATAATATAATAAGCGAAAAAAGCAACGAAAAAGTGTAGAAAGAATAAAAAGATGGAAAAAAAAATGTATTCTTATTCGAGCCTTTTTTTGAGAGCCGTGGCGGTCCGAGAAAGAGAAAAAAAAACATTACTAGCCCTGTAATCGAGCGTAACCGCAAGGAGCAAAAAAAAAACGACAAGAAAAACGCTAACCCTTCCGCAAGTAAAGGAAGAGCTCCCGCGAAGAAATTTTGCGTTTTGGCCTCCCTCGATCTTTCGCGGTGCTCCCTAATTTAGTTTCTTTCCGTTTGACTTGCGTGGTTACACGCTTTCTTGCAAGTGTCATTGAACCGTCAAAACTTTTATTCTTTTTCCTTCAAGCCTAAGGGCTAAAATGTCCTTTAGGATTGCAACACCTTGTATTATCTCAACTGAAATATTCATGCGTATAAGTTTTTCGCAGAGGTCACAAACTCCGGCTCTAATATAGTATAATGATTAAAAAACGATTTAAAAAATGGAGCAAAATCATTAACAATAACGATCTGTATGTGTACAGGAAAGGAAACGTGATAAAGACGAGTGACACGTTGAAAATAAAACTTGGTTCCGCTCCCACGACCCATCCTCTTCGTCAACACATGAATGAACCATGCGGCGCTCAAATTCTCTCTGCTGGTCGTATTGCCGAGCTTTCATCTTCTCCTCCGCAGCATTATTGTACACGTTGAGTTATAACGCGGGTGTGAGTACTCACATATATATAAATGTATGTATGTATTAACAGGTATAAATGCTGAGGATATCTCGATCTCGTGAGAGCAGCAGTCCTAGAATCCTGTCCTATCTTATTCCTTTATCTTCTCTCCTTCAACTGCGACTATAGCTCAGTTGACCGTTGTTCAACGGTGTATAGCGCCACTTTTAAGATGAGTTTCTTCGTAGAGACAATTTGAAAATTAGATACGATTTAACGCTGCCATACACAAACGGAGTTGCTTCATTTAATATTATCAAAACATAGAAAAAATCTGGATTCTGATTAAAAAAGAGTCTCTACGAGGATATTGAGCGATTAACGTTAATCGGTCTTTGAATTCAATTGAAATGCATGATTGAAAAAAGAACAATTAGAAAAGTGTGTTTGATATTGAGCGGAATTGTTTACCAGTGCAGAACTTCTTGCAATATTTATGTGTAAGAAGGAACGTAATGCAACCGTGAACGAAAATGCGAATATACCTTGTAAAGTCGTAATCTAAGACCGCCTTGTAATTAAGCCTCCGGAGCTTTGGGCGGAATTGTCTGCCAGTATATTCGCGACGTGCAGAGAGAGGAAGAATAACTACGAGCATCAGTTTTATACGCGGATATAACAAGCGCAGTATTTATCGCCTTCTTTATAGTCATAATAATTTCTGATTCACGAGCCTGCATCAATTATACACATTCATTTACTGCGTAAATAAATGATGACTGAATAGACCACCAGAATAGGGCCTCATTCACGATACCCGATCTTATCGCAGAGTAGAATATTGTCAGGCCCTCGAACGTTTCACACCTAGAAATTCTTCGAACTTATTCTATTTCTGCCCCAAGCCTGGCAAACTGACAGCAAATGGCGTTAGAGTAGCAAACAAAACGGTGGCTTGCAGAGCAACAAAAAAATCCTAGTTTCATGAACATGTTCATAATCATCTTTCGATGTTCAATCGAAATGAAAGAATTTTTTTGACGACGGGATAAAAATTGAGCTAAAAAATATCGAGGGAAGGTTTTTATTGAATGCTGGACTTAATGCGTTTCGATAACAATATTTTATGCTTCATTCACTGGAGCACTCAAATTATTTTTGTTTTATGTACCGATAAATCGACGTTAAGTCAACCCTTGCTATGAAAACACGTGAGCAATGATGCATTTTGAAAAAGATAACTGAAGTAAGGAAAAACTTCGAAGGGAGGGGAAAAAGTGCAATAAAGAAAAAGGAATGGGTGTAATAAAACAAAGAGAAAGGGGGTCAAAGATCATTTCGTGACTTTTGGATATGTGTGTTCGTAGAGGGATGGCAAGATGACGGTACAGATAGTCTCCCAGTTTCTTTTATTCATCTTGTTCTTCAACTTTTTTCTAATAAAACAACGATTCCGCAAAAATGTCAAATGATTTATATTTTCTATAAAAGTATTATTTCAATATTAATCTCAATTATTATTTCACTAGTGGTTTCGAAGGGATGTAAATATTAAATAAACTGTTTATGAATTTGAATATACTTGAAACTGTAAGAACCTAAAAGAAAATCTTTTATCCCGCGAATAAACTTAACGGTGTAATTAGCATGAAGGCTGACGGGCTGAATAACCTCATCACATATAAGTCAGCTTAGTATTGAGGACCATTCAAATTGAAGACCATTGTAATATAAAGTTTCGAACTACGTCCTTTCGCAAAAGCCATTAGGTGTCAATTTAATCGTCACATTAACGCATTGGAAAATACCCAAAAATTGAATAGTTTTCAATCCCTCGTGGGCGTTTCGTTACTTAAATTCGTTGTGGGTATTACGATTTATTTCAATTTTAATGATTATTTAATCACTTATATTCAACCAAATTTTACGAAACATGTTCGGAAGATTATGTTGTTTTATTCATGGAAAGTCGAGACAAAACAGTAAGGGTTAAATCCAGGTTGATTTCATGAAGAATGCTGCACACACCCAAATATATATATATACGTAAAGAAAGAGAGAGAGAGAGAGAGAGAGAGAGAGAAAGAGAGAGAGAGCAAATGAGAGAAAGAATTACTCTGCTCGACGAATAAGTCCGTGGGCCCCGACAAAGCGCCCCGCCCACCTCGTGAGGCCCCACCGGAACGAAGCTTAAGAGGGTTAGGCCCTTACGCTCCTTTTTACAGAACTACCACTACTATGACCACCCTCTTTTTCTTTTGCTTCTTCTCCTTCTTCCACTTCTCATCCTTTACCGTCGTTCCTTCTTTCTCCACTTCCAGAATGGTCAGCCCGAAAGGCTCGCGCTCGCTTCATTCTGGCCTTTAAATTCCTACGTTGTAAACAGAGACTCACGGACACGTGTACCCACACAATATTGGGGACCTCCGGGGACCGTGGAATCTCGGATGCATCGGGGCTCCGAGGTCGGCCGTTGCTAGCCAACTTGCACTTTCGTCTGCATCCAGAGATACAAGAACTTTCATTCACTCTTTTTTTTTCTTAAGGGCCATCGGAAATGTAATCTTTAATTATGATCGACTCATTTGATCTTCGGTATCTTGATAAAAAAAAAGCAAAATGATGCATTAACACGTCTTCTTCGATATTATAGATTGTCCTCTTTGTCTGTTTTGTCAATTCTTCATAACACCCCTTCCTTTACATTAATTTCTAATTTTGCAATTGTTTTGTACGTCATTTGATTGAATTCGCACTTCAGGACTAGAGATTCACTAATTCATGGGAAAAATAACAGTTACCACATCATTTGTACTCTGAAAAGCGAATAAAATTTCAAAACCGTTACAATATAAAGAAAAAACCTCAAAGGGTGATCAGCGTGATCGCAAATTGCTGGTACGCCGAAACACTCGCAACGTCCTTTTTCGTCCAAAAAAGTAAACGGTTCGCGGAGATAAAATCTGGAGAGGGTGCAACATCGTCGGTTACAGTCACCTTTTTTTTTTTTTTTTTTTCAAATCAAAATATTGCAGTCCATGATCCCTGCAGAGGTACGAGGTAGGGCCGAGTAACAATCTTTTTCGATGCGTTATATATACAGACATTGATGTCCAACAATATACGGTACCGACTTTCCAAGAAGTCATTCAAGATCCTTGACGGATAACGGCGATACGTTCGTTGGCAATAGGAAGGCTCTGTCGAACAGTTGGTGCAGCATCCGACTCAAAATATATTAACGAAATGGCTAGATCATTAAATTTGTCACAAAGCACGAATCCATAATTTCGTACGTTTAGGGTAAACGTAACGAGTGTGACGATAAAATATGGTTTTAACGCTCTCCGTTGATCACAGAATTCTAAAGAAACGGTGTTCCATGAACATCAAAATATACAACGCGTTTGCCTAAGTGGTTGGAGAAAAAAATGGTTTTTTTCTCTTTTTGGAAAAGAGTCAACGTCTCAAGACTTGATCGTTAAAAGAAAAACAATCAAGTATAGTGCTTAATCGGAATTTCTTCTGTTTAGCAGTTTCGGCTCAAAATGATGTTTAAAAAAATGTTGATTTTTCTAGATGTTGCAACAAAACGGGTTAGTGATCGATAAGGAAAAGGTAATGCGCTCAAAATTGTGGCTTTTGTAGAAAAAAATGGATACCTTGAGCGAATTAAAGATATTCATTTCTAATTTCGTGTGTTGCTCAGAGGAAGCCCTAAACATTTTATTGAAAAAAATGAATGTTGGCAAAATTATTTAGTCATTAAATAAAGAAAATTTTTGTTGATCCAAGGTCGAGAAATCAAGATTTTTATATCGTCAGTTTCAACCAAAATGACAAGAAAAAAAAGTAGCAACAAATCGCTTGTGGGTACTATTTGAAAAAATGTTAAAAGCACCTAAATTGTCGAAAAATGACTTCGTTCACTAAAAATGTACTGAAAATTTCGTATAGTGAACCGAAAAAAGAATTATCGATTTTTCTTGAACCAGCCTAATGTATACATAACCATTAGTAATGTGTTGCCGTGCAAAAGCGTCTGAACGACAGTATCGTGAGTTTCGGCAAGTGGGAAAAGGAGAACGATAGGATAAAAGAAAGGACGAGAAGATGCCTTCTCGCGAACGGCAAGAGAATAACTCGTTTCACGAGACAGCGGTAGTTTAACCGTCAGTGAATACCAAAGCCGCCGAATTCTCTCGTTGGTAAATATATACATGCATCCATATATGAATGTACATGTGTTTATGTACATGTGCATACACATAATAATGTATAAATGTGAGCAACAACACTTCGTAAGTCCGAAAACGGAATTGCGGCTGTGAGCACGTATCGTTTCTCCGCGGGCGACCTCTTCTTCCTCTTCTATTTCTCGCGTTTAATTTAATTGCAGTCGGCAACGAATTGAACATTGAGAGCAGCCCCGCAAAAGCTTTTCTCCTTCGTTATGGTGGATACTCGAACATTTTCATTTTTTTTCTTCTTTCACAGTTGACTAATAATTATCGAGATAGTTCAAGAAAAGAAGATAGCAAAGAAAGTAAAAGAGGAAGAGCTAATGAAGATTGGAGGGTGGCGATGAAAGAAGAGGGAACTCAATACACAGACGTTCCATCTAATAAGTGGCATTTAAGTGAGATACACTTTTTTTTTTCTTTCGGAAGATTGCCACTTCCCACGAGATGAAAACATGACCACCCGACAAAGATTACACCTGAGAATTTGACGATTTCGGAGTACATATACAATTACGCTCCAAAAGCATTTTCCACGACTTTTCTTATATATGTTTATATATATATGTATATATTATGTATCTTTGGACTCGAGAGGATTCAAAGATCGTAGATTGGAACTCGGAGTCATCCTTCAGGGCGTAGATCAGGATCCAATTAAGGGTTCCTTGCCTCACGCGGCTTTCTCAGGGCGAAAATATAAGTTCCTAAAGTTACGATCGGTTAGAGCGATTGAAGTGACGAGAGGACCCGCGCGTTTTTACGTTGTCCTTCGAAAGAGGAGAACCGACTAAGAAAAAATGACAAAAAATAGAGAAAGTAAATCGAGCGTAAGGACGAAGAGATTTAGTCATCATTTACCCGATAGTGCGTGTGTAACCATTTTTTGTAACGTCAAGTTTCTCAAATATCATTCAAATCCCATGGCAACCGAGCTCGACTGTAACAACGGTACCGTTAGAAGAAGAACGTCGTTTTTATTTGCTGTAGCCCGCGCTCAAGTAACTGTGAATAAATCGGCATAAGCTAAAAAGATCTAACGTTGGTCAAAATCACGCACCGACAATTACATACGCGTGTTTACAAATGTGTAAATATATATGCTGTTACGAACACATACACTCGAATAAATTATGTAATGAGGATATTTCAAAAACGAAATTTAAAAATAGATTTCATAAACTTCATGTACGAGTGGCTGTGGAGTAGGAAAGATTAAGCTTGGATAAATAATACCTATTTCATTGAATCTGAATAAATATAGTACTATCCATATTATAAAATAGCTGATAATGATATTTTTATATTGAGCCTAAATACCAGAAATTTATAGCCTGTGAAGCCCCAACGAAAATGGCAAAACTCTCGTAAAAAAAAAACAAAAAACCATGACGATATAATTTTTCTATTGATGAAAAAATAAAATGCGGACATGTTTTTCCAAAGATTAAAATGCACTTGAATAATCATAGATTTCTGAAAACCTGCAAATGGCAATCCATTCAGGTTTATTGCTCTGTCCGAGTCAAGCTCTTTTCTCTCACCAAGAAACAAAACTCATTTTCACACGTAGTGACAGAAGGTCGTTGACTGGCTGATGCCGATAATACACGTGTTAACGATTCAACTCGCGCTCCGCGAAACGTAACGAATTATGTACAACGCGTGTTAAAGGACTCTTAGAAACACTGCTTATTCGTGTATGACACCGGGACATAGAAAGTAGCTCCGATATTATAGAGATTTCAAGACTAAATCGCTATAACATCGCGCTTATGTGGGAGTGTTTTTCTTTAATATATAAACTGGTTTTCATGTGACTTATGTTTCGAATGTTACCGCACAGCGATCTGTGTATCACGTCACAATAGATAAACGCGCATAAATGAGGAACCAGACTGGTCCATAGACAAATTGATACCTTCTTTATATTTTTATTTTCATATTGATGTACATATTTTGCAAGGAAGCCTAGAAGTATCGGGTCATAATAAATTTCATTGATATATTTCGTACGGTTGACCGTCAGCGAGGTTAAAAGGATCTCGATCAACGAGAATGATACATATTTATATTATTTTGGCGGGACATTTTCGGCGAGGAATTTTAAATCGTGCATTCATCAAGTTTAATTGAATCAGCATTCCGCTAAAATCGTTAAACTTTTTTAATTCAACACTACGACCTCATTAGCATATTGTTGAGTTTAATGAACCGAGAAAGAGGTAATATATTACATTACGCAAGAATGTTTGCTGTCTTAAGAAAAATATAAATTCTATAAAACTCTAGAGTAATTGATTCCAAAGTAACAAGCATTTTCAATGAAAATTCAATCGTTTTACACCAAAATAATGTATAAAAAGTAAATGATTATATCAGAAAGGAACATGATCGATTTTACAATTTCCAACTGCCAATTGAATGTTTCTCTCATAAGATCTTGACCATAAACGAGAAACAACGAGTAGCTTAAAGAAAGTTTTTATAGGTTGTAATACGAACGTGAACATTAGCATTAGAGCAAGGATTCATTGCGTGCCTTCGAAGTGCCAGTGAAGGTAGTTAAGAATATGAAAAAATTGGAGTGGAGTGAAGAATCGTTGGTTTGGTGGGTTAGTCGAGATGTTTTGGTCCTTCGTTCATGTTGTCGAGTCTGTTGTATATATTTTTATATACTCAAACATATACACATAAATAAATAAGTATATATTTCGTATGTCTGTGTGTGTTAGCGGTACATTAACCGTCTCCTCCAGCTCCGTGGAGTTCTCTTGGTGGATCCTGCAGCATCCCAGCAGCACCGGACCCTTACAATGCTTTTGCGAGCGAGGCCTCGAAGTGTCTTTTTTCGAAATTTATTTCGTGAATCCTCTATCTTCTTCTCTTCCCATTCGTCCTTACTCCATCTTCGCAGCTAAACCTTTTTTCTCGTGTATACACCGCGTCGGCGAAGGAATGCAATTCCGCCGGATCCATGCAATTCTCTACTTTTTATTTCTTTTGTACAATAATAACAACAGCACCAACATAAACAAAGCGTTCGCCGGAGGAACGTGGTGCAATGGACTCTTCGGAGTATCCCGTGGTGTACGCGCTTGCGAGTCTGACGACTTTTCATAGACTATTTCATTCCGCATTCAATATGATCAAGATTACTTATTTTTAAATATCATGAGAGCTCATCGACAAATGAACTTACTCCCAATTAATTTAGATTGTCATAGTAGAGAGACGAATGGGCTTTATTCTTGACAAAATAAGTAAATAAGAAATGCTAACAATCAAAAGGACGTGAGCCATTTAATTTTCTATACTTAAGTATATTATTTGGACCCTTTATTATTTGAGAAAGCGAGAGAAGGAGAGAGATACTTATATAAATTATGTGTTTGCAGACTGTGGAAAGGGTTTTGGCAAGCTATTCACGTTTCGCATTGATGTCGTCGAGGGCTCACATGGCCGCGCCCTCTTGAAGAAACGTGTAGCTAACGAGACACGTCTTCGTGTTCTTTACCGACTCTTTGCGACTTTCTTGCTTCGGAATCCACATTAAACGGTTTCACCGGATATTATTTCTGACGGGGACACGGAGAGAGGTGAAGATAAGTTGAAGCCTGGGTGAACCTAAGTTGAGATAACTTTTGAGGCCATGGCAGATTCGATTATTAAAGTTTTATTGAAAAGAAAAGACCAACTCATTTTCTCACACCTTTGTGATGGAATAAGAATGATGAGAGAAATTTTTGACAAGTCAAAAAAATTACTTTTAATGATTACGATCCGCGGTAGTATTCGTGCGCTAAATCTTTGAAGGTTAACTTATCATCACGAATAATAATAATGATGGAACCCGAAATATTGACCGCTAAATGTCCTCAGAAAGAAAGAGGGTAAAAGAGACAAGTTGCTCCGGTGACCGGAAATCCTCTTGGTTCGGTCAAACGCTTCCCCCGTCCCATCAAGTATATGGGCACGCGGTTAAAACGCGCTCTTTATCTCTTTCATATTTCTCTTCCTGTCTTTGATTTTGCTCTTCCTTTATTCGCCTTTTCTTTCATTATCCTCTCGCTTCATGGTCCGCCGCAGATTCACGACACGCGGGAGTTTCGACTCGTCTTTGTGTCCAGCGACAAACACTCGCTCCGAGGTTTATCCTCGATGGGTGAGTGAGAGAAAAGACGAAGACAGAGAGATAATGAGAAAGAATGGGAAAGAGAAAGAAAGAATTTTTTGGTTGCAATCTTTCTCTGTTTCTCCAACGTTCGACAGGACAACGCAACGAGGAAAAATGAGCGAGCACCAAGGCCAACGGAAACCGTTGCTCACTTGGTCGTCGCGCGGTTCCACTACCCAGCGGCGAAATGGAACAAAGAGTTCCACTGTGCCCAAAGGGTCCGTGAAATCGAACGGCCGCGAGACGATTGAGGAGCGAGATGCAGTTCTCTCTCCGGCAAAGGACTCTCTATCACGTTCCCACCCGTAAGAATAACCAAAAGTATGTCGATATCAATACTTTTAACACACACTTGTAATCTTGTTGAGATATCACTAATATGTTATAAATTCAACCGATTGTCGACATTTTTAAATTTCTACTGATAAGGGTAGAATCTTTACGAGATTTTGCGAAGCGTAAATTTACGTGCACATCACGAAAGAGCATAAAACTTTCGAATGTTGCATTTAATTCCATATGAACTCTTCTTTTCACAAACTCGGTCCGAAGAATTTGAGGTTTCAAAAATTTTCGGTCATTTATTTTTCGAGTTCATATTCGTAATCAGCGAGTGCAAAAACGTCGCGGTATTAAATTCTACGTCAATTGCACGTAAGCAAAAATGTGTCTGACGTAGAAACAATCTCATCAACCCTTCGGTGGCAAAACAAATATCGTGTAAATCACGATTTTAAGTTTACTCTCTCAATGATAAACAATCATTTGGAATTCGCCTGAAGTTTGGCAATCTGCCGTGTCAGTTGAAGATTTGTGGATTCAAGAGCCGGAGGACCAAGTGTTCAAAACGCCGCGGTAAAAAATGGATGTGTAGTGGCAAGTGTCAAAGATCGATTCACGTTTTGGAGTCGACATTGCACACTTTACGACGATAGATTCAACAAATCGTTTCTCACTCATTCGAGTTCAAAGATGTTAGTTAAAAATCCCTAAACGTTTTTTTCTACCGAGACCGTAAAGTCCGAGCAAATTTGTCTCCGAAGAAGATCCACTTTTTTGTTTCTGCTATACCACATTTCGTGCAGTACGTCTTTGAGGTCCTTGACCCCAAAGTTAGTCTATAATGTGTCTCTCGTCCCATCGCAACCTGTTGTCCCTTTAGAGGAGCTGATAAGTCAAGCGCGACTGCAAAGCCAAGAAAGCGATTACAAGGAGGAAGGAAGCGTGCTCGAGGACACAGGCGAAGGAAACATCATAGTTAGGAAAGGCAGAAGCCTTTCGTATGTACACATGAGGAGCCCTTTGCTCTTCACAGCCTTGTACACGAATAATGCATATACGTATATATGGATTTTCGATACACGAGAATGTATACATACATCCATGCACAGAGACAACATGTGGTTATCGTAACACAGGTGTAATTGTACGGAAAACCTGCGGAAGTTAAGCGCACCGATGCCTGACCTTCTTGAGGAAGGTAAGGACAGACGAAAAGAAACATAAACTCGTCTCGACATTACTCCCCGGGTTCTTATGTACACACTCGTGCACACGGGATAACGATGACAGAGAATTCTTATAGAAGATAAAGTAAATGTATGTACGTGAGTATGTGTTAGTTCGAATATTAAAATCGATAATATTTATTTCTCTTATCGTTCCATTCAAAATTCCACGTAGGGAGATTTTTGTCGCTTTATAAATAGCTGCTGTTTACGTGGAAACGATAAATTATTGGGTAATGATCATTTTTTCGTTCCAATGCATCTCATTCGGTTGATGTATCTCGTCATACAGAGAAACGCATTTTTAATAACAGTTGTGAATGTCATCAAATTATATAGCCCTTTGTAATATTTGTGACACTTTTTTTTTTTTTTCTCAATAACAAAATTTGTCCGACATAATAAAGTTGTCCGATTTCACAATTAATCAACCATTTCATTCATGCGGTGTACAATTTTGTTGTTGCTGTTGTTTTTTTTTTTCGACCGAAACGTGAGAAAAACATCACTGCGTTTCAATTGAATTTTATAAACCCTTTTTTTCAGTTGACGCAGTTGCTCGAGTTGCCTTATCGAGGATTTCTCTTGGATACACAAGATTACAGGAATAAACATACAGAAGTGATAAACCCTTTATCTCGGTAACGAATAGTGTCGAATCTCTTATCGTGACTTTAAAAATTCCGAGTGGAAATAGAAGAAAAATGATTTGATGGAGAAAACATCGGGAGTATTGACTGATTCGGTCGAATGTGTACCTTGGACCTTGGACCTTATCGGAGCATTGTGAACTTGAAATAATTCAATGTTACAACACCGTATGAATCATAAGATTTTGAAGTCGGAAATCGGAAGAGTTTGCAAAGAGCATCGCAATTGTGTGGAGAATATTAGCTTTTTTGGAATTTCGGTAGAGAACAGAAGGTGAAAATCGAAAGCAAATTTCGTTACCACCACCGCATCTCGTGTGTATCGTTCGGCCTAGTGGATGGTGAGAAAATTGAATTTGAAGGATGATCTGGCTCTCTAGTGTCAGAGAAAAATTGCTACTATTTAGGATTTCGTATTTCGAGAAATCGAGACACACCCATTACTTTTTGTTCTTTCTTTTTTTTTCTCTCAAGACAAAACAGAAATCGAGGATCATAATGGTGCGGGCTCTGCAGCACTGCAGTTGATGTTGTTACGATACTTGGAATGCGGTTTTCAAAAGCGTGGAAAAGCGCATCCCAACCCTTAATCGGTCCTCGGACTGACCACCAAATTTTTCACGAGGAAACAGAGAGTTCTCGTTTCGGAGCAACTTAAAGAACCAGAGCATAAGAGAAAATCGAAGGGCACAGAAAAAAGAGAAAGCAATACCAGAGACAAGTCCACTACAAACGCAATTCGAATGAGTAAATGATTGGCGAAATTTCACTGTTCACTGACGCAGCTCTATTTCCGGTCGAAAAACGCCCTTTGAGAAATTAAGAGTCAACATTATTTTTAATTTTCCATTAATTTCTTATCTCGAAGATTTTTTATTTCCGTATTCGTTCAAAGTCAGTGTTTTTCTGTCTCTGCCAAAGGGTGTTAAGAGCATGGATCAGTAGCGGAATGAGCCACGATAAGTGCGAGAGAATGTCAACGTCGCAGTTAATTCGAGTCTATAGCTCGGATTTGTAATTTTATCGAACCGTGACCAATGCTTCAGAAAACTTTACCGACGAATGAAAACAGATAAATTTATAACTCAAAATTGCCATACATTCCCTGCTCCACGTGAAAACTGCGTGGACTTCATTAATCAATTGATTCAAACGAAATTGAATGTTCAAAAGACTTAGGATTGGAAAAATGTTTTAAAAATGCATGCATAATTCTATCGAAGTGTATATTTTACATAAATGAATAAAGAAAATTGGAGTGAAATCAGTTTATTGTTTGGATTATTGCTGAGTAATTTAATCGTGATATAAAAGTTCCGAAACATTCTGGGTACTCGTGTGCATAAAATACATAAACGTGAACCTACAACGATACGTATATGTAGACATGTTATGTACCTCGGAGAAACCGTTGCTGTTGCGAGGCAGAGCCCACAAGCAACGACGTGTGGGATATCCCTGGAGCTGTCGGGTATACGCTGTACCAGACTGGGCCTTCCGAGAGGAAAAGAGTAGGAGAGAGGATAGAGAAAGAAGGAAGGAAGGAGAGAAAGAGGGAGGAGGAGAGAGTCGAGAGAGAAAAGAGGGAGAGAAAAAGTATGATAGATGAGAAAAGAGAAATGAGTAGTGGGGGCGAGGGGCTAAAGGAGCCGAAGAGGAGAAAGATGAAAGATGCTGGGCAGATATAAAAGAGGAGAAGATAGTTTGGCGCGAAACTTGCTTGAGCGAGGAAGCAACGACAACGCGCGACGAAGAGAGTGAGGAGAGAGGAAGTTGCGCAATCTTCAACCGCCAGTTGGACCGAGAAAAATAACGCAAAAGCCATGCAGAGGAAGAAGAGAGAGAAAGAGAGAAGGAGAGAAGGAGAAAGAAAGAAAAAGAAAGAAGGAGAAAACGTGCGCGTGCGCGCGAGAAATGCGCGCGCGTCGTTGTTATCGTTGAGAAAGCGCGGGAAGCAAGAACGCAAAAAGAAAAGAAGAAACGCGACAGAGAGAGAGAGAGAGAGAGAGAGAGAAGAGCTAAAAAAAGAGCAGATAAAGAGCCGGCGCTTCGAGGAGAGGACCAAAGGACCGCGCGACGAGCGTGTTTTACTGGAATTTCATCCCCACCAAAACATTGCCGAGGCACTTTGGGCAACGAGACAGTCAACAGAAAAATGAAGAATCTTTTTCTGCTTTATCTCGTTGCCTTATCGAGTGTGACCCGAATTATTTGGCGACCGGGTGTACAAATCGCAGACTTAAAAAAAAACTGAAAGAAAATTAGTGGAAGACATTTTCGGGCGACACGCAGGCGGTCACGGTATTTTATCTGCCGATGGAACTATAAAAAGAAAAAAAAAAAAAAAAAAAAAACAACAACAACAATCGCATTCGATCGAACGCTCATTTTGTTTTGATGAAAAAATTATCATCGAATTTATTCTTTTTTTCCACAAACTGCCAATTCTAAGGTACGCAAATTTCAACAAATCCGTTTCAGCAACAACAATTAATGAAAACAACTACTCATAAATCGTGTGAAATACATAAGACACTGCTATGCAAATAAAAAAGGAAAACCCACGGAATCAATGACAATGTAGATGACGAATGAGAAAATAATTGATCCAAAGCGAATCAGCTGATGAACGCACCTGAGGGTTCGTAGACCGACAACAAGACAAGTGGAAAAGGTGGTGTATGAACGGCCAAGTGGGTCTCGTTAGTGGCCGGTGCCTCTATGAACGCGCACCTTAAGCGCGTCTACACACAAACACACACACACACACAAAATACTTTCGGTTCTGCGTAATAAAGTTTATATCCCCGGAGGTAAAAAGATCCGCCGAGGCGTGCATCCGCCCTCTTTCTTTCCATCCCATATATGTATACATACATATATCCATGTAGTACATATACATTCATGAACACATGATGTATGAACACGTTTTTTCTGAAGCCTCCCCGCCTCGCACCTACAACTACCGCGTCGCCACGGTGCGTAAGAGATTTCTTTTGGCCCTGATCCGCGGGCAGGTCCCTTCGTCTTCATATTGTGTAATACATTGAATTCTTCAATATATATAAATATATGTGCATTGATATCGCGCGTGCTTTAGAGACAAATAAAATCCGGCGCCGGTTCGCGGAACTTTGTGTACGTACGGGGGTGGTTTGGGGTTTGTGGCTTTGCTCACTTGGGTCTCTCATCTCATACATATACGTGTACATATATATATTTGTAATACAAAAGTTTATGAATCTCGAGTGGAAAGGGAAACATCAAGGGCCATCACCAACAAACGCCAACGAACCTACCAAAGAAGCAGCGGCGGTGTCAGGTCCAAATCTTCTAAACACACAAACACACCCTCTCGCGCACGAATACACACACAAACTTAAATATATCCATATATATAGATATATGTATATTTGTGTGAGTAAAATATATTTATTATTATAAGTATGGTTGTTATGATTTCTCGGTGTAAAGATGAATACCTGTGTAGAAAATGAGGATCTGAATACCTAATCCTTCTAGCACAGTTGCTCGAGGGCCAGAACTCCTTATTCTTTCCGGACGTGTTTCTAGGAAATCCTTACCTCGCACAGGAAATCAAATAATCACTATTGTACCTGGCGGTCCCTTTTTCATATTGTACCAATGACATTTGCAATTATACCGGTAATATTGTACGCGCGAATGTTCTACGGATTTTGACGTTTGTATATATGTTTGTATGTGTGTGTGTGTGTGTACGTTTATATAAATGTGTTCTCGGTTCGTGCATGGGCTCGAAGAATTAACGTGGTTCAAAAGCAGTAGGATTATGCGACCGAAAATAGGTAGTTTTTAAACGAAGACAAACTTATTATTTTAACGCGCCAAAGAGGGTGGAAAGCATAATGGAACTTTGAATGGTTCACTGGATTTGCCCCCCACTGTAAATCATATATCTTTCCAGGCTCTCGCCTTGTATACGTGTGCAATTTCGTCATGCAAAAATCTCGAAATTTCAGAGCTTATTTCACCCTTATTTCACAAGAAGGTACACATCTCGCTTCCCTGCCATTTGGGGGGTCAAGAATATTCTCAACATCTTCGAGCGGTTTCCATTTATTCTCGAACAGAATGGCAAAAATATTTTCAACGCTAATATTTGCCATGTTGGAAGGTTTCATTATTTAACATTTATCTCGACTTTATGAATTTTAGTCGATGAACTGGTTCTTCTCCGCTTTATATGGTGATTTCTAATTTTTTGATTAAATCAGATCAACCAAAAAACAGCAATCGGCTTCAATCAATGATCTCGTTTTTCCATTTATTTGATTCGTCCTCTGTAACGGAAATGAAATTCGATTTATGTTGATTTTTTTTTTCGTTTCGTTGCATTATTAAACAGTTGTGTGTTGACAGTACGAGTGTAAAAAAAAACTATCAACGTTTCAATACTGAGATTCTTCCAATCAACATTATTCTGACATTGTGACAGGCCGAATTTTATGACTTAATACTTTCTGACGATATTTGATCCAGTCGAGTAGCTCGCACTCACGAAATACTGCCTTCAGTCCCTCCTGAATAAAATAGAGGAAGTCGTAATAAACGTTGCACGTCCTGTGACCCCCCCCCCTTCCCTCGTCGCCCTTTCCTCGATTATTTTCGTTACACATGTAGATTATACGTATGAAAGGGTCTCTCGAGTGTGCGGGTGTGGTCTTATGAACGTTTCTCGCATTGCTTTAAACCACAAACATGCATCATTTGAATTAACTAGAAAGGGGGGTCTCAAAATTCTGTAAAAAATGTTTGTATCTAAAAACAGGAAAAAAGGGGAGAAAAGGAGAGCATCGAACGGCGTTCCAGACACAAACAGAGCGGTGACTTCCAAAACGATTCGTTGCAACAAAGCATGCTCATACAAAGAATCCTTTTACACGAAAAATCGTGACTGGTTCGTGATTCACACGAGAAAAACTATAAGACGAGAAGAAAGTACGTGGAAAAGTCTTTAAAACGTTTCCCTGCTTGGACAATCAAGTTCAGTATACATGGCAGCAGAAATATCTTTTGGTCATTATTCAACGAGCATAAACGTTTTTGTATACACGTCGATTAATATTAGCCACAAGGAAAAATTGTCGCAGCAGTTTCCAACTATTGAGGGAATCATTTTTCACCACAATTTTGAGATGAACATTAATTCTGACAGCCATGGATGGCTCATTTCCGGCACGAGTTTCATTTAAAAAACAAGCTGTCATTGGACGACAATTTCATAAAAGTAAAAAAACATTATCAGACTTTGTTCAGGTAATTTGATGTAAACGAAGTTCAGTCATGGATCGAGCTCAATTTAATGTTAATTGCAAACAAAATTCAATCTTCCGGACGAAACATTATATTGCGCAAGTATTCTCCAATTATACGAGTCGACAGACAAATACATCATGTCATTGAAAAGCGAAACGATCACGTAACGAACGTCTGAAAAGTACCGACGAATTTTCGGGAATTTCTATTCATCGCATATAACGTTTGATTTTTTCGTCAAAACTTCAAGGTCTCTAGGCGAAGAGAATGTTGTCCGTTGTGGTGGTCGTTTTATCATTGTTTTTCTCTGCCGGAGGGTAACATATTTTTGAGCGAGGGTGGCGTTGGTGGTGGTTTTTCTCGCATGAACGGCATGAAATTTGCCCATGGTGTGGGATACCGGTTTTTCACGAGAAAGAGGGGGGAGCAGGAGGGGGTGAGCATCAAGTGTAGGATGGTAGATTTCTCTGGGCAAGGGAGAACTTTTCCTTCCAGGAAAATCTCGCGGACCTGCCGCTTTTTCTTCGAAAGGCTCTTCTGTGTGCAACTTTTCACTTTGTGCACGAAAGAAAAAGAATATCATAGAGACGAGAACCAAAAGAGATAGAAGTAAGAGAAAGAGCGAGAAAGAAAGAAAGAAAGAAAGAAAGAAAGAAAGAAAGAAAGGACGAGGGATTCGAGCGAAGCACGAACAACGAAACCATGACATACATATGTTTAAAGGGGGAAACAAAAATAAGTGTGTGTTTTAATTGATGGCTAATGTGAACTTGAAAGTTTACTCAGTTGCCAGTATTTCGGAACCCACTTGTGTCAGCAATGGAAGAAGAAAAAATACAGTGTATTAAATAATTTAAGTCTTAAAGAAAGTGAGTCCGAATTGAACATTAAGGAAGGCTTATGTGACAAAGAGGCTAGAAGTATATAAAGTTCGTCACAAGCATGCATACTAAATGTTTGCGCGTGGGAATTGACCAACTCTAATGTCTTGTACGCCCCCCCCCCCCCCCCCCCAATGCCCTGTGCTCCTCCACGTACTCGGGAATTTCGTGAATGAGAATTGTGTCTGCTTTGTCTCGAGTTACAGGTTCTTTAAAAAATCGTAACACGTATCCTACCGAGCGGAACGTCGAATTCAGTGAAGGAGCACTCATACACGTAGATATGCAAGCAAACGTTGTGTGTAACGCGTGGTCGTATGTGTAGACATGTGAATAACGAAAGAAAAGAAAGAAGTTAGGTATGTACGTGGTGGTGGTGGTAAGGACTATTTGGCAGTGTGTTGAGTGGACGTTTCATCCCCCGGCGCCTATACACTTCTCGTATATCCATATACATCCAATGAAATGGGAAATATGCTCACCGGACATTTTTAAATGCCGAAAAGGAGCTCCGCAATGCCAGCCTTCAAGCAATGAGTGAACAACACGAAAGATAGAGACAGGAAGAAAAGAAGAAGAACGAAGAGAAAGAGACAGACCGAGAGAGAGTGTGTAGAGATCGACAGAGAGGATATGGTTGTAGATTTTCTCGGGAGTTTTTCGGAAAGGGCCGAGGTACCGTCAGCAGAATCAGCTGAGTAGGGTAGACGCTGCTAAGGCCCCAAACAAAACTTGCTCTGACATAGGAATATCATTGGTCCAATATTGGTAGGACGTCAATGCTATGTTTAAGCAACTTTACTTACGCCTTTTTCACTTCAATCTGAAAATACGTTGTATTCATTTTTCAACCGCGATGTGGGATGAAAAAAGGAACAACTTAGATGAATCTATACGTTCGGGCAAGTGTGATGTAAGCCCTTTTGCTTTTAAACACTCACAAGTACGAACACACAGTGAACATTTCAGTAGATGATGCACAAATGTATATTTATGTCCGTGTAGGTAGTGCATGCACGGAAGGACGTTTGCCATTGCCACCAAAAGAACGAAAATAAGAGAAGAAGAGTGTGCAAACTCCTGCAGGTCCAAATAGTCGGTGCTTTGTGCTTGTTCCTCTTTCTCTTTTACACTTGCTTCCTCTTCCTCTTCCCTTCTCTCTCCCTCTCTCTCTCTCTCTCTCATTCCGTCTTTAAGTTGTTGAGCCTCGTTTCAGAATCTATTAGAAATCCGAGAACTCCCGGGAGTTCTTCGCACTGACCGCGTGAGTGCCGATAAATTCTCGTCGAAAGAAAAACGAGCGAAAAGAAAAGCTGTCCGAACCGAGAGGATTTGTTTTGCGTTACATATTTTGTTCTCCCACGTCACATGAAAATCTTCTACTCGTATTTCAAGCGTGTATATTTTGAGCGCCGAAAGAGAAACAACGTTTCCATACCGAGACGAAGATTCTCAGTGTGATTTTTTTTTGTTTTTTTGTTTCCCGGTTCAACTTCAAATCTATATACAATATCCACGATTGATTTCGCATCAAGAAAACGAGTATTTCTTTCAAATAGTTAAGCTTCCAATGGTATTTATTAGCTGATCAATAACTTCATCAAAATGTTTACATATTATTTTAATAAAGATTTTGAAATTTACTGGCATTATTTGAATTTCAAAATTTTAACGTCTTGTCTCGCCAAACTCAAAATTTTATAGCTCCGCATGTTGCATGGATCCGATCTTAAAAAAAACTATACAACACTCATAAAGTCTGAGTTTCCATCAATTATAGCCGAGCAATTTTACAATGTTTAATGAGGCCAAGAAACATAGCGCCGATTGCTACAGTGAATGAGGAATTTCCTACCATTGTATAGACTTAGCACACGGTCGGTGGAGGTTTTTTTTTTTTTTTATCGCCTCAACGGCCTAATTGAATCAGGCGCACGTTCGTTTTTGAAAGCGGGAATTATTGTATTTTTCGTTGGCGTAACGTTCGCGAGATTAAGTTCTTTAACAACTCATGGATATTTATATAAACGGTTTCGAAGAATGTTGCATGTGGATGAAAATATCTGAACGTTACGAATTTGAAGTTGGCCAAGATCCGTTTATCGTTAGCTGCCTCTGCGAAGCAACGACGAGAAGAACGAGTTCCGACTCTCGCGCCCCCAGACCGACCCCGAGAGAAAGAAGACGAAGAAATAGCAGACTACAAATGGGCCCGGGCCCTTCTTATTTTCATTGTGTACCAGTCGAGTTCGACGCGGGCAAGCCCGCACACAACATTTCTCTCTTTATATATGATCATTAAGTTTCTCCCATCACTGCTGTGGTCCAACGACATTACTCGTCGACAAACCCTGTACCCGTCTCCATATCACCATCTCTGACTTCCTCACGACTCTTCAACTTAATTCGTCTAGATACGATTCAACTGTAGATTTTATTAATTCGATACAGGCGTTCAAATCATCTCTAACAATTGGTGGAACGCTTTTCGTAGAACTCGCGACATAAGTAGTAAAACGTAAAGCTATCGAGTCGACAACGGAATTGAGATATTTCATGTTTGAAAAAACAAAAACAAAGAAACGATTTAGGCCAAATTGAGAACACTTTTTGCTTCAAACATCGTTTTATTTAATGAATGTTGTCGCAGTTTTATTCCTACTGTTTATTCTATTATACAGTATTTTCCTTTTTATCTCGAAAATATAATATTTCAAAAATCGTAAAGCGATTTGTACTCGCAGAATCAAATGTCCGTTGACTTATTATTTCAGAGACTTTTTATTCTCTCGGATCCGATCGTCACAAGCGCACAGGGAATATCATTCGGCGCCTGTTCCCATTCGGATTCCCCGGTCAGTCAGGTTTATCTCAATGTTCCCTCGGTTAAAGAAAAGAACGAGATTTCCTGTGGTACCCGCGAGCGAGAGATCACGTTTGGTGATCCCAAACACAGAAGGATAAAAAGAATGAGAGAGGGAGAGAGAGAGAGAGAGAACGAGAGAAATGCACCCTTTCCGACTGAATACTCGACACAGGAGAGAGGCGAAGTTCCCATGACTCTCACCGGGACCCATATAATTATCCGACGAGATTTTGGCTCTTTAATCGTGTCCTGCGTCCTCTCGACACTTCATGGTGTTTGGACTCAGTCCGAAGAAATTTCAATGTAAGTTCTCAAAACCTCTTGGTCGATAATGATTCATTCAATTTCTAGCCTCGAGTCGACAGTAACCGAAAAAAAGCTGCCATGTAATTACCTTTAAGACCGATAGATAATTTCTCCCAAAATCTTGGAAACGCAGTGGCATCACAAAAAAACAGTTCACCACAAAATGAATTGTCAAAAATCTCCGAATGCGATGTATTTATAGATTCCAAAGTAATTTTTTTGTAAATACGACAAAAGTATGGGATAGACTCGAAACAAAAGAACATCTCCTGAACCAGGCATTTAAAAATCTTTCAGATCTTCAGTATTGATTTTCAGTACGTTATTATTAACAAAGTACATAATATTCAAAATTCATGAAAATATTGAAGCTCGATCAAATCCAGGGAAAAAATTGGACCAAGGTTTAGAAGAATTTCGAAAACAATGAGGGAAGAGAGCATAACGAATTGTCGGACCGTTCGAAACGATTGAGGTGAGAAATGGAGCGAGAAGCCTTGCGCTAACGAGATTTCTGGACCCATTAATCAGGGATCTACATTGCCGATAGTATCCGAGGCTCCGGGCAACATTTTTGGCGGGAACAAAGATATGAAGAAAAAGCATCCTAACATAGACACACACACATCTAAGCGGAGGATGAAGAGAAGGCGTTTGAAGATAGGGGTTGAGAGTCTCTGTAGTATGGACCGGTTCCTATCTTATTATTTTCTCTTTCTCTCTCTCTCTCTCTCTCTCTCTCTCTCTCTGTCTTTCGTATACGTATCAGGAATAAAGATCCTCCAGAGACGTTAACGGGCCGATAGAACACGAAGATGAGAGAAAGAAGGAAAAAAACGAGAGAAAGGGCAGAAGCGAGTGAAAGAGAAAGATTTTCGATGCTAGGTCCAGCTCTCATGGAGTAACGGAGGCTGTTCTTTCGTTTATATTTCTCGCTCGTCAGCAAAACTCTTTTTTGGTTCTATAATACCACTACCTCTCGTTCCATACAGAGAGAAAGAGAGAAAGAGAGAGAGAGATGGCAAAAGTACGAGAATTAACCTCTTAGATGGTCCCCGTAGGGCCTCGTCCCGGTCCAACAAGACTTCTTCGTCATCTCTACGGTCTTTCGCGGGCCGGCAAACATAAAAATGCCCCGGGATCTTGCATTACCATAATGCGCGTCGAACGCGGTTCTCTCAAGCCATCGCAAAAGAATATTAAAAAAAAAAAGATTGTATGTACATTGTTCCCAATCGCAAGTGGTGCGAGAATATGTACGACAATACGTAGGGCGCGAGAGATGAGCTAAAAGAGAGAGAGAGAGAGAGTGGAGCGAGGAACGAAGGGAATCAAGAGTCGTTTCCTTCGTTTATTCTTTTCATCGTTGGATGGACTGTATACAAAACAGCGTCCTACCCGATCGTTTTACTTTCTGCTTTTATAAACACTCCATCTACATACTGTATGTAAATATCGCACGGTATTACGTGTTTTCGATGTTGAAAATCAAAAAGCCGTAACATGTTTGTTTGAAGCTTTTGAATCGGTGCGTATATGGATACATATTTTTATCAGAGCTGGATGAGTTTCAGGGATTGGTGAACAATTAAATTGTTTACTTGAACATCGTGCTGGCTTGATGGATTCAAAAACATTTTAAATGATTTCACGGATTAAAGTTGATCAACCATATTAGGATATCCCTTCGAAAGGTGTTGAGAATATTTCTCTAAAATTACACTATATTCGAGAAAATAATTATTGACCTTGTAAATGGAGCAGGATAATAAGAGTAATTTTTCAAAGATAATCATCATCCTAATTAGACCTTTTGCACCTTTTTAAATTTGCGAGACAAAAAACCGTATCTAAATGGCGTTGGTAAAAGAAAGGTTGAAAAAAAAAAAAAAAAAAAATCGTCATCATTACTTAGGGCAAAATTCTAAGTAAAGAGCCCTCTCGGCTAGTTTTCCATTTGGACAAACTTTTCTGCCGCTTTCTACTGTGAAACTTGTTTATCTCTCTTTCGCCATTCGAACCTACTGTTGTAAGGGCCTCTAGGGACGGCCGATCCCAAAGATCCCGTGGCGAGAGAGAAAGAATGAAGGAAAGAGAGAGAGAGAGAGAGAGAGAGAAGGGGAAAGAGAGAAATCAGCTGACAGGAATCGACCATTTTTAAATCCCTCTTTGACCGGCGCGATTTAAAAGGCCATCTCTCGCCCGGGACGGTCTTCTCGCGTCCTTGTCCAGCTCGTTTGTATTTTGCCTCCTCGAACCCGTCCAGACTTTCTCACTCCCTTTCTGTCTCGGTGTGCCTCACAGCGCGGTCCCTTTCGCAGAGCCTCAAGAGACCCCAAAAGCGAAGGGAGAAAAGGATGGAGGAAGATTTAACCGGAGAAGAAAAAAAACTTTCGACCCATAAAAACTTGATCTCACGCCGCCACGCTCCCACACTCTGTCGTCCAAGGAAATAAGATAGCCCAATATCGAGATAAGAAAAGAGACGCGTGCAAGGCACACTGTTTGCAGAACCGAAAAAAAAGAACATTGGGAAACTAACTATAGAAAAAAAAAAAATCATAATCTGATTACATTGGATTGATCAAATTTGACTAATCTTGTTATGTTTTTTCAAATATTGCTGTGAATTTGTAACCAGATTCAGAGCTAAAAAAGTTCAGTTACGAACAAAATATTGTCATCTGAAAAAAAAAGACATTTGCACACTTTTCAATAGCGTTTCTATGTCGCAAAATTATAACATGAAATTTGTAGGGAGAAAAAACACTGTTTCCGCTCCCATAAAGGCACTCTCTAATTTTTTTACGACTGCAGAAAACAGAATATTAAGTTGTCACACTAAAAATAGACCTTTTCTGTTCGAAGCCGATTAATTACGATCGCTTTCTCACGTAGTACTTCAAAATCTTTTACATTTGGTTCAACGTGAGCTCTCAAAATTAAATCCCCTTTCGAAAAAAGTAAAAAAAAAAAGGAATGACCGAAAAAAAAGCAACGTGAAGGCGGACGGACATCAATTTGGGTCAACTGAGCCAATGGACCACCCGAAAATAAGGATATCGATTGAGCTAAATAGCTAGCAAACAAATCGAATGTTGGATGACAGTTCGAAAGCAATAATTACCAGGATAAACGTTTTTTAAAGCATCCAAGAGGTTTAAAGCACAAGCAGTCTTTATTTTCCGCTCGTTTCATAAAACCGGCCTGCGAATTGCACGAGGGAGCAAGAAAAAAAGGAGAAAAAGAAGGGAGGAGAAAAAAATGGAGAAGGTTGCTTTTCCAAGAGGACAATCCCGCCCAACGATCCTCCAAATGTATTCAAGGATCCTTCTCATCCACCGTAGGCCACGGCGTGTGGTCTGGAAAGTTACTAAGTTTTCATCCCCCACAGGCCTACTGGAGTGACAAATCGATCGATTCAAAAGTTTCATAAAGTTAGAAAAATAAAATAGAAAAGATAGAAAAAAATATGAAGAAAAAAATAGTCTGGACTAAAAACAGTGGCTGCGACGAGACTGATCCACTTGAAAGATCACTTGGTTTAAAGGACACTATCTTTTTTCGAGTGTGTCTCATCTGGTTGCAGCGAGCAAAGAAGCCGCTCGTTTATCCTTGAAAAAAAAGGAGGCGAACTACCGGGCAATAGTTGTAGAAAAAAAACAGAAGTCAAAAAATGGTTGACATTTACCAAGCGTATGTTTTACATAGGAACTATTTCGGTTAGTTTTCCCGCCAAAAAACACTCGAGTCGAGGGAGCGCTCTGTATTCATAGAACTGAGTCTTTAAGGGCTGAAGCAACCCACAGGCGCACATACGCCCATTCCTCGCTGGACCTTCGTGTAGGTCCAATTTTTCGTTTTTACTTATGAGGATACTACGTTCCTTTCTTCTCCACGAGTTTCTCACATTCGTGTATATACACAGTGATGACTGCGCGTCGGTGCAACTAACAAAGTGCCCAAGACGGTTTCTTGCTTGGGGCCTCAGTCCAAAATTCTGATAAATATTGTAAGAGGATTTCAACCTGTTTGTGGACGCATTAACAAAAAACTTCGAATTAAAAATAGGGCTTTGAGATCCTTTTCCATGTTTTTCCGATCGTTTCGTTTCCTCTTCGTCCTTAATTTTCGTTGCTTGCTTGCATCATATTTTACAGCAGTAACCCCTAGGCACTAGGAAAAGTGAAAAAGAAAGAAGAAATTTTTGTCGGGTATTTATAAGATCATAAGTAATTCACTCGACATGAAATGCTGCAACAATTTATCAATATGGCTCTTAAAACTAATACTTCAACCTGAATTATTAAATTTGACGAATGATTATAATTTTAGAATGTCGACCACTTCTTGTCTCACTCATCGTTTTGAGATTTTTGTATTACGACGATTAGGCACGAAGTCATTATCATTTTCAGCTTATTCTTTAATTCTTTCCGAATTTTGTCAACCCCAACGATCCAATCGTACATTCCCACAAATGTTTGTGTGCATTTTCAATTCCGACTTTTCATAATTTCTCCTCTCCATTGTATGCTATAAGAGCGTTACATCCCGTCGCAACCCCAAGAAAAGTATACATCCCACGTATACAGGTGTATCGTAGGATGGAATTAAAGCTATAAGATGTCTTGTTGAGCGGGGAATTAGAAAGGAGCCGAAGAACTTGGTATTCAAGGCGCGAGGGTGGAACATTCTATACTCGATTCTCGTTGAGGGTTAAATTTATAGTGGATTGCCTATGGGTTGGGTCGTCCTTGCGAGAAATATATTTCTCTCTTTGGAGCATTAATCATAGAAGTTGCTCTCGCTTCTTGCGAAGCGAGGATCACCAGGTTTTTCTCGAATAATCTTCGTCACACGATTTTTTATGAACAATTTATCACGTCTTTTTATTTTTTATTTTTTGGTCGATGCGAGAGAAATTTTCTCGAAGCAAAAATTTGTCCAATAAATCTAAAAGAAATTAGACTCAAGTTTGTATAGAAATGTAAAGCGAGGGTAGCATTTAAATGGCCAACAGTAATGTGAGTGGGCTTCCAACACACGCCACTGTCGTGAAAACTCATTAGTCAAATAAGCGCGTATTCAAAATGTTCTGAACAATTGGTCATGATTATTCCATCGTTTGAATAGTTTTCGATGGTTTTTCCATAAAGCCACAAAACCGTCGCAGTTTTAAAGGCCGAAACACGCCTGCTCTTTAAATTCTTACTTAGACAAGTAAACGAGAGACGAATGCTAGGCGGGAGGTGAGAATGCGAAAAGAAACTGCGAGAAAAACGAGCTGGATGCTGGGAAAGAAAGAATGACGGGGAATAAAAACATGGAAGTGAAAAATAGTTATATAGAGGTGCAGGTTCATCACTTGTTTCGGTTTCTCTATAACGTGGAGTCCGGAGGATCGTCGTTTGTGTACAGGTAGGAAACTGTCCCGTGGATGCATAGAATTTTTATACTATGTAACCTCTGGACAGGTACCACACAAACGTGGCCAACGTGTCGTCTTCCCACACTTGAAAGACGAAAGGCATGTAACGAGAGAGAGAGAGAGAGAGAGAGAGAGAGAGAGAGAGAGAGAGAGAG